>OZ023267.1:46980378-47580378 GCA_964006375.1 Tillus elongatus | reverse complement strand
TCATTTGAAAGCTCTTTCTTTTCTGAATTCAGCGCACTAATTTTTTTGGAAGTTTTATTAATTCGTTTAAAAATTATTCACAGTTGGGGTTGCAAGAACGTATTTCATTCATTGTGATAAAAGTGCACTAATTAGTAAATTTTTCGTTAAAAAAACAAAACAAAACCAAACGTTCAAAAATGTTTATTCAGTGAAGTAAGTGTTCAAATTGTTGACCACCAGCGTCCATACAAAAGTACAAATTTTGTTCAAAACGAGCTCTGACATTCTGGAGCATTTGTGGAGTTATTAGACGGCATTCTTCAACAATGCGTTGTCGTAATTTTTCCAGAGACTTCGGTTCTGTTTCGTAAATTTTACTCTTTAAATGGACCCATAGAAATAAGTCTAAAGGAGTTACATCCGGTGATATAGAGGGCCACTCAATAGCACCTCTACGCCCAATCCATTGCTCTGGAAACTTTCTTTTCAAAAACTCCCTAACACGTTATGAAAAATGCGGAGGAGTTCCATCTTGTTGAAACAGTAATTGATTTTCTTGATAGCGATAATCATTTTCAACAATGTCAATTAGTAGAGGGTAAACGATATCTACTAGTAACTCCAAATACGTTTCGCCACTCAAATTGCGATTAAGAAAAATTGGTCCGATTAAACGGTCTCCAAAAATGCCAGTCCAGATATTCAATTTCTGTGGAGTTTGAATGTGGACTGCGTAAAAATTTCTTGGATTATTATCTGCCCAATAACGACAATTATGACGATTGACTGTAGAGTTTAATAAAAACGTACACTCGTCTGAAAAACATATATTGAACAGAAAGTTCCCGTTATCAACTATTCGTGCAGTCATAACTTCACAAAACTCCAGCTGCCGATCAAAATCATCTTCATTCAGTTGTTGTACAAGATAAATTTTATACGGGTGAAATTAATGATGCTTCAATGTCCGCTGAATAGTTCTTTTTTGATGTTTGAAACAGTGGCCAATTTTCTCGTGCTCAAAGTTGGGTCTGCAGCAATTTGTCCTAAAACTTTAATCTCAGTAGTCTCATTTCTAACCGGAAATTCACGTTCAGGATCCCGTTTTTTGTTGGCTACTGAACCACTTTGTCGAAACTTTGCAACTAACTCCAAAATGTATTTTCTGTTAACATGTCTGTCCGGATGTAGTTCATTGGCACAGTCATCGTTTTTGAAAAAAAGGGTAATTATTTCAACTCTTTCTTTTGCAGAATACACCATTGTGAAATTAATTTTCGGTAGTACTATCAAGTATCAAACCGACCGATAAACTGAAATAATAAACCGCGTTTTTCTCATTCCGGTAAGAAATGTTCCCATAGTCAATTTTTTGTTTACAAACCAACAAAACATTGACTATCAGCACATTTCTTATCGGAATGAGAAAAACGCGGTTTATTATTTCAGTTTATCGGTCAGGTACTACCGAAAATTAATTTCACAATGGTGTATGTTTTTTATCTTCAACTGTGAATAATTTTTAAATGAGTTAATGAAACTTCCAAAAAAATTTGTGTACTGAATTCAGAAACGAAAGAGCTTTCAAATGATGTAACACTAGACCCATGTTCCCTATTTAAAATATAAGGGTTGTTATCACCACCCTTAAGGGGTTGATGTGACAAAGTTGTGTTTTATGTCAAAACATGTCCCCCTCAATATTAAAATTGACGTGTTTCAGCGTTTCTTAAAAAAATCTCTGGACGCAAATTGGTCTGTTTTGTTTTCAATGCGCCACCCTATATATTTGTACCACTGATGTTATTTTTAATGGATAAAATTAAATCTAAATATATAATTATAGTGACATGCTTAGTTTATGATTAGTTTTCGCATTTACCAGCAGGTTATGTCATGCATGTGGTATGTCCGAATATGTTTTTATATGTATTTTCTGTATAAAAACGATTATAATAATAATAAATACGCTTTAACTTTCAGAATATTCAATTATGAAGAGTAACACCAGTCTAAGTTACAAGGTTTCTTTTGAGATACCTGAAGCAAGTTCTACTGACCAAGGGAAATATAGTTGCAAAGTTAAAACTGTTGGTGGAGACATTATCTTTAGTAATATGACCTTAGCAGTAGAAGGTAAGGTACGTGCTTGCGCTTAAAAACTATTTCATTGTTGTTTAACCTTGTGTAGATCCACGGCCACCTGCTATCTTGACCTCAAATATGAAGGAATACACCGAAACAGAGTTTCCAAAAAAGCTGGAGTTTTACTGCACGGTTGATGGAATTCCAAAACCAAGAATAACTTGGTTAAAGGTAATAACAATACTTATTACAATCTTTAAATACTTATTTATTTGATTGTTGGAATGACTATATTTCGCCTTAAATGTATGTGCTACTTAAGATTATTATCGATCTGCCTCCAAGGCGGCAGCAAAAGGGCTGAGGGGTAGAACCTTTTTATAAATATGTGGACAAAAACATTTCGTTCCAAAGATACATGTTGCTGAAAATTGTAATTTTTTTCGTAATAATAACCTTTTTTACAACTAATTTTTGAAATTATGTACATGTGCTTTAAGGTACCTACAGGTAAGTATCATTAAAAATTCGAATATTATATTGTATTTTCAGAGGTCATGGACTTTGGGCCCACCCAATTTTTTATGGCGCGTCTGGCTTTTTCTCCTTGGAGTTATGCTTACTACGTTCTTCTAAAACTTTTTGGTATATTGCTTTTTTTCATATATGTGGCCGTTTTCAAACAATTTAGCTAAATATCATACGTGCATGCATAGGACTCAATCCTTTTTTATTTTCTTCTATTGTAAGGTTTGCTAAAATGTTTAAACTGGAACAAACCTATGGTTTTTTTCAAAAGAAACGTCAGATTAAAAATACATGTAATGCTTTTAAATAAGTGAGTATTTTAGAAAACAAACTTTAAATCAAATTGAAGCTAACGATCAACGTTATGATATGTCAAATAATACATCCCCATTAAATGCACCATTTTCTATTTGTGAACTAAAATCAGCTCTTAAATCTACCCATGATTCCACAGCTGGACCAGACGATATCCCACGAATCTTCTTGAAACAATTACCAGATGATGCACTAGAAGTACTTTTAAATATATATAACATAATATGGCAACAACAAGTTTTTCCAACCATATGGAGACATATAGACCCATTTCTCTAATCTGTACCATTTGTAAACTACTTGAAAAAATGGTTAATCGAAGATTACTTTGGTTTATAGAACACAACAATTATCTCGATCAACATCAATCTGCGTTCCTATCCAATCGCAGCACGTTAGATAATTATGTGTCTTAAATCTGAAATTCTTGATGCCTTCTCAAATCATCAGCAACTCGTGGCTGTTTTTTTTTTTATATTAAACATGCATTTGACCAGTCTGGATATATGGAGTTGTACAAAAATTAACTAAATGGGGAATTAAAGATAATATATTATTGTTTATAAAGAATTTTCTCAGTAAAAGAACTTTTTAAGTGAAAACTAACAACACTATCTAATTCATATGATCTAAAAAATGGAGTTCCCCAGGGATCCGTTTTAAGTCCAACTCTCTTTAACGTTGCAATAAGTCATATTCTTCAATCAATAAGTAGTCCCGTGAAGAGTGCTTTGTATGCTGACGATCTAGTCATATACTGCAGAGGTAAAGATAACTGATCAGCATGTAATCTAATTCAAAAGACTATCGATAAATTGGAAAAATGGTCTGATAACAATGGATTAAACTTTTCCTGTTCCAAATCAAAGCTTATGATTTTTGCAAAAAAGAAAAATCATTCAGTTACTCACACTCTCAGGCTACGGGGAAGGATTCTACAAGAGGTTACAAAGCATAAATTTCTGGGAATAACCTTTGATTCAAAGCTTAACTGGAAGGCTCACATAAATGTACTCAAAGCTGATTGTATTATTAGACTACACATTTTGAAAGCTCTTGGACACTATAACTAGGGTGCTCATGAATCAGTCTTACTAAGTATTTTCAGATCACTGTTAAGATCAAAAATTGACTATTGCTCTGCTATTTATATTTCCGCAAGCAACTCAACTTTAAAACCACTTGAAGTTATTGTAAATCATGCACTTAGAATAGTCACAGGTGCTTTTCAAACAAGTTCAGTGGAAAGTATTTACCGAGAATGTAACGAGCCCCCAACTAAGTTAGAAAGAGAAGAGTTACTCCTAAAATATGCGGCTAAGATATCAGCAAACCCACACCCGTCTACAAATTCTTGTCACAGACCAACTTCAACAGATTCTATGATGCGAACGTTTCAGCACAGCTACTGTTTTCTTTACATATAAAGAAGCTAAATCATATTTTCATTCCAGATCTGACAAATTATATATGCAATGGTGCTATTTCTCCATGGACCATTGTTTTTCCACCTACTGATATGACTTTTTATCGCATAAATCGAATGTATTACCAGTGGAAATGTGTCAATAGATTATTTCAAGAGATTATCTCTAGATATCGATGATACAATTCTTTACACTGATGGATCAAAAAGTGAAATTGGTGTCGGATGTAGTATCACTTCTGCACTAAAGGAAGAAGCATATCACTTACTGTCAATATGTAGTAACTATACAGCAGAACTATACGCCATAATGAGAGCAACTAACACATTTGCCAACTTGCGATTCTCTTTCGTCGATTATATCACTCACAAGGATTTACCCAAAGGACCATCTTGTAATCCAAGTACAAGAATATATTCATTGTGCCTTGCAATCTGGCAAATCTATCAGACTTATATTTGTCCCATCACACTGTGGCATTACTGGAAATGAAAATGCAGACGAATGTGCCAGGAATGCTCTCTTAATCGATACTGTAATTTCTCTTCAACATTACTTCGACGTTTCTGCACAAATTTTTATAGACAGAAACGACAAATCCATTGGTCTTCGTTAAGCAAATAACTGCGAGAAATTAAACCAACTGTGGCAATCAAGAAACTTCCTGATTTATTTCGCAGGGAAGAAGTGATTATCAGAAGACTCCGGATTGGCCACTCTCTACATACACATGGTTATCTCTTAAATCAACAACAACGCCCGTATTGTGAGCTCTGTGACCGACCAATTTCAATTTTTCACATTCTATTAGAATGTCCCTTATATGCCTGTCCACGATTTGACAATTTTGGTGAAAGAAATTTGAAATTTTACGAATGTAACCTGTTTACTTAGGTTTTTAAGACAGTCTAATTTATATAATAGTATTTAAGTCTATTTATTAGTTTCTCTTTTTATATATAATTTTGTTAAATAATTATTTAATGTGTCGTTAGTGTCAATGACCTTAGTTGTTAAAGCACTTAAATTATAAATTAAAAAAACTTTAAAACTGTATAACAAGTACTTTTTGCAAAATAAGGCAAAATATGAAATGATACGTTGTAAAAAAACACGACAATAATTGTTAAAAATGCCCTCCTCGGTGTTCTATACACGAATTCAATATCCTTTTCATTGACACACGAGCTCTTTGAGTATTTCGAATCGTCTGAGATGAGTCAATTATCCCATTTCTGAGTTGTTGTTTTGGAATGAGTGTTTGGTAAACTCGTCTTCAGATGTCCCTAAAGAGAATAATCCAAATTGTTAATGATGACGTAGGCGGCCACGTTTGAAGTCATCGTCCACCGATCCAGCGATTGTTTAAAGTTTGGTTTAAAAACTCTTGGGCTTGGATGTTAAAATGTTACATTTCACTTCTAAGTAAAACCGGCACATATTTAGTAAGACAATTTTCACAAAAAGCCGACGATAACTTTCCCTGGTGGATCTTCTATGAAGGGAGAATAGACCTATCAAGTAATCCCGAAGGATGCCAGCCCACACCCTAACAGAGAACTGTTCTTGAAAATGACATGACATGCTCCAGTTGGATGTCGGTTTTCTTCTAACCATCAATCATTTTTATGGAAATTACTTATAGCGTTGCTTTAATATTTTTCTCTGTCGGAAGCTAATGGTTGTATAGATTTTTTAGATTTAACCATTAGAAAGTTACAAAATAATTCAGTTGACTTTTCAATACATAGGAAACCAGTTTACATTGACGCAACCATACCATACGATTCATGTCACCCTTTTTCACAAAAGCTGTCATCAGCCTATCATTCTATGATACATCGTGTATTTTGTTTTCAAACAAATTATTTTGAATATCTTTAACGAAATCACTTACAAAAGTTAATACGTCGTGGAAAATCACGAGGAATAAGTGCTGCACTTTCTGAATCTGTCAAGTATAAAACAAATTATAAGAAGAATTTTCCATACCAGAATGTGAAAAAAAAATTTAACCCAACTCTACTTTCCTGGTGCTTGTTTCCAGATCCTCATCAACCTGATTAAAAGAACTGATTTATTTATCTTTGGTATTCGTATGTCCTAGTTCCCACAAAAGTAAAGCAACTTTCAGGAAGGAAACTTTTTATTTCATTTAACAACATACAAGAGGCAACAAATATGGCTGAAGGGTGACAGAGGTAACAATATTAGGAAGGTATTAAATTAATCATTAACACGATACTCATTGTTGGCTATAGCTTTTTGGCAACTACGCGGTAGTAATAAAATTAAATTTTAAGGAGCAATTATTGGCATCTTCATCAAATCCTTGTTGATTTTATCAACTAAAGGCTGTTTGTTTCGGAATCTTGTGACAAAAACCTGTCGTTCAAACTCTTCTCAAAGGTTCTCGAGGGGCAGCATGAGGTACCGTGTTTGTGCCGGCCACTGCAGAATCTTGACATTGTTGTCCTGAAACCACTCCTGATCAAGGCAAGATAAGTGTTTCAGATCGCTGTACTGTTGACACACCTCGTGAAGGTACCTCCCACTGAGGATAGACCACCATAAGGTTTTTGGGGATAGCCCTAAATAGAAATCGATCCATGGTCTCGCCTATAAAGTGTAATGAACCTACTCGATTCCATGAAAAACAACCCCATAGAAATCCACTACCTGGTGTTTTCTTGTCGGTGTAACGTACTTTTAATAAAGTCTTACACGGCACATCTCGTCAGAATTAAAATGTTGTAGCGATGAGTTTCGTTACTAAATAATATTTTTCCCCACCCTTGAAATGTCCAATGCAAATATCGTCGTGCACATTCAAGCCTGGCGAGACGATTTCTTTCGAACGCCAGCGGTTTCTTGGTTGGGCGTCTACTACAAAGATTTGCTTCAACTAACCGTCTGCAAAATAACTCTCAGCTCAAGAATGTCAGCACCTATTTTTGTGCTGACAATTATTGCTCTATCAATCCAAAAAGTGGATTTTCAGGGCCTTCCTTATTTCAGCATTTCTATTACATGTCCTCTTTCATTGTAGCGCGGCAGTATTTTGGACACACTGTATTTGGGCAAGAGAAACTGCCTGGAAATAGCAGTCGTATTCTTTTCTTCAAAAAAAAGCGTCTACCACCATTTGTTTCAAATCTATACAAATTGGTTTACTTTTTGGCATATTTTTTTATCTAAAAAGAATAGCGAACACACCCACCTAAGCTGCAGAGTTTATTTTTAAACGTAGCTTTATCATAGACCCCATTCTTTGAAGAAAATCGTAAAGTTTCTTTACTTTTGTTGCAAAAAGAAAGTGTATTGTTTAAATCAATTTGTATATACCCAGCTTATTTGACATCTAAAATCAATCATATTTTGCGTGTAGCAGCAGCCTACTATACGCTTGAAAACTAAAAAGTTTTTAACGTCCGCTGTTTCAAATTTTATTTTCGATACTTAAATATTTCTTTCATCAGAAAAGTTGCTTTACTATTATATGATAGTACACACACACACACACAAATATATATATATATATATATATATATATATATATATATATATATATACATGGGTCCGCAATTGCTTAGTTTTTTAAATACAGCGTGGTAAAGTTATTTGTTTTTGTCAGTTTTTCACGAATAAGTCCGAGTCAAATTAAATTTTTAACGTGAAAATTGGCATGTGGGGGTTTTTGAAGGCAAGAAATTTAAATATGTTATTGTTAATAACACTGCTGGCAGAGGGCGCCACCTGTAAGACATGGCTTGCATTCAATTGGCTATAATTTTTGACACCCAGTAATATCGACCTACCGTATAGCAGCCCTTATCAATTGTAAGCAAAAAATGTATATTTGATTTACATATCTCAGACACACCATTTTCGAGATATTTCATTTTTTTTGTATGTCGATGTCGCTCAAAAATTAATTTTGCGACAAATCATAGGAATACATTTTTCACCTTTTAATTGCTATCAGTATGTATAAACTTAATTTCTTATTCTCTAGTTAAAAATTAAAATCTTACCAGAAAAAAGAACTGACAAGACACAGTCATGAAGATAAAATAAAAAGCCATTATAACAAACTTTGAACAAACCATTTAACAAAGTGGTTTCCATCGTTACCGGACTTGACTTTTGCGTTTTCGTCGTGACATATACTACATTTGACTTTTACGTTTGAGACTACTCACTATTTTTAAGTAATTAATTGTATTGTCCGGAATTTTTCTAATTAAATATGGAAGTCTTTACCAACAATGAACTAACAGACATGCATGTTATGTATTCACGGGCTTTTGGTAACTGTTATGAGGCGAAACGACTGTATAAAGAAGCCTTCCCAAATCGGAGAATTCCAGACACAAGGATGTTTCGACGGATTGACATCCGTCTGCGAGAAACAGGTACATACTTACATTATTTAATAAATATATCTGTCTCTTTCGAATATATATATATATATATATATATATATATATATATATATATATATATATATATATATATATATATATATATATATATATAATATATATATATATATATATATATATATATATATATATATATATATATATATATATATATATATATATATGTACCAGGTACCCTTAATAAAGTTACTGCTGATCGAGGCAGACCACGAAGTGCACGAAATCCTGATTTTGAAGAGGCTGTTCTGGATGAAATTGATCAAAATCCAAAAATAAGTACTAGGGAAATGGCCAATCATCTGGGAGCATCCAATGCAACGATATGGCGAGTTCTTCACGAGCTACAATTGCGTCCATATCACATCCAACGTGTGCAGGCACTATCGCCTGAAAGAGATTTTATACCTCGCCTACAATTTTGCCAATGGTTTCTTTAACATAATAATGTAGAGAACTTGTTGAATTTTGTATTGTTTACTGACGAGTCTGGATTTAGGCGCCGCGGGATCGTCAATTTTCGCAACAGCCATATTTGGGCTGACGAAAATCCGCCACGCAGTTTTTGAAAGGCATCATCAAGAGCAATTTTCCTCAAATGTATGGGCTGGAATTGTAGGGTGTATATTGATAGGACCAATTTTTTTACCTCACAGACTTAATGCTACAACCTATCTTGAATTCCTTCAAAACCAACTAAATGGGTTATTAGAAAATGTACCTCTTGACATAAGACATAACCTGTGGTTTATGCATGACGGAGCCCGCCACATTTCGCCCTAAATGACAGAAATTACCTAACCACTACTTTTGGACGCAGATGGATCGGACGCGGTGGACTTCAGCCATGGCCGGCTCGATCCCCTGATTTTAATCCTTTGGACTTTTATTTATGGAGGCATCTCAAAAGTATTGTTTATGAAGCAAATGTTGAAAATGTTGATGATCTGCAGCAAATAATTGTACTTGGTTGCGAACAAATTAGAAATACACCAGAAATATTTCACAGAGTACGACGTTGTATGCTCCACAGAATACGAAAGTGTATTGAAGTGGAGGGTGGCCATTTTGAACATTTATTGTAGTCAGGTATCATAAAAAAAATTATTTGTTGTTTTATTTGTTGTTAAAATTTGCAGACAATACAATTAATTACTTGAGCGACATCGACATACAAAAATTGAAATATCACGAAAATGGTGTGTCTGAATGAATTGGATCAAATATACATTTTTTGCTTACAATTGATAAGGGCTGCAATGTAGCTATACGGTAGGTCGATATTACTGGGTGTCAAAAAATTATAGCCAATTGAATGCAAGCATAGTCTTACAGGTGGCGCCCTCTACCAGCAGAGTTATTAACAATAACATATTTAAATTTCTTGCCCTCAAAAACCTCCGCATGCCAACTTTCACGTCAAAATTTTAATTTGACTCAGACTTATTCGTGAAAAACTGACAAAAACAAATAACTTAGCACGCTGTAATTAAAAACTAAGCACTTGCGGACCCATGTTTATAGGATAAAATAGTCTTTTTTTTTTTGCTGAATGTGCACCTATAACATAGCCCATCATTTTTGAAACACCTATATATATATATATATATATATATATATATATATATATATATATATATATATATATATATATATATATATATATATATATATATATAAATGTGTTTGTGTGTGTAAATTCGAAACTGATTAAATATCGGATGTTTCATTTCTAGAACAACCAGCTATTTATGCCAACTAATGACAGAATTATTATCAGTGCAAAACAGCAGAAACTTATTTTTACCAGTACAGACCCAAAAGACGAAGGAGAGTACACTTGTGTAGTAGCTAACAAAATAGGCACTACTAAAAGAACAAGTACGCTAATATTTAAAAGTAGGTATTTTTATAAAAGCATCATTTTTACCTTGACCTCTTCTACTGTCATTTTTTTTTTCAGATAAGCCCGAAGTTGCTTCATGGATTTACTATCTTATTGGTGCACTAGCTGTTATATTGACATGCAGTGCTACATTCACTTACATTAAATGGAGAAAAGAAAAGGTAATTAGCCGTATTTTTCATTTTACTAAATTTTGGTAGAACAAATTCACAATGAGGTTATCGCGACTTTTGAATTTTGACAAAATTTGTTCAAACTAACGCGAACTAAGACCGCTAGAACCCATATTCGGGGTCCGTTTCTATCTTTATATGTTTAATATATATATATATATATATATATATATATATATATATATATATATATATATATATATATATATATATATATATATATATATACAGGGCTTTCATTAATTCCCGAACCCCACGTGACCGGATTCTGTCTCTCTCTCTCTCTCTTAGTGGGATATGATTTTATGAGTTGGCAGTGAAAAAGTAACCAAAAAAACTACTAGACTAGGGACCTTAAAGTTACTAAATCAATTGACAATTGACAGTTCAGTCCATTGGCGCTCGATTCCCTTTTGACGGTTATTTTGTATGTATATTGTGCATTTTCCAAGTTCGACCAGTGTTTACCTTCTTCAAATAATGTTCTATCTGTTGGGCAATAAAAATAAACAGTTTTTATCAAAACTTAGCATTTTCATTGCGTTTTTACGTGAGCTAAAAGTGTAGGTATGTTAAGGTTATGTTGTTGACGATATTCGACATCGCATGGAACGAAGCCCTACCAAATCTGTTCGTCGGTAATCTGCCCAAACAGGTATATATATATTTGTTACATGTTACACAATTCACATTCCTAAAACCTTAAATTAGAAGTTTAAATAAACGGACCTCAATTTGTTTACGTAGATTACAAAATTTTGATATCTATACAAAATAAAAGAAATATTTTATTATGTTTTTAATTTATTTTTTTAACATTCAATAACAGTAAACCACACATGAACAGACTTGCTGTTAAAAATACTAAATAATAAATACATTTACCGTTTCACACATATTATAATTTTTATATTTTTTATAAAACCCCAAAGGAAGCGTATTTGTTAGAATGTTTATATTTTATTCAGAGGCGTAACTTACAAGGGGGCTGGAGTGCTTTAATTTCCATATATTGTTTGTGCGTGGTTTCATCTAATACATTTATCGAAAATCTCAAAGCTTCATTCATTTTACATAGAAACGGTATTCTTGTTAAAATGTTTTAAATTTGACATAAAAAGATATGCAAATTGAACCATTCCAGCCCGTTTGTAAGTTACGCCTCTGAATAAGAAAATTCCAAAAACCCTTTTCTAGCGTCTTTTTCTAGGGGTTATAGCTCGATAGGGGTACATTTTAGGAAATAGTTTTAGAGAATAAACTACACTTATTTTTGGTGTACTATACTTCCTAGAAATTTTGGCAGACATTTTTGAAACACCCTATATATAAACAGATAAAAACTGAAACTAACCCCGGATATGGGTTCTAGGGGACCCTGGTCGTGCTCATTTGAAGAATTCAAAGTCGCAGTCCCCTAAGGGCACATTTTTTCTACGAAAATTCACTACAAATTATAGACTATTTAACCATAAGCTCTACAAGTAAAACTACTGCCAAAGCATCAGGGAATATTTTAGTAAAGTGAAGGACAACGACGGTTGAAGCTGAAACTAAAGGGTTTGTAAAACCCTCTTCTTGATACCTTTTTTTTACATAACCCGTATTCGTTTTATGTTCTTTGACTAAATATTGCGTATCAAATTTGGTTACCCTAACTTTGTTATTTCCGAAGATTTAAAAATTTTCCGAGAAAAACTGGGCCGATTTTCCTGTCTAACGAGCTACACCAAGCGACTTGCAAGCCATTCACAAAAGAAAGGTACTCATTAAATTTGATCAAGAACGGCCCCTTATTTTGTGAGTTATCGGTAACCAACAGTGAAGACAGAGAAGTAGTCTCCAAGTCTGTATGTAGTATGGATAAGTTTCACTAAGTAAGGGCAACAACAATCAATGAATTGTAGAAATAATTGTTTAAGATGTAGCTCAAGACACCCTCTAATTAATGAATACAATTTTTTCCGTATCTTGTATAATAACGAATATATTGGACTTTATTAATTACGAATACTCGCCAAAAATTATATACCATTAAACGATAAACTATATAGCTAAAACTACTGTCAAAGCATCAGAGAAAGGGTCTATTTGAAATGAAGTTTCTGGAAATATTTTAGTAAAATAAAGGACAATGACAGTTGAAGCTAAGACTTCAGGGTTTGTAACATATTCTTCTTTCCACAGTTTCTTTACATAACCCATATTAATTTCAGGTTTTTGCCTAAATGTTGCCAATTTTGACGTTTTAAATCGCGACTTTGATGTTTTGAGGAAAACCCCAATATTTTTTTACATGACTATAACTTTTTTGTCTTTTAACTTACAGAGCTAATTTTTGGTACCTAATTTACTTTTGATTATATAAACTCGTGTACCAAGTTTTTTTTTGGGAAAAACTGGGCCGATTTTCCTTGCTAACAAACCTATCTAAGCCACTTGCAAAATCGAGGTACTCACTAAATGTAATCAAAATCGGCCCATTATATTAAGCATCTTAAGATTTGCCGACAATAGGCATGGATACAAAATGATAATGTTTTGTATCCTCCTCCTATGTCGAAAAGCATAACTATTGGACAATTGATAGTCCCTTTATTAATCTTATTTTTAAAGGGGTAGACATTGATCCAATCCAATCCATAGCAGGTGGTAGTGGAATTCTCCTTTACGTAATAGTAAAGAATTTTTTCACGCCCGAGGAGGTACCACCCCATACATCAAGGGGCTGGTGAAGTCCCAACGGACGTGTCCAGTTCTGGTGTATGAGTCGGTTTCCCTTACAAACAAAAATGATGATGGCTCCTCCTTGTATGAAATATTCCGGAGGCAAAATACCCCTCCATTCGGATCTCCGGGAGAGGGGTGTACAGGGGGCGCCAACATCGAGATTTAACATATCCTTTTCGAATATATGTGGCCTAAATTCTAACCTGAACTCCGTCCACCATTTCCTCGAGGCTAACAGGCCCCAACTCCTCTTCCTCACCGAAACCCAAATCAGTGCCAAAACAGCCACTAATCACCTTAATTTCCCGGGGTATGAGCTCCTTACTTCCTTTAGATTGCATGGAGGCGTGTGCGCATACGTCCGTAGCAATCTACCCTGCACCAGACTCCCCAATTTAGAAGCTGGAAGAAAAGACATACTATGGCTAAAACTCTCTCTCAGGACTGCAACTAAATTCATCTGTTGCATTTACCGGTCACCTTCTGACAACAACTTTGTCCAGCTCTTTGACTACCTTTCTGAAAAAACCGACCATCTGATTTCCGAATATCCTTCCTCCGAGGTCACTATTCTTGGTGACTTCAATGTCCATAATAAGGAATGGCTAGGATCTTCAAAAACCGATCCACAAGGGAGAGCAGCGGAAGCCTTTGCAGTCAGCAATTCTTTAGCCAATATGGTTCAGCAACCTACTTACTTTCCTCGTATCCCAACACACAGCTCAAATCCCTTGGATCTCCTTCTTACTACACAACCTGAATGCTATAAGATCTCAGTCACCGCCCCCCTTGGTCGTTCAGACCACGGCATGGTCACTGCTTCCTGCGCAATGCAACCCGAGGTCACACAGTCATCGCACCCACGTATCGTCTGGCACTACAACTCCGCAAACTGGGACGAAATGCGGGATTACTTTTCCTCATTTCCATGGGCGTCTGTCTGCTTCTCTCATCCTGACCCCTCTGATATCTCACAAAACGTCACCGAAATTATCCAAGCTGGCATGGAATTATTTATCCCACGTACACAGAAAACCTCTTCAGCCACTCAAAAGCCCTGGTTCTCTAAATCCTGTGACAAGGCCAGACTTGAAAAGGTCAAAGCTCACAAAACGCTTCTACACAATCCCAGTCAAGAAAATCGTCAAGCATTTAACGACGCAAGAAACCGCTATGTCCGCATTCTTTCTGAGGCAAAAAACTCGTTTAATAACCACATCAAAACCAAAGTCCTTTCAAGCTCCAACGGCGGCAAACCCTTCTGGACTCTTGCTAAATCTATTGGGAATAATTTCTGCAAAAGCACGTTCCCACCCCTTGTCTCAGGGGATGAAATTGTTTCTACCGCCCTGGGCAAGGCTGAACTTTTTGCTTCGTTGTTCGCCGGCAATTCTACTCTCAACCCACCTCCAAATGTTCAACCACCAACAGTCCCCAATGTCGCGCATAAAATGACGGATATTATTTTCAAAACTAAAAAGGTACGAAAGATGCTCTCTTCTCTTAATACCAGGAAAGCCTCTGGCCTTGACGAGATCCCAGCAATTGTTCTCAAAAAATGCGCACCAGAGCTTGCTCCTGTCCTGACTCGTCTGTTTCAGATATCTTATAATAAAGGCATATTCCCTAGTAACTGGAAAACTGCTCGAGTACAACCCATCCCCAAGAAAGGATCCAAAGCGCTTCCTAGCAACTACAGGCCTATTTCTCTCCTTTCAGTCGTCTCTAAAGTGATGGAAAAGTATATAAACACCGAATTACTAAAATATCTCGAAAAACACAGTCTACTCCACGACAGGCAGTATGGGTTCCGTCAGCGCAGATCGACTGCCGACCTCCTTTCCTTTGTCACCCATTCTTGGAACAAGTCTATGGAACAACACGGTGAATCCCAGATTGTTGCTCTAGACATATCAAAAGCATTCGACCAGGTCTGGCACGCAGCGCTGCTTAATAAACTTCCGGCCTATGGCCTACCACCAAAACTTTGTACCTGGACAGCAGATTTCCTCTCCAACAGGAGCATATCCGTTGTTGTGGATGGCCATTCCTCTAAACTGTATCCAATTAATGCAGGAGTTCCTCAAGGTTCAGCTTTAGCCCCTACTTTGTTTCTTCTCCACATCAATGACCTCCTCTCTAGCACATCCAACCCAGTTCACAGCTACGCGGACGACAGCACCCTCCATTCAAATATACAATATTCTAAGCCTGTCTCTTTAGCCCAATTAGATGAGGATCGCAGACTCATGGAGGGTTCTGTCTCTGTGGATCTCCAAAAAATATTAGACTGGGGAAGTAGAAATCTTGTACAATTCAACCCCACCAAAACTAACTCTTGCTTTCTTTCTCACAAGAGATACACCAGCCCTAGATCCATCACAATGAACAACCAAGTTATTCAAAGTAATGAGTCCTTTTCGCTTGTTGGCATTTCTGTAGATCGAAATCTTAATTGGCACCAACATGTCACATCAATTGCAGAAGCAGCTGCTAAGAAATTAGGTTTCCTCTTCCGGGCTCGCAAATACTTTTCACCAGCTAATCTCTATACCTTATATACTTCACAAATAAGGCCAAACCTCGAATACTGCTCCCACATCTGGGGTGCCGCTGCCGCTTCTACACTAGGTATCCTGGACTCCATTCAAAAGAGAGCTATACGTCTCATCGGTGACCCTACCCTCACCCAAAAGCTGCCATCCCTTGCCCACCGACGTGCCGTTGGTGACCTCTCTCTCTTTTATAGATATCTGCACGGGCACTGCTCAGAGGAGCTTTCCTCCATAGTTCCTCCACCTGCTGCCCCCAACAGATCTACCAGGGGAACACAGCGAATGCACCCTTTTACTGTCCAGGTCACCAGACATAGAACATCTTGTTATGCCCGCTCTTTCGTCCCGAGGACTTCCAAGTTGTGGAATTCCTTGCCGGCACATGTTTTTCCTTCTCCTCCGAACCTCCAAACCTTCAAGTCCAGAATTAACAAGCTGCCTCTTTCCTCCTTGTCAACACCCACGGTACGATAGTATTTAGGCTGTAAGCCCTCGTGGTGTGTTGTAGAAATTTAAAAAAAAAAAAAGCCGACGTTGAACGTCCTCTAGTGCATCATTATGAACGGTATAATAGGGAGCCTAAACTACTGCAGCAGACTCCAAATGAGGTATAACGTATGCACAGTAGATACTTTTCAAGACATATACACATGAAAAATGTGTTCAGTTTCTGATGATATAGCACAAGGTCTTGGAGGCCTTAGAGATGGCATTCTCAATATGATTCATAAATGATAGTCGGCCTTAAAAAATAACGCCTAAGTCGGCAATACTCTTAGGTCTATTAAGTATTGAATCACATAATTCGTACAGAAAACTGATTATCTGCTTATTGCGTATGTAAGTCATAACCTCACATTTACCGACATTCAGCGGCAGCTCATTTTAGCAGGTCCACGAATATATTCTACACAATGTTTCCTATAGCTTACCGTAATCATCACGGTTGTTAATGATATGAAAAATTTTCAAGTCATCGGCTTAAAGCAGGTTAGGAACCTCAAGGACGTCAGTAATGTCATTAATGAATAAATGAAAAAACAGAGGCCCAAAAACAGATCCCAGCGGCACACCTGACGCAGCCGAAATCTCAACAGACCGACATTCACGGTAAAAAAACAGAGCAGACTCTATCAATAAGGTATGAACTAAAAACCTTAACAGCTGAGGAGAGAACCCGTAGCAATTAAGCTCTGAAGTAGAATATTGTGGTTCAGTCTGTCAAAGGCTTTAAAAAATCCAAGTAGATAACGTCAGTTTGAGATCCCTGTCTATTGCTGCACTTATGTAGTCTGTGATGCAGACTAAATTGGTTCATAAAGCCAAAAAAAAATGGAATGCTTCACATTAGACATGATAAAATCGTTCAGAACGAGTTCAAATACCTTTGAAAAATTATCCATGATAATGATTTGTCTACGATTTTCAACCTGGGTTTGATCACCTTTTAGTTAATTTTCTTTGAAAAAATTCACTAATGAGGAGATCGCGACTTTTGAGTTTTGAAAAAAATGTTTCAAATGAGTGCGAACTGGGCCTCCTAGAACACATATCCTGGGTCAGTTTGAATTTATATATATATATATATATATATATATATATATATATATATATATATATATATATATATATATATATATATATATATATATATATATATATATATATATATATATATATATATTTGTGTGTGTGTGTGTGCGTGTGTCTGTGTGACTGCTTTTATACTGTTATTGTTTAGTTATTTTATTATTGTAACTGTTATCATAGCTTTTATAGGTTAGTTCTATTTTTATGTAAATATTGACATGCATCACGTAGACATTTTGAAAGCCTCATCTGTCGTCTGTGTTTCATTTTTATTTTCAATTTGATAAATTTTTTGATCAAAACATCATATCATAACATAGCAACATATCTTTATTTGTAGCTGTCATAATTTCGTACTAATTCAATTTTAATCTGTCTGAGAATGCTGTCAAGCAGCGAAACTATAGTCACAGAAACGTTGAGGAACATGCTAGAACATCCAGAATTCGTAAGGGCCACTTGTTCCAGTTAGCTTACGCGCTGGCTACGTCCTTCGCCAACAAAAACCAACAGTGAAGCCAGAGAAGTAGCTCCAATTCTGTATGTAGTAATTATTTCTACAGTCACAGGCTGGCCCATAAGTCGTTGGTGCTATTAATTTTCTTTTTTTTTTAATCGAACAAGTCTTATATTATTGCGTTTTTTCTACGAAAATTCACTAAAAAGGGATTTGTTGTAACCAACAGGTCTTTGATTCGATGCCAATAGCCCTAATAGATAGATGATTTGACATTCAAAATTCAAAATATTTGTATAGGAATAGATCGCTTAACCAACTTTGAAACTGTGCTTTGACTTTCAGCTTCCAGAAAAAAAAAGTCATTTCTTTTAACATATGCCAGAAAGTATTTCCGCATTAACTGACAATATTTTCTTTTTAGGAGCTCAAGCGGCAACTAAAACTAGCCGGTTTAGAAAACTTTGAAAATGGTGCAGTGGACAGCATCAACCCCGAATTGGGAATTGACGACCAAGCTGAATTATTACCCTACGACAAAAAATATGAGTTCCCTTTCGATAAACTGAAGCTAGGTACGTTGTAAATGAAATTTTGATCCAGTTTTGAGTTTACCTAATATGATATTATAACAATTGTGATTTTTCTGAAATAAGATTTTGGAAAGTGTTAGATATTAGCTCGAATATTTGTTATAAGAGAAAATTAAATTTTCTGCAGCTACAACGATTATTATTTTGTCCCATCCATTATCGAGTCAAACATTTTATGCTAACAAAAGGCTATCGTCATTCTACGTAGGGTTTTGGGATGGCCCACATTTTTAGCGGTCACAAATAAAACTAGCTTGCTTTGATAGTACCTCATACAACATAATATGTAATGGTGATAAAAACAGATTTGATAAATGTATCGCAGCCGAAATATACAGCGTGATTCATTAGGTGAGCAACATTCATATCTTGGTAACTATGTTAACTAGAGCTTTGTAAAAAAAGATTAGAAAGGTTTTTTAACTATAACTTAGCAAATCTTTTTATTTTCTTATTCTTGCCACCAGATGGCGTGTTTTCGGATGCAACTTTTTGAAGGCTGTTATCTCAAAATATTCCTATTGGAGAAAAAGTAAAAAGAAGATAACATTGCAATAAGAATATTTTGAGATAACAGCCTCCGAAAGGTTTTATTCAAAAATGCACCATCTGATAACAAGAAAATAGAAAAATATTTCCTGAATCATAGTTAAAACCTTTCGAATGTTTTTTTTTCCGAAGCTCTAGTTGCCATAGTTACCGAGATATAAATGTCGTTCACCTAATAAATCACCCTTTATATCTCGCCTTTGATGCACTTTGGAAATATTTTGTTATAACTATTACACATGTTGTATGAGGAAGTATCAAAGCATGCTTGTGTTATTTGTGGCCGCTAAAAAAAGTGATCATCCCAAAATGAGCATATCCCTTTATCAATTTCATTGCGTGAAGCTAAAGCTAGGTTCGTTGCAAATAAATCTTTGATCACTTTGTTTTTTGAATTATTTGCGATGTTAAAACAATTATAATCGTTTAAAACAATTGTTAAAATGTTAAATATAGCTTAAATATACAGGGTCGCGCACATATTTGGAATAATGGTAATAACTTGGAAAGAAAAACTTAATCAAAAAATGTTTCGAATGAAAGTTGTTAAACAAAATTTTTGACATATTCGTGAGACCTTGAAAATTTTCGACCGCTCACATTGTCATCTTCGTACTAACCATCTGGTTTTTTTGTCAAATGGAAACCTATCTATTTTTTTGAATCTAGGAATTATTCTGCATACAGGGTCATAAAACTTTAGTGAAGTTAATAATAAAAACTCTTTGAAAGAAATAGGACACCACAGTTGTCTCATAAAATTTTATAATTTATAATTGACTAATTATATAATCAGTAAAACATTTTGTGAGGCATCCTCTCCTGTAATGCTTTTTATACACCTGACCAACATTTGTCTTTTATCGCCAATGATTTAGTTAGACCATTATTCATCGAAAGAAATTTGACTTCCGAAAATATCTAAATTTATTGAGAGTTAGTGTAGTTTATTCATCCCTCTGATGACGCTAACTTTGTTAGCGAAACCAATACTGTATTCTGATGAACTGGCTCCCCCAGATAGTCTATTGCCAGAACTACAAATTGTTATAGTTACCATCAGGATTTATGGTTAAAGCAAGATGGAGCACCTCTTCATTTTGGCCTCGAAATCCAATATGTTTAAGATAACGTTCTGCCGAATACATGGATTTGGCGTAGGGACGAAATAGATATTGCCAGCTAGGACTCCTGATTAAACCCATGCGACCTTTTCTTCTGCATAGTAACCACAAAAGCAAGGTGTTCAAACTTAAGTCTGTCAAAAAGCTTTATAATTATTGGTTTATATATTTTAATATGCTATTTATTTCACTACTGGGAAAATAATATGTGCTTTAGATGCTAATCACGTGTTACTTCCATATCGTCACAACGTGTCAAAGTATCGCCTCAGCGACTACAATTTCAAAAATTTTGTTTCGCTTAAACGTCGTAAAAAGGATAAAAACCTATAGAAAACATGATTTGGGAACGAAATTTTTTTTTGTCGGTCTGTCTATTTCTGTCTGTTTGTAGCCACGATAACTTTAGAACGCATTGAGATATTTGTCTTCAAATTTGATATAAAGTTATCACTCGACAAACGAAGAGTTTGGATTGTTTTTGGGTAAAATAGCTTTAGGGGGTTGGGGGTGAATGGGGGTGATATGGTGAAAATTGATATTTTTTCCTTAAAACTCGAGTAATATAACTTTTTGGGGTTTATTTATCAGAAAACTTTTGATTTCATCAAATATCTGGTATTCTGTGCTGAAAATAAATTAGGGGTTGAATGTGTGATTTTTGCTAAAACGGCATAAAAAGTTTCAAAAAATATAGAAAACTTGATTCTGGAGCGAACATATTTTTGTCTGTCGGTCTGTGGGTAGGTCGGTCTGTCGATATGTACGTCTGTCTGTTAATAAGTGCCATAACGAACTGAGATATTATCTCCAAATTTGGTATCCAGTTAGATGGCTTCAGGGGGTAGAAGATAAATAAGGGGTGATTTGGAGAAAATTGACATTTTCTCAATAAAACTCGAGTAATAGAACGTGTGAAAAGTTTATGGGTACAGGAATCCAAATATTTTCTTTGTGTTCAAGTCACGGGCCCTAAATTAATTCCATGAGAGTGTGAGTGAAGAGAATAAGTTATCACAGCTATGTGGAAGTTATAACTTAATTAGCAGCACTGTTTTTTATTTATGGGACAACCGTGGTTTTATTGTCAGACCGGCAACAATTAAAAGGCAAATATCCAACGCGACTAAAAATAGTGCTGCAAATTGAATCATAACTTCCACGTACATATGATAATCTACTCTCCCAGAAAGACATTCTCATGAAATGAATTTAGGGTCCATGACTTGACCACAAAGAATATATTCGTATTATTGTGCCCATAAACTTCTGAAATGGTATATTACTCGAGTTTTAACGAGAAAATATCAATTTTCACCAAATAGTCCATTTATCTCCTACCCCCTGAAGCAATCTTAACCAAGAACAATTCGAGGCGTTCCTTTGTCGGGTGCTAACCAGATACCAAATTTGAAGATGATACCTCAATCCTTTCGTTCTTGCCCCTATCAACAGACAGACCGATCGAACGACAGACAAAAAAATGCTCGTTCCAGAATCAAGTTTTCTATATATTTTAAGACCTTTTACACTGTTTTAGCAAAAAAAGGTTTGAAATTTCCGTCACCGATATTTTACCCCCACACATTCAATCAAGCGCTAAATTTAATTTCGGCACAGAATGCCAGATGTTAATGAAAGTGAAATTTTTATAATAAACCCCAAAATGTTACTTTACTAGAGCTTTAACGAAAAAATAACAATTTTCACCAAATCACCCCCCATTTATCGCCCACTCCCTAAGGAGATTTTACCCAAAGACAATCCGAACCGTTAGTTTGTTGGGTGCTCACTGTATACCAAATTTGAAGACGATATTTCAATTCGTTCTAAAGTTATCGTGGCTATAAGCAGACAGACATACAGACCGACAGACCGGCAGACTGACATACCAACAGACCTACAGGCAGACAGACTGACACAAAAAACAATTTCGTTCCCAAATGTTTGTCCCAATTTTTGTTGCCGATGCTATAGTTCCACACGTATTGACGATGTGGAAGAAATTGATGGCATGTATGCGGAATAATTTGTGGTATCAAAACATAATTAAAATTTCAGAAAGATGCTGGTTTTTACCAAGTTGCCATTTAAGCTGTGGATCTTAGACACATATGTCAAACAAATAGTTCAACAACTTATACTCGAAACATTTTTGGATTTTTTTTTCTCTTCAACGAAATACCTTATTACATCTAGATATATACCTGAGCCTGTATGTTATAAAATTAAATTAAATTTTCTGCATTTCAAGTCATTATTTTTTGCGATCCATTATCAAGCTGGAAATTACATGCTGAAAATTTTTTCAAAGATGATACCTCGTTACGATTAAATTATCTATTCTACAAAATACTTTGATAATGATAAGCATTTTATTTTATTAACTGTGTGAAAATTACCATCGCAAACAGCTACAGGTGTTCAAGGTAACATGATTATTCTGGAACACTGCCAGAGATAGATGAAAATATTAAACACAATAATTGTCTGTATTTATGCAGTTTTATATGTATACAGGATCTTTCATGTCTTCAATACCGCAGTTAACGTTGTTATTTTAAATACATCACCCTGTGTAGTATTGCACATTTGACAAAAATATTTTGCAGATATTTTCCATACTTTACCCAAAAGGTATAGAGAGGATTTTTTATTAGTTTTGGGGACATTAGTAAATATTTTTGATAAACGGAATGAATATAGATTATACGCAATTACTATTAATTCTGAGTTATTTTGCAGGAAAACAACTAGGTTCTGGTGCCTTTGGTGTTGTGCTTAAAGCGACAGCGAAAGGCATTGTGGAAGGTGAAGAAAACACAACAGTCGCTGTAAAAATGGTAAAAAGAAACACTGATTACAGTTATATAAAAGCTTTGGCGTCAGAACTCAAAATTATGGTACACATGGGACAACATCTTAATGTTGTCAACTTGCTGGGCGCCTGCACGAAAAACGTTGTAAAAAGTAAGTATCCGATCAATTTTTGCTACTAATAGTGCCACAAAATAAATTTTTAAACACGATGTTACTAAGTAAAAATTGAAACTTGTGATCAGCACTGACAAGTGCACTTTTGGAGAACCCATTCACCACAACACACTTTTAGAGACCTGACGTTCGTTTCACTAACAAGGTTGGCGTCATCGTACGATTAAATATACAGCGTCGAACAGACAAATGGAATAATAGGAAATGTTCAAAATACACGCCCTGGACGTCTTAGCAGCAGTCTAATCGTAAATAACGTTAATCAGCATCCGAGGCATGATCGACCTATCTAATTATTCTTCTTCTTAAGTCAGTAGTTTAGTTTTGTACGCCATACTTTTCACATATCCACATAAGAAGAAGTCTAATTGCGTAAAATCAGGTGATTGTGCTGGCCATTCTAACGATCATCGCCTGCGTACAACCGATTTTAAAATATTAAGACCAGTTTCTGCCGGACATTGATTTGATAATGTGCGGGTACTTCGTCATGCTGAAATTATATCACATTCGCTGGAACTTGTGGGCTTGTTCGATCAGGATACAAGTTTTCCGGAGTTGGCACGACATTATTTTGAAGTAGTGCTAAATAATTGTCTCCATTCAAATTGCCATCAATAGAAAAGGGACCAATGACATGGCTTCCAACAATTCCTGCCCAAACATTAACATTTTCAGGGTATTACGTTTCTCTTATCCAGTGTGGATTTTCTTTGGACCAGTAGCGACAATTTTGATAATTAGCATGGCCGTGAAGTTTAAAAATGCACCCATTACAACACAACCTCTTCTAGTTGGATAACTTTGTTATATAACATTTCCATCATTTGTTCACAGAAACACGTTCTTCTATCAAAATCGTCTTCGATGAGCACCTGAGTTGGTGTCAATTTATTGGGATGCATTTTATTTTCTTTTAGTGTTCGAATAGTCGATGAATGGCTAACATCCAATGTTGTTTCCGCTTGTCGACATGAAGTATGTAGGTTTCCATCAAACTCAAGCATTACATCAAATTTGGTATCGTAACACTATGCATTACAAGGCTTTTTTCGTGTCTGCCTCACATATCCAAACTAGCGAAATTGTTTTTCAATTTTACTAATTGTCCCTTGGGATCTATGATGGTGTTTTATCTCCGTGACGAATTATCTGTAGTATTGTAATTGTATGCATTTCTGTTAAATAAACCATATTTCTGAATTCCAGTTAACAACTGACAACCACTGTCCTGCGGTTACAATGGAACAGCAAGTTGTTAATGCGTTTTAAACAAAACTAACATTGACAGCTATTAAGAATGTTGATAACTTTTTATATCTTCATTTTATGTAAGGCTAGATGCATTCTCACAACAATTATAACCGTAGACCGGTTTCGCTCTAATTAGAGCTCGTCAGTACGGCATACATTATTTTTTTTAATACAGGAGGGAGAGATGCCTCATGCAGACCTCATTCACGACACCGTAGTGCCGTGGGATATCGAGGTACTGTGAGACTCGTACTCTTAGTACACCTACTCACTTAAACTCCCTCCCAAAGGAGTACCGGACCTTAGTCCATACCTCCGTCAGAACGAATACACACAATGACTTTTTCGGTATGAATGTTTCCATTCTGTTTTTGCCGCGCGGGCGTTAGTAGGTAAGTATAAGCTTTAACGCTTATGCTTATGTAAGCATACTAATTGTAGCGAAAATACAGCTATAAAGTAATACGGCTATGGTAGTCAGCCCTCCTTCCAACACTATGTGAGTGGTAAGACACGAAGCAACGTGCCGCCACCTAGTTGCGGAACCAAGTAGTATGTTGTCACGACAACTGTTAAAAAATAGAAACTGTATACAACCAGCTAACAATTTAGTAAATTGTCAGCCCTGGCACATTTCTATTCTAATATTGGCACAAGGTATGTAAGGCTAGATGCATTCTGACAACAATTAGAACCGTAGACTGGTTTCACTCTAATTAGAGCTCTTCAGTACGGCATACTAATTGTAGCGAAAATACACCTATAAAGTAATACTGCTATGGTAGGCAGCCTTCCAACACTAAGTGGGTGGTAAGACTGCTACAATTAGTATGCCGTACTGACGAGCTCTAATTAGAGCAAAACCGGTCTACGGTTCTAATTGTCGTGAGAATGCATCTAGCCTTACATACTTGGTGGCGGCACGTTGCTTCGTGTCTTACCACTCACTTAGTGTCGGAAGGCTGGCTACCATAGCCGTATCACTTTATAGGTGTATTTTCGCTACAATTAATATGCTGTACTGACGAGCTCTAATTTGAGCGAAACTGGTCTACGGTTCTAATTGTTGTGAGAGTGCATCTAGTTTTAAATACTTGCTGGCGGCGTGTTGCTTTGTGTCTTACCACACACTTAGTGTTAGAAGGCTGGCTACCATAGCCGTATTACTTTATAGGTGTATTTTCGCTACAATTTGTATGCCGTACTGACGTGTTCTAATTAGAGCGAAACCGGTCTACGGTCCTAATTGTGGTGAGAATGCATCTAACCTTACATACTTTGTCCCTATATTAGGGTAGAAATGGGCCAGGGCTGACAATTTACTAAATTGTTAGTTGGTTGTATACAGTCTCTACTTTTAACACTTTGTGTTATTTGGAGCTAGCGTGACAACATACTACTTGGTTCCGCAACTAGGTGACGACACGTTGCTTCGTGTCATACCACTCACTTAATCTTCATTTATTTGATACCGTCCAAAAAGGACGCTTAAACTGTTTTTACTTGCTGCCTCATTATTAAGAATAAAACAAGATTAGTTCGTAATTTTTTAGTGTGCTGTAGCGAAGGTCGTCAATCAAACTAATTTCTTTTTTTTTAATGTCAATTTTTGTAGTAAATTTCAAAATCATAGCATTTTTAGATAGAGAATGAATAGATCTTTCAAATGAGGTGTCACAAGTCACTACTTCTTATTCAAAAGTTTGAGCGACTAAAATTTTAAAGGTAAAATTCAGAAAAACAGCATGTAGACGGCTCGTAAGAAAATAATATTTTGTACATAGATGAGCATTAATATAGACAATATTATGGTACTAATGAAATTTTGGCTAAACATTTTCTTAATTAGGTTTTAGGCCAGCGACTAAAATTTTAAACTTTTAGTGTACCTAGGAGGAGATATAGTAGGTTAGGCGCGCCACTGGCTGTTCGGGATGTTTCGGTAGATTAGCTGCTAACTTTCAGTCACTGGCGTAACACCGGTTGAATGTAGGGGTGATTTCACGTTGCAGGATACCCTATTTAAATCTACAATGGACGTATTTCGGTGTTTTTTATAAATATGCACTATAATTGAAATACAGAATTTATTCCATTTGACTGTTCCGCGCCGTATACTCCTCTGATGACGCTAACCGTGTTTGTGAAACGATAGTCAGGTCTTTAAAAACGTGTTGCCTTGAGTTGGGTTCTCCAAAGGTGTATTTATGAGACACATCAAAATAAATTTAAAAATCGGTTGTTAATGATACTAAAACTATATTTTAGGAGAACTCTTGGTTATCGTTGAATATTGTCGATTTGGAAATTTACAAAATTATTTACTGAGACACCGAGATAATTTTGTTAACCAGGTAGATCCCAAAACTGGCTCAATAGATTATAATATTGGTCAAGAGATCTTCGAGAGAAGCTACTCAATAGCAAGTGATAGAAGGTAAGCCTGAAAAATATTACAAATACTCTACTGGTGGAAAGACTTAAACATTTTTTTCTAATTCTTTTTAAAACACCTCTATGTATTTTAACGAACAAACCTACGTGTCATTTCATGCTTCATATTTATGTAACAGACCGAATAGCCGAGTTTGTCAGGTAGTAACCTGTGGAGTTCTATCTATCAGGTCGCGGGTTAGAGTCCTGTATTTGGGCAGTCGGTTTTTTCACTAGAATGTGGACAAACGAGCTACGGGTCAGCCATGGATGATCTCCACTCTCTATGTGTTGAACACCTTACCAAACACCACGTGACAAGTAATATTAGTTCTGCGAAATAATGTTAACCTACTGCAAACACTTGGTTGTAGAGGAGGCCTAAGTATTTTGCTAGCCTAACTAATACATAATACTATGTGGACTCAAAATTTGTTTAAATATAAATTGTTATTTTATAGCACCTGTTATTAGAATTAAAGTATGTTACTTTTGTGTTTTTCTAATGCGTAATTCTTCATTTTGATGTTAGTATTATGCTTAGAAACATGATGCCACTCTATACACTGTGAACACAAGGTTAAAGAATAAGGTACCTTGTTAAAGACTTTGGTAATAACAGAAACATTTGGAACCGCTTCCCTTGAAATGTCCGTAATGTTGAGTAATTTATAAGCAAACTTTGTATAGTGCTTAGTTTATAATGATCTTCGCAATTGTTTAAAGGTTTTTATTTTCATTGTCCCTTTATAGCAGGGATTCTGTACTGTTGTTTTTATGAGTAATGATTTAATCAAACTTATCCCAACTTATCTACCCTATCCTGGAAGAGAGAGAGGACCAGGTTCGCTGACTCTGGGGGTAGTTCCCAGCAGGCGTTACATACTGGGAAAAGGCCTCCCCATTTCCTTGTACTTTTTTTTCTATATGTGTGTAAGCTCCTCCATATAAGTCTAAAACTGAATTCGTTGAACTGCTAATATCCCCGATATCAGCCCACTAGACTTTTTTCTTGGGGACTACCTTAAATCAGTGGTCTACAGGAGTGATACAATGAAGGTGTGCAAAGAATCATTGCAAAAAATATTTAACTTAATATATATATATATATATATATATATATATATATATATATATATATATATATATATATATATATATATATATATATATATATATATATATATATGTATATATATATATATATATATATATATATATATATATATATATATATATATATATATATCCTTCCAGTCATCGGCCTGGATCTCTCATTTTTTTCAATTCCTTTTATTCATTGCATTGTCGGTCTTCCTCTTCTGCTCCGTCCATCTGGTGTATACCCCAGAGCTCTTATTGGTCATCATCTCCATAGTAGCTTTCTGGATTCTACTCTTTCTGCTATTGTAAATACCCGACCCGTTTTCCTTCTTATCTCTTTGTTTCTAGTGGATTCTCGAAATATTACATGATCTTCTTGGGGTGTCGATTTCCACTGTTCCTATCATCTTTCTTTCTTTCTCTGAGTTGACAGCATTAACAGTCGTAGGTTATAATAGGCTCCACTAGAGTTGTGTAGATTGTCGTTTTGGTTTGGAGTTTGATGTTGCTTGACCAGAGTAACGAGTTCAGTAAACGAACAGCCTTCTTTCCTTGTTGTATCCTATTTTTGATATCATTTTTTTGTTCCGTCCTCCGAAACAACGCTTTGCAAGTATTTAAATTCGCTACATTTTTTTAGTCTATGCAGTTGTAGATCTGGGTCTTCATGCGCGCCTCCTGTCTTCAGACATTCTGTTTTAGCGACATCTATATTTAGACCCCACTTCTCATATTCTTCGCTTAATTTTCTAAACACATCGTCTGCGTCGTTCTCATCATTCGCTATAATTATCGGGTCGTCAGCGATTAAGAGAGTTGTTAAGCATTGTTCCCCATCTTTATAAATATATATATATATATATATATATATATATATATATATATATATATATATATATATATATATATATATATATATATATATATCCTAAACAGGGCAAGTTACCAACTGGGTCAACTAGGTCACCTATCTTTTCCAAATACCACTCTGGGAAATGAAGGAATACTGTTTAAAATTAAACAATGTCTTCGCAAGCGTATAATATCGAAGTGTATTTGGTTTAATGGGCATTGTGGACCTTTGTCGTTCAATAATCGAGTAATTAATTAATGAATTAACTAATAATAATAATAGTTTATGGTCAGAAATTTTAATAATTTTCTATAATTCGCTACATTTTTGTTCCTTGCAGTACAAAAATCAAAATGCAAATGATTTTGTAAATGTACGAAGAATGTTGTTTAAATAAGGTCCGTTTCTTAATAAGAAGAAAAATACTGCACATATCATTAAAATATATTTTTTCATAATCTATATACTTTCATCTCCTTTTCTACATAATTTTCATTTTTGTTTAAACATTTTTATCATACCGTACAATAAGTTTTTTAATTCCGACGCCAAAGAAATCTGCCCCCTGTGAAGAAACCCAATCCATGACGACAGATTTCACTTCTTCGTCGTCATTGAACCACTGACCACCAAGGCTCTTCTTTAAGTAACGAAACAAATGAAAATCGCTCAGTGCAAGGCCTGGACTGTGGGGTGGATGATCCAGTTGTTCCCCTCCAAAACACCTGATTAAAGCGTGTGTTTGTGCCGAAACGTATCGTCTAGAATTGTCATGGAACAATATTACACCGGAAGACAGTAGGCCACGCCGCTTGTTTTGTATGGCATGCCGGAGTTTTCTCAATGTCAAACAATACGCATCAGAATTAATTGTTGTGCCTTTCGGCATAAAGCATACTCCCTTTCCTGTCCCAAAATACAGTTGCTATGATCTTTTATGCTAAAATTATCTGTTTGGCTTTTATTTTGGTTGGCGACGATGTATGTCGCCATTCCATTGACTGATGCTTGAACTCAAGTCATGTGCGACACCCAGCTCTCAGTTCGTGTAACGATGCGGTCCAAAAATCCGAAACACTGGTGTACCAAACTGACATTGAAATCTGTGGAAAATCAATTGATAACTTTGAAATCTTTAATAGTGGTTTCTCTTGAATGTTGTTGCCCACCTCACGGACTAAATCTTCAGGAATCAGAAAAGGTCACCCAGGGCGTGGCTCATCATGCACATTAACCCGCCCGTCGTTAAATATTCTCACCCACTTTTGAACTTTAGTGTCACTCAAAGCATTGTCACGGTAAACTTAACACATCTGATGGTAAATTTCCTCTGCTGTCACGTTTCTCCCAGTCAAGAATCGAATTGCAAATCTTCTACAGTTCAATACTCAGCACACAGGCAGACGATACGGCTGCAAATGACGTCTAAACGCGAGTAAAGCATCCTGAAGCAGACGCACATGCACACTCTGGCGATCGCGTGCCATTCTCCCCATCATTTACAAACGGAGCTGAATGAAAATAGTGCTGCAAATTGAATCATATTTTCCACATAGCTGTGATAATTTACTCTGCTCAGAAAGACATTCTCATGAAATGAATTTAGATGGTCACCCCCACCCCCCTGTAGCGATGTTACACAAAAACACTTCGAAGCGTTCCTTTGTCGGGTGATAACTGTGTACCAAATTTGAAGACGATATCTCAATTTGTTATAAAGTTATCTTCGCTACTAACAGACAGACATACAGACCGACAGACAAACAAAAATTCGTTCCAGAATCAAGTTTTCTGTCGCCGATATTCCACCCCCACACATTCAACCCCTCATTTAGTTTCAGCACAGAATACCAGATGTTTGGTGAAATTGAAACTTATTTTATAAACAAACCTTAAAACGTTATTTTGCTCGAAGTTAAACGAAAAAATGTAAATTTTCACCAAGTCACTCCCCTGTCATCATACACCGGGAGCGATTTTCGCCAAAAACAATCCGAACCGCTCGTTTGTCCGGTTCTAACTGTATATGCCAAATTGTAAGACTATACCTCAATTCGTTCTAAAGTTATGGTGGCTACTAACAGACATACAGACAAAAAAATCCGTGCCCAAATCATGTTTTCTATAGGTTTTGATAATTTTTACGACGTTTAAGCGAAAAAAAAAGTATGACATTTTAGTCTCCGATACTTCCGTATGGCGTATTGACGATGTAAGTAAAATAGGCTTCGTATCTCACCTGAAGTAATTGTATTATCACTCAAGTTTGGAAAAGTAGTTTATGTCCATATCTGGCACTTCTCGGCGAATGCTAAACGCTTTACACACATACATAATGCCTTACAAACTTTGTCCCTATATTAGGGTAGAAATGGGTCAGGGCTGGCAATTTATTAAATTGTTAGTTAGTTGTATACAGTCTCTATTATATAACACTTTGTGTTATACGGAGCTGCCGTGACAACATACTACTTGGTTCTGCAACGAGGTGGCGGCACGTGCTTCGTGTCTTATATCTCACTTAGTGTTGCAAGGCTGGCTACCATCATAGCCGTATTACGTTTTATGTGTATTTTCGCTGCAATTAGTATGCCGTACTGACGAGTTCTAATTAGAGCGAAACCGGTCTTCGGTTCTAATTGTGATGAGAATGCATCTAGCCTTACATACTTTGCCCCTATATTAGAGTAGAAATGGGCCAGGGCTGACAATTTTTTAAGTTGTTGGTTGTATACGGTCTCTAAGATTTAACACTTTGTGTTGTTTGGACGTGCCGTGACAACATACTACTTGGTTCCGCAACGAGGTGGCGGCACGTGCTTCGTGTCATATTTCTCAGTGTTGGAAGGCTGGCTACCATAGCAGTATTACTTTATGGATGTATTTTCGCTGCAATTAGGATGCCGTACTGACGAGCTCTAATTAGAGCGTAACCGGTCTACGATTCTAATTGTAGTGAGAATGCATCTAGCCTTACGTGCTTTAACATTGCTAGTATTACATTACTGCAGCTACTTTTAAAATTGCTCGTATTTCGAAAAAGGTATGTTACATGAAATTGACGGATGTGTTGTGATCAGACATTGTTCTCTTCTCTTAATACCAAGAAAGCCTCTGGCCTTGACGATATCCCAGCAATTGTTCTCAAAAAATGCTCACCAGAACTTGCTCCTGTCCCGACTCGTCTGTTTCAGACATCTTACAATAGAGGCATATTCCCTAGTAACTGGAAAACTGCTCGAGTACAACCCGTCCCTAAGAAAGGATCCAAAGCGCTTCCTAGCAACTACAGGCCTATTTCTCTCCTTTCAGTCGTCTCTAAAGTGATGGAAAAGTATATAAACACCGAATTACTAAAATTTCTCGAAAAACACAGTCTAATTCACGATAGGCAGTATGGATTCCGTCAGCGCAGATCAACTGCCGACCTTCTTTCCTCTGTCACTCATTCTTGGTACAAGTCTATGGAACTACACGGTGAATCCCAGATTGTCGCTCTAGATATATCCAAAGCATTCGACCAGGTCTGGCACGCAGCGCTGCTTGTACCTGGACAGTAAATTTCCTCTCCAACCGGAGCATTTCTGTTGTCGTGGATGGCCATTCCTCCAAACTATATCCAATTAATGCAGAAGTTCCTTAAGGTTCAGCTTTAGCCCCTACTTTGTTTCTTCTCCACATCAATGACCTCCTTTCTTTAGCCCAACTAGATGAGGATCGCAGACTCATGGAGGATTCTGTCTCCGTGGATCTCCAAAGAATATTAGACTGGGGAAGTAGAAATCTTGTACAATTCAACCCCACCAAAACTCAGTCTTGCTGTCTTACTCATAAGAGATACACCAGCCCTAGACCCATCACAATGAACAACCAAGTTATCCAAAGTAATGAGTCCTTTTCACTTGTTGGCATTTCTGTGGATCGAGGTCTCAATTGGCACCAACATGTCACTTCAATTGCAGAATCGGCTGCTAAGAAACTAGGCTTCCTCTTCCGGGCTCGCAAATACTTTTCACCAGCTAATCTCTATACCTTATATACTTCACAAATAAGGCCAAACCTCGATTACTGCTCCCATATCTGGGGTGCCGCTGCCGCTTCTACACTCGCTATCCTGGACTCCATTCAGAAGAGAGCTATACGTCTCATCGGTGACCCTACACTCACCCAAAGGCTGCCATCCCTTGCCCACCGACGTGCCGTTGGTGACCTCTCTCTCTTTTATAGATATCTACACGGGCAGTGCTCAGAGGAGCTTTCTTCCATAGTTCCTCCACCTGCTGCCCCCAACAGATCTACCAGGGGAACAGAGCGAATGCATCCTTTTACTGTCCAGGTCTCCAGACATAGAACATCTTGTTATGCCCGCTCTTTTGTCCCGAGGACTTCCAAGTTATGGAATTCTTTGCCGGCACATGCTTTTCCTTCTCCTCCGAACCTCCAAACCTTCAAGTTCAGAATTAACAAGTTGCCCCTTTCCTCCTTGTCGACACCCACGGTACGATAGTATTTGGGCAGTAAGCCCTCGTGGTGTGTTGTCGAAATTTAAAAAAAATTGTTTTCAAATAAAGATAATGACACAACCGCATAAGGTTTCTAATTTTTAAGCATATTTTCTGGGTTTTTTCGTATTTGTAACAAAGCGCTATAATTTCTGCTAACCGACTTTGGTGTGTGGTTCTTTCTATAGCCATAATCATTCTCCATATAAGAAATATCCTCCAATGTCATATGCACACAGTAACGGTGGAATTATACCAAGTGAAATGGGAGACTACAGGGCCAATAGCAACTACAGTGCGAACACGACCCATACTGATTCAACTACTGTTTGTATGACACCAAATTCAGGTAATTTTCAAAAGGTAAAGTTTAGATCAATTAAATAAATATGAGTGCTTTTAGGGGATGACACTGTCATGCTCAGCAATAACAGCACACAGCCCGAGTGGAGGTCGAATTATAAGGGAGACTACAAAGGAAATGTAAGACCAATATGCACCAAAGATTTGTTAACATGGGCATTCCAAGTTTCTAGAGGCATGGAATATCTGGCTTCAAAGAAGGTATGATAAAGTACAAATTAGTCTTTCACCACCATAATCATAAAAAATTAAAAGTTAATAACAAAACAAAACTGAAATGTATTTCTTGGCCTTATTGATAATGTATCTTTTTAATATTCATACCTGTGGGGCATTAACCAAACAACAAACAAGTTAGAAAAACACAATTAGATGCTTTTGATTGTTATAAAGTTTAAGCGCAGTTATTAAAAAATAACTTACTTTAAAAAATGCATTGAGTTAAACCTATTAAAAATAAATTAAAGATATATGAATGCCTTGGGTGAAAAACGTCCTGAACAAAAAAGTAAATAAAAAGCTCGGGACGCAGCAAGTGCGTTATGGTAGTGAATTTTTATTAAATGCTTCAAATTTGGATAACTCAATTTTTGACAAACTTAGAAAGTTGAATTTTGGTATGTAGTAAAACATTTTCCAAGGCAACATATCCGGGAAATGTCATTAAAGTAAATTATAATTTTCGGAAAAAAAAAGTTTTTCAAAAGAAAACTCAAAACTTGAAAAACTCACTTTTCAATAAATTTAGATAGTTGAATTTTGGTACGTAGTAAGGTCTTTCTCAAGGTAATATATCCACCAAATTCTATTAAAATAGCTGTGTAATTTTCGGAGAAAACTTTTAAAAAAATTCGGAACAGATTTTGATGACTAACGAACTCATCCAAGCCATTAATAAAAGAAAGACACTTACCGAGTTTCATCAAAATCGGTTAATTATTTTTGAGTTATCGGTTGGATATATATATATATATATATATATATATATATATATATATATATATATATATATATATATATATATATATATATATATATATATATATATATATAAAGATATAAAAATTGAAACTGACCCCGGATATGGGTTCTAAGGGTCCTAGTTCGCGCTCATTTGAAAAAATTTTTGGAAAGTCTCAGCATGGATACCTCTCTAATAATGAATTTTTTTAGTAAAAATTCACCAATAAAAAGAGAACAACGTACTCTTATTTGTATTTGGCAAGATTTCAGAGTTTTTTTAGATTGATAGTACCTTTGCCGACAAATTATAATTTACGCCATTTTCTATGACATTTAACGTAACCCCAGGTTTAACTAATTCAGTATGGAGTATTATAATAATAACATGACTTTAATAATAAACCATATGATACATACGTCATTACAAAACAAATAATTTCATATGTTGGCAAAGTCAAGAGAACTGCTACTCTATTCAACCATCAAAACGGACATACAAATAGGTGCAATAAAGCAATTACTAAAAGTTTACCGATTCTAACATCGAAAAAATACGCACAAACGCAAACATGTGCGAGGCTGTTCTTTGACATTTCGAAAGAGTTTGATGCGATTAACCATACCCATATATAATTGGATCATAAAATAACTTTAAAAAATTCATTCAGTTAAACCTATTAAAAATAAATTAAAGATATATGAATGCCTTGGGTGAAAAATGTCCTGAACAAAAAAAGTAAATAAATAAAAGGAGAACAACGTACTGTTATTTGTATTTGACAAGAATTCCGAGATTTAGTGAATTTTCGTAAAAAAAAATTCACTAATGGTCACAATTTTTGCAAATGAGCGCGAACTAGGACCCCTAGAACCCATATCCGGGGTCAGTTTAAATTTTTATATGTTTATATATATATATATATATATATATATATATATATATATATATATATATATATATATATATATATATATATATATATATATATATATATCACACCGATAACTCAAAAAATAATGGGCCGATTTTGATCAAATTTGGCATGTTCCTTCCTTTTGTAAATGGCTTGGATAAGTTCGTTAGTCAGGAAAAGCCGACGAGGTTTTCCGGGAAAATTTTCAGTTTTCATTTGAAAAAAATTTATATCTCCGGAACTAACAAAGTAAGGGCAACGAAATTTGGTACACAGGTGTATATCATTATAGGTAAGCTACCTACCGAAATTTAGCTCTTTAGGTTAAAGGCCAAAAAGTTACAGGCATTTAAAGAAAAATAAATGTAGGTTTTCCTCAAAACGTCAAAGTCGCGATTTCAAACGTCAAAATTGGTAATATTTAGGCAATGAACCTGAAACTAATATGATCTATTTGCTATTAACCTATAAGGTTGGCCAGAAAACCAGTTTTTTCAGGAACAATTTAAATTTACTTTCGGAAATTTTTGTACATTTTCAAACAATAAAGTTATTTTGATGAAACATGGCACATTGTTTCTAATATATAGATTATACTGGTAACCAAATTTGATGCCTGCTTTATTTAAAAACATATTTGCTATTAAAAACATCCTTATGAAAATTCACTACCATAACGCACTTACTGCGTCCAGAGTTTTATTTTAGATTGAGAGTATTTCTGCCGAAAATTATAATTTAGGCAGTTAACGTAACCATAGGTTTAATTAATTCAATATGAAGTATTATAATAATAATGATATAATAATGTAAAAATTTCGAGACGCAGCAAGTGCGTTATAGTAGCAAATTTTCATAAGAATTGTACACTATTAGTATACGGCATATTATTAGAGTTAATACTTTTAACTTACACAGACCTTGAAGATCGAGGTTCTAGTACCCGAACCTTTGAAGAATTCTTTCGAAACTCCTTTTAAGAAAAATTCCCAAAACATAATTTTATATGAAGCTAAAGAACTGAATTTTGCTATATCTGTAGATAGTGTAAGTATCCTTAAAAGAAGCTTGTAATACAAATTTCATTAAAGTTATACAAAAGATTTCCAGAAGGAAACTTAATTCACATTTATAAAAGTAAAGTATCTGCCCAATTATAAACGTAGCAGTTATTTTTCCTTATTAATCAACCTAATCAAACCGGTTTTTTCAATATCAACAATAACAAAATATCTGCTGAAAATTATAATTTCAGACTCAAAGGTGACAAACTTGTTCAGGCGTTTTGAACAAAAATGAGATCTTGTTCAAAACGTATGAAATCTGTGCACTATTGTTTCTAAAAATCTGTAAATAAAACATAAAGAAGAGACATTCATCGAGCTGCATTCGATCATGCAACCTTCTGCGTAGCAGTCCAGCATGCTTCCAATGCGCTATCTGCTGATACATCAACTACATGATCCTTGTCTACATTATCCTTGACACAGGCTTCATGACCGAGGTAGTATATGAAATATATACATAATAATTAATTACAGAAATAGTATAATTGCCATTGAGACACATTCAAGGATTCCTTCGGTTTTATATGACCTCTTATGTTTAAGTTTAAAGATGAAAGAAACAATTTTAATTATTTTTATAGACTTGATTCGATTTTTTTTATATTTCTACTATATTATGCGACAGCATGATATATCTAGGATGTGCTAAAACACTATTTGGGGCCTTCCAGTTAAATAACAATCACTTGGCAAATTTTTAATTTCATGTCGTCTGTCATCTTCCATAATTGCGGCGGAGATTTCACGATTGTGTGTTCGGGTACTATGTTTTATGGCTGGTATATATTTAGTTTGGTTACCGTTGATGTATGGTTTATACCTGTTGTATAAATCAATCTACGCCTGGCAGTTAACTACTCTGTCTGTCAGGCATTACACTTTAACCACTAAGTCGTTTCAACGTATGTTCTTGGGACTTTATTTTTAATTTGGAAAAAACTCTAAGTATTGCGTACCAAGTTACTTAAAATTCACAACATAGGTTTGTGTGCACTATTTCTAGCCATGTGTAATGTCTCATACCAGTTACCCTGATACTTACATACATATAGCGTTTTTAGAAATATATTTGTATATTTTTGGGGGGAAAATGTCCGTTACAGCTGATATACGAACGAACTCCTCCGTGGTCTTAATACAATGAAGATATGTGCAAAGTTTCATTTAAATCAGTTGAGTATTTTTTGAGTTATCGCTCGGATATATATATATATATATATATATATATATATATATATATATATATATATATATATATATATATATATATATATATATATATATATATATTCTGTTTTATGAATTCCTTATAGGTTTTGAGTATTTTGTTGTGTGTTTTGTTTATTTTAGTAGCTATTTATGTGTAGTAACGCGTATAATTTTATAATGGTGATTGTTGACTATTTCTTATCTTTTCTAGAGAATCTATGGAGCAGTTTTTATTAATAAATACGTAAACAAATTAATAACGAAATAAATAAACTGGAAAATTAATTAATGTATTGCACCCCCACAAAACAAGTATTTTTTTATTTATATAATAATTAATTATAACCTTTTACATGTTAGTGAATTTTCGTAGAAAAAATTCACTAATGGGGAGATCCCGACTTTTGAATTTTGAAAAAAATTTTGCTAATGAGCGCGAACTAGGCCCTGTAGAACCCATATCTGGGGTCAGTTTTAATATATATATATATATATATATATATATATATATATATATATATATATATATATATATATATATATATATATATATATATATATATATACATATGTATCACACCGATAACTCAAAAAATAATCGGCCGATTTTGATAAAATTTGGCACATACCTTCCTTTTATAAATGGCTTGGACAAGTTCGTTATTAAGGAAAATCGGACGAGGTTTTCCGAGAAAATTTTGAGTTTTCATCCGAAAAAAATTTATATCTCCGGAATTAACAAAGTAAGGGCAACCAAATTTGGTAAGCGGGTTCATATCATCATAGGTAGGCTACCTACCAAAATTTAACTCTATAGGTTAAAGGACAAAAAGTTACGGGCATTTAAAGAAAAATAAATTTAGGTTTTCCTCAAAACGTCAAAGTCGCGATTTAAAATGTCAAAATTGGTAATATTTAGGCAATGAACCTGAAATTAATATAAGCTATGGAAAGAAAATGTATCAAGAAGAATGCTTTACAAAGCCTGAACTCTTAGTTTCAATCGTCACTGTCCTTGATTTTAGTAAAATATTCCCAGAAAATTCATTTAAAATAGACCTTTTCTCTGATGCTTTGGCAGTAGTGTTGGCTATAGACTTTATCGTTTAATAGTATATATCATTTTTGTCAAATTTTCGTAAAAATCATTAAAGCTCAATATATCCGTTATTATGCAAGTTAAAAAAAATGGTATACATTAATTATAGGGTGTCTTGAGCTACATCTTAAAAAATATTTCCACAATTACAGAGTGGTCCATAAGTCGTTGGTGATTCAAATTTTCTTTTTTTTTTTAATCGAACACGCCCTATGTTATTGCATTTTTGCATTTTCCATCGAAATATAATACATCTTTGTAAGAAAAGAAATTCGGGACGCAGCAAGTGCGTTATGGTAGCGAATTTTCATTAAATGCTTCAAATTTGAATATCTCAATTTGCTATTAACCTATAAGGTTGACTAGGAAACCAGCTTTTTCGGGAACAATTTAAGTTTACTTTCGGAAATTTTTGTACATTTTCAAACAATAAAGTTATTTTGATGAAACATGGCACATTGTTTCTACTATATAGATTGATGCCTGATTTCTTAAAAAACATGTTTATTATTAAAAACATTTTTATGCAAATTCACTACCATAACGCACTTGCTGCGTCCAGAAGTTTTTTTATGACGAACTTGTTGTTCATTGTCTGGTACTTGTACATGTATAGGACCTTTAGATACACATAATTGTTTCCATGCTCGGTAACCTTGGGTAAATGTTTACCATTTTGCCATTCTTAGAGCTTTCGAGGAGCCAACAAAAAACTACAATTATTATTAATTATATTAGCAAGTTTCCCAAAAAAATTGATATAAATGATAATAAATGTAACAAAGTTATATCAAAACGAAAAATAAAGCAAACTTTAAGGAAAACAGTGGACTAAAAAAGTATAATAATTGTTGCATTTGACGTATAGAGAACATAATCTCAAATTAATAGTACAAGTATATACAAAAGTAAGAATATGCGAACGAAAATTTGTTAAAGACAACATATTCCTTTCATGACATAACTTAACAAATTTGTAAAATAATTTTTAGGTCTTGCATGGCGATCTCGCTGCGAGGAACATTCTTTTAGCTGACAATGACGTTGTCAAAATCTGTGATTTTGGACTGGCAAAAAGCATGTATAAAAGCGGAGATTACAAGAAAAAGGGTGACGTATGTTGTACCATTTTTGAAGGCTTCACTGTGGCTTATCTTAGTATTGTTTATTGGTTATTTAGGGTCCGCTTCCAGTAAAATGGATGGCAGTAGAATCAATTAGAGATCGAATATTTTCAACACAGTCTGACGTTTGGTCTTTCGGTATTGTTCTCTGGGAGTTTTTCTCTTTGGCAAGGACCCCATATCCTGGTATGGAAGCAGATGAGAGGCTTTACAACAAACTGGTTGATGGATACAGAATGGAAGCACCGGAATTTTCAACAAAAGAAATGTAAGTAGCCCTATATCCGTATTATTACCAAAGACGAAATAAAACAATCGTGCCGCTTATTTTAGACAAAGACGTTTATTTGTTTTTTTATTATTATTTAAAGTTATAAGTTTCTGCAGTTATCAAACGACTTTAAACTTACCAAATACTATATAATGACAATACGGGACACTCCTATGCTTTAGCATTGGTGATATTTGTGACAAGTACACTAGCGCCACCTCGCGTGAAGTACTGACAACTGAGAGGGTAATTTGAATTGTATATTTACCTGCACATTCTTAATTTAGACAATTGGTTTATTATAGATGAATATAAAACTTGTACATGACAAAACAGTGAAAATTTTCTGATTATTATTATAAACAGAAATTGTGTCAACAATCAGCTTGAAACCTAAATGAATTCGGCATGAATAATTCTGCAAATTTCTCTTACCCATAATCTTATTTCATCATAATTGAAAGTACTACCTTGACACCGTCGTTAAACTACTATTTCAAGGGTGTGTATAGGAATATACTAAAGGTTTTTCTGAGGATATTAAGTTACAATCTGTACTTACCTATAAATAATTGTTCTAGGTATAAATGGTAGCACAGTACTCAATTTGCTATATATCTACATGAAAACTGTCTTATTAATCTAATATTTTAAAATATGTAACTGATATACATAGTACATAATTAAGAAATTGTGCAGATGAAAGGTGAGACTAACTCTTACTTCCGTGAATAAATCTATTATAGGGCTGAGTCTGCTATTTCTACTTATGTCTTTAGAAACTTGTCTTGGGAAGATAATTAAAAGCCTTTACCAAGTAAAATAATTTTAAATGTGAAGAAATGTGACAATTTATGCCATACTGAAATAAAAAAGGACACAGAAGAAGATAGAAAAACAGTTTTCTTATATCATTTATTATTAATGCAAAACTTTTTTGCCTTCATATATCTGGGGGTTTTTTTTTGATGCACTGGAAGACAAGTTATGATTGAAGCCTTTCAACTATCCGTTTACGAAGTTTATCTATAAATAGGTACATGATGGTTAATATTACACAATAAATTATCTTCTGCGAACTACATATTTGCATAAAAGTGATTCTGAATTTGTCTTCTGCTTCAACAAATTAATTCTTTTGGAAGTGACATTGAAATGTAAAATGCACCTTTTGTCTTCAATACTATATCCAAATCAGTTCTTTTTGATAACAGTACCCTTTTCTTGCATCTTTAATACAAAATTATCGTCAATCCATGTGAGGCGAATTTGTAAAAAAATTCGCTGGTAAAAAAAGAAAACACAAAAAAAAATCATATTCACGTTTCTCCATCCTTTGGAAACCTATGAAAATGTCTTTGATAGATTTAGCACGTTATAATTCGAACAATCATAGATTGCACACACCCAACCACTAACATTTATTGTAAAAAACACAGCTCAAACTTAATTATACACAGTTAAACAGCAGCAATTGCTAGTGTTACACGTTCTAGAACGACGTAACATCAGTACTATCCGCTAGGGGCGCTGATATTCTTGAAACACGAAATCATCCAGGGTGTCCTGTATTGTCATTATAAAGTATTTGCTTATACCAATAGTAAAAACTTTGAAGAACAAAATTTCATTGTTTTAATGGTTCGTTACAAGGTAATACTTAGAATAATATATTCTTCCAATTGTAAATCATTTAAGTACTGAAGACACATATATAAACTGGCTATGTCAGGTATTTGTAAAAAAAAAAATGTGCCATTGGTCACAGGAAGTTTTCACGTCCGAAGTATGGCAATCAGCATAGGTTGCTTCATTTTTGAGAATTCGTGTGTTCAAATTTTTTCTTGTCATATATAACAAACGTCTTTTTTGATAAAATGTATATTGTGAACTAAAAGGATTACTGTTAGTAAAAAAAATGTTCCATCGGAAGGCAAGTGGCTGATAAAGAAGAAATTTGGAGAAAATATGGCACAGAGTTTGAACCGTTTATTCAGTCAATGAATTAGACCATTTATAAAACCTATCAGTGGTGTTTTAGATTTTTAAGTAAGAAGCATTTACCACAAGCTATAAATGAAAGGAGCCACGTTTAAAAAAGACTCCTAGTTTGACACAGCGCTCTAAGTTTGTTGTTATATTTTCCAAAAAGCGAGAACTTATGTAAATAGACGTAAAGTAATACAGATACCTACATAGTTCAAGTTTGTACACTTGCAGATGTGTACTGCCAAATATCTGAATAATTTGCATTTTAAGTTTTTGTGGAGATAAAAAGAAACCAATATTTCAAAAGTTTCACCTGCGTTGATCAAATCTTTCCCCCCTGAAAATGTTTATTTTTTTTTTACTTACATAACCCAGGTCCCCTGTGGGTCCGGGGACTAACTAAAAGAGTAGGCTCAAGGTAAATCCTGCCTGTCTTAAAAGACGACTAATCGGAATCAAACACTGGCTGGGATCTAGTCCAAGTGGGCCTGGGAGGCGGATATCTCTGGGGAGTGATGTGCACCCGGATTTTGAGGCCTCCACTCTAAGCTTAGAAATGGACAAGTGCATTGTTGTTACTCTGGAGCGGGGTTCCAGATGATAACACCCTGGGTTGAGTGCTGGCGGGTGTCGTGTGTCCAGACGACCCGGAGGGGCTTGAGATCTCTTATGAGTTGTATACACCCGGAGTTTTAGGCCCCCACTGTGTGCTTCGAAACGGACGGACGGCCTCGCTTGGGTGATGCTTGGGAGCGGGACTCGATGGGATGACGCCTTGAGTCTAGCACTGGTGGATGTTGAGTCTAGACGAACCAGGAGGAGAGCTGAGATATTTGGAGGTGTATTACAACTAGAGATTGAGGCCTCTTGTGTGAGCTTCGAAACGGACAAACGATCTCACTTGGATGCTTCTCGGATGCAAGACTTCATGATACTGCCTCGACTCAAACACTATGTCTGGTCCAGACGAACTCGGGGAGAGGTTTTCTCGCCTTGAGCTTTGAAACAGGCAAGCGACTTTGCTCAGATGGCAGTACATCTGTCAAACAGTTTCACCTCATAAATATCGTCTCCCGCAGAAAGTTCGATTTGTTGGGTGAAATTTAAGCAAACACTGGCGGGTATCAGGTCTAGGCGAACCCGGAGGAGCATTGAGATCTCTAGGGGTGGATTGCACCTGGGTGCTTAGTTCTGCTCTGTGAGTTTCGAAACGGGCTAACGACCGCGCTTGGATGCTGCTCGGTGGCGAGACTTCATGGTACCGCCTCGAGTCAACGCAACACTGGCGGGGGTCTGGTACAGGTGAGCTTGGAGTGAGGCGGATATCTCTGGGGAGTGATATACACCAGGATTTTGACGCCTCCACTGTGGGCTTAGAGATGGGCAATTGGCCTCGCTTGGTTGTTACTCGGGAGCGGGGTTCCAGATGCATCCGCCCGGGGTTGAGCGCTGGCGGGTGTCGTGTGTCCAGCCGATCCGTTGGTCCCTATGATCTCTGATGAGTTGTATACCCTGTGTGCTACGAAACGGACGGACGACTTCGCTTGGGTGATGCTCGGAAGCGGGATTCGATGGGATGTGGCCTTGAGTCTAACACTGTTGGGTGTCCGGTTTAGGCGGGTCTGGGAGGAGCTGAGATCTCTAGGGGTGGATTACAACTGGAGATTAGATGCTGCTCGAGAGCGGGACTTCCTGATACCGCCTCGAGGCAAACACTGACGGATGTCGGGTCCAGATGAAATCTGAGAGAGGTTATCTCTCTTTGAGCTTCGAAACAGGCAGGCGACTTCACTCAGATGGCAGTGCACCTGCCAAACAAACATTCACCCTCAAGAAAAGATCGCCCCCGCAGGGAGCTGGAATTGATGGGTGAAATTTAAATAATTAGACATGAGCCACAATAGACCTAAGGTCGCGGTGGAGGGACTGCAATAGCCCACTCACAGTAAATCTAGTATAATCTAATCTACATAACTCAGAATTAAATGAGACGAACAATCCGTTCAAACGACGTTTAATTCCTACGAAACTGACATTACTGCAACAAAAACATAGTAAGGTCATCTTTCTTAAAGAAAAAAAAACCATTTTTTGTCACATACTTCAACTGAAAGGGAAATGTAAGTGACAATTATCAGCATGAATGTCTCGGGGTTGTATCCCTCACCACTTTTATTTTTTGGGAGGAAAGATATAAAGGTAAAAATTATGGCTAGAGCTCTTGCTTGATGTGTTGGAGCATGCCACTCAACGGGCTGGGTACAAATTGATATCTTCGTTGAAAACGTTAAAGAAGAACTGATGGTTGAAGCTCCTGTTAGACCAAATGCATCATTCGATCCATCAACTTGGTACAAACATATATTTTCACAAAATGCTTGTGATCATATTTTGCTTGTATCGACCGTTACTATTTTTACACAAAACCACGTAATAATTATTTTTTACCACCATATTTAGTTCGCAAGATGTAGCCTCTAAATGTGAGTTTGATGCCTTTCCTGAAAACTTACTACGCCCAGGAGATAGAGAATTGATTTTGAGAAAACAAATTAAGCACTGTTTCCCCAAATACAAGAGCTGCAACTTTTGATATAGCCTTTAACATAGTTGTACCAATAGAGACGTCTTGAAATGGTTCTAGAAAACCCGGAATGGTACGTCCAAATCGTCATTCGTCAAGAAATTTCACATTCTGAAGCAGAGAATTTAGGTAATCGAATTGGTTGGCTAAATTAGACTACCAACAATGAAGAATAGATTGTTCTGGTTCGTTCATCTGTTTCTGCATGCGAAAATCATCAGTGAACTCAAACTCAACCTATGAAAATTTGTCAAAATATGTGAATCTCGCCGAGAGACATTATCCGTCAATAACTACACCCATAAAAAATCTAGAGAAGAATTGCAGAGGACTCTAAAACAAAGGAAAACAATTTCCAAAAAGAATTTGGCTAGCATAAGATTCACTCGTCACAAGGGCAAAACTTGAAAAACCTCAAACATGTATCTTCGGAAAAGTCGTCTAAATGAAGTGGTAGTATGTTGAGAGCGAAACATGATAGTTATTCTAGTTCAAATTTAGAAAGTAGAAACAAAAATATTATGTTGGCCGATTCTTCTTTAGGCTAAAGGATTTCAAGCATTGATATTCCCAAGATAAACCTGGTAAATATGTGCCAAATGTGCTCAGTGTTCCAGATAGGCACATCAAAAGTGTGGTAACTTAGTGCCCTCTGTTTCTCCTTCTGCAAAAAGTAGTTGTTTGAATGGTGTCTCAAATTAAGGATGTATCTTAAATTTAGATATCCTCATATCGCAAATAAAGGAAGGTTATTTTTACACATTTGTGTACCATTTTCTTCCCCAGGTACTAAATATTTGCATGAGTTGGTGGTGCACTTGTTTTGTAAGAAGAAATTATTTTTAACATCAGAAATCATTTTTGGTAGTGGGTTTTAGTTAGTGTTTTTATACGGTTCTACCTCTATTGCACCATTACCTCTATCTTTATAATCTTTTTGTCCAAAGTCACAACCTTATTACCTTTATTTCCTTTAATTTTGAGTTCCAATTTAAGAAATACATAAATTTATAGAAGGTGTCTCAAATGTGGGTTTTGTCCTCTAGCCATATTTTATAGAACAGCCTATTTATTCACACTAAATTTTGGCACATAGGGCTTACAGTGTATGACTAATACTAAAACATAGATCACACACTCAAAAATAATAGAAAGTGGGTACTCTATCTGTACACTAAACAGCTGAAAATCGATTTCCATCAATATGTACTAAAATATTTGTAAAAATAAAAGGTTCTCTGAAATAATTTTCGTATTCTGCTATTAATATAACTATATTTGTGTTAAAGTTTAATAATAGTGTATCTTAATTAAGTTTTAATTAATTGCCCAATAAATATGTTTTATTAAACAGATATAAAATGATGCTTGACTGCTGGTCACCGAAACCTATGCAGCGTCCATCATTCACCAGGTTAACCGAGAGAATTGGAGACATGTTGGAAGACAGCGTTAAAAGAGTAAGTATTATTTTATATTTTTATTTCGAAATAAGTGGACTATACAGTTAAGTACACCACGACCCAAATCACCACATCACATGTTTTCAAGACCTGATGATCGTTTCACTATCAAAGTTAGCGTCATCAAAGGATGGAAATTTCTAAACCACCTGCACATTGTATTTATATATTAAGTGAAGATTGAAACCTGTGATGAGCACTTATAAGTGCACTTGTTAAACCCAAATCACCGCAACATATTTTAAAAGACCTGACGATCGTTTTACTAACCAAGTTAGCGTCATCAGAGGATGAAAAATTCTAACTACTTTAAAAACTAACATCACCTTATATGCCGGATATTAGGTAAAGAGACCGAACTGAGAGGGGAAACTAGTCGCAGGCAAATTCTGCAGTGTATTGTATTTTTATCGCCGGACAATGTCTTTGAACCGTCTTTATTACCTTATCTAAAAGGTGTCCATCTCTAATAATTTTGGGAAGGTTTAACGACAACTAAACTAACATAGTTTCCCTTGGCGGAAATATCTGTATTCTTATGTTATCTCTAGGGCGTGTTTAATCGTGGGAGTTTATTTTACAAAGCAATCGATGCAGCTTACTTCGATGTCTATCGAAAGGAAACCACCACGCTAAGTTACATTCCGAACGACTCACATCATACGTACGCACAAAAAATGGCCAGTCTGATTTTTTTAGTAAACCGGGTAATTAATTTTCCTTTAAACAAAAGTAGATATACCAAAGTATTAAATTATATTAAGAACGTGGCCGAATATAACGCATACACTGCTGGCCTAGTGGAAAACTAATCAGCAAACAGAAAACAAAGAAACTGTTGACGGAATCAACGACGTTTAGAAGAGAGAAGTCCGAAAAAACTTGGTTTGTTTACCATTTAAACCTCGAATCACGAGGGGTCTAGATAGCATCTTTAAAAAAGTCAACTTGCAGCTAACATTTTCGACAAAAAATACCTTGAAAAACTTGCTAGGTAACCCAAAAGACACGGATAGCACGGCCAAAATGTCGGGAATTTATTAAGTAAGTTGTAAAGATTGTAATCTTAAATACGTCGATTGAAATTAGATTCAAAGAACACTTAGCCCAATTAAGTTCCGGTACTATAGATAGATCTTCCGTCGCCCGACATATTTGGGATAACAATCATCACGTTAACGAAGATAATCTAAAATTAATAAAAAATATTGGACAACCAGGTCAGCTAAACGCGTTCGAGAGTATATGTATTGCGAAATATAGTTACAACAAAAATGTATGAACGTTTCACCAGCGCCGATTATGAGTCACCTGATCGATTGCTTTGTTAAATAAATTCCCACCTTTCCACACGTCCTAGAGATAACATAAGAATACAAACTATGTCAATTTAGTTGTCGTTGAACCTTCCCAAAATTATTAGAGATGGATACCTTTTAGATAAGTTAATAAAGACGGTTCAAATATCTTGTCAGGCGATTAAAATACAATACACTGCAGAATTTGCCTGCGACTAGTTTCCCTTTGGGTTCGGTCTCTTTACCTAAGATCCGGTATGTAAGGTGATGTTCGTTTTTAAAGTAGTTAGAATTTTTCATCCTCTGATGACGCTAACTTGGTTAGTGAAACGATCGTCAGGTCTTTTAAAATGTGTTGTGGTGATTTAGGTTCTTCAAGTGAACTTATTAGTATATATATATATATATATATATATATATATATATATATATATATATATATATATATATATATATATATATATATATATATACACTTTATTTGTTTGCTGTACGTTTGTGATTTCTTATTGGTTTGCGTGGACTGCAGTTTCGAACCGTCCCGGTTCATCATCAGCACGCTACTGGCTGCTATCGCTCCTGTCTGGTCTACGTCGGAGATTGTAGGTGGCGCATGCGCCGTGAGCTTCCATTGGTCGGTTTCCCGTTCTCTGACTGGTTGTGCCTTCGGACTGTGTCGTGTGTATCGGTCTCCTGTCTTGATCACTGTGGTTTAATAATTTGTCTATTTGTATGGCCTTTATTAAGTTTTGTTTAAATGTTTGTACTTGGATTTGTTCTGGCATTATTTGTTTTCTATTGTTTGTTTGTTGAATGTAGTATTGTTCCCAGATTTCCATTTTTTTGTGGTCTTTAACATGTTTCATTAGTTTTAATTGGGTGATGTCTGGTTTTTGGTGTTTTGTGTCGTGAATGTGTGTAGCTACGTTTGATTTGTAGCTAGGTATGTGGATTTTATCCAATGCTGTTATATGTTCCTTGAATCTTGTTTCTATTGATTTTTTTGTCATTCCTATATATTTTTTATTGCATGTGTTACATTCTATTTGATATATTCCGTTTAATTCATGTGGGTTGTGTTCTTGTTTTTTATTTATTTTGTTTATTATTTTGTTATTGGTTTTGTAGCTCATTTTTAAGTCATATTGTTTGAGTGTTTGTGTTAATTTTTTGATGTGGTGGTTATAAGTGAATGTTGTGTATTTTGTGTTTGTTTCTGGTGTTTTGTTTACGGTTTTGTTGATTTGTTTGTTTTTGATTTGTTCCACTAGCTTTTCTATTGTTTTTTTGTTGTATCCATTTCTTTCTGCTATTTGTATTATGATGCTGTACTCCTTTTCTCGTTCGTCGTTATGAAGTGGTACATTTAGCATTCTGTTTATTAAGTATCTGTATGCGGCCATTTTGTGTGTATGTGGGTGTAGTGAGTGTTTTGGTATAGTGATGTCTGTTTGTGTGGGTTTTCTGTATATTTTGTTATCAATCTGGTTTTCTTTTCTGATTAGTGTTAAGTCTAGGAAGTTTATGGTGTTGTTGTTGTGGAGAGAGAAAAAGGGTTCCCATCGCCGTGCCTTGGGTTTGTTCAAAAAACTCATTGTTAAATTGAAACATATTTTCTTTTATACAAAGGTTTGCTAAAGTTATATACTTTGCAAACTTTTTGACTTACGTTGTACATTTTGAACAATTGTTCTAAATACGTTAGCGGTTGTTTCGCGGGCACACTAGGAAACAAAGAGGCTAGATCAAATGAAATCGAAACCTCGCCCTCAACCAATTTAATATCTTTAACTTTGTAAATAACTTCAAATGAATTTGATACTGAAAAACTTTTTTGTGTGACAGGCAAGCCTTTAAACTCATGTGTCAACCACTTCGCTAAATATTATGTCCGAGAATCTATAGCCGAAATAATAGGTATCTCAATTTTCCCGGTTTATGAATTTTTGGGAGACAATATTTTTTGGACACTTTTGGATTTATAACTTGTAACCTTCTTCCTAAGGCTTTTGTTATAAGGTTGTGACAACTTTTTAAATTATTTTTAACATCAGACATCATTTTTAACATCAGAAATCATTTTTGGTAGGGGTTTTTATTTACTTTATCGACTAACAGAGTAAAATTATCTTATTTAACATGGTAAAGCTGAGAACGCTATTGGACCTGAAGTCGCACTGATTTTAGCAATGAAGCGTAAATCTTATTTTGTTGGTTTCAAAGAGTAATGAATTCGTTTAAAATAACTTGCATATTAGTTATTTGGAATTGGAATTTGTCAAAATTAAGTAAACTTTCATTTCTTAAAGTATGTTTACATACTTAATTAACACCCTTTATAAATAAATGTACAATTAACAAAACTGTTATTTTAATATTTGCAGCATTACATCGATCTTAATGATCCTTACCTGAAGATGAACATTGAAAGATTAGAAACGAAGAGCGATTACTTGGCTATGGTTAGCCCACCAGATTTCGAAAATCTATCTTCACCCCACAATTACGTAAATGAAATGCCATTCTCTCCTGGTCCAGAAGAAAATCCAGGTTATATGTGCATGTCTGCCGGAATATTTAGCCCGAGGCCAGATAATAATTTAGTTTTTGACTTTAACGTGAACAAAAAACACAAGGATTCCGCTGAAGCTACAGGAACAGAACTTTTACCCATTCTCCATACCCAGAGTGAATCTGATTGTGAAACGCCTATAAAATGTACCAGTCCAATTCCAGTAGATAGTTTTTCTAATCCCAGTTATATCATACCACCTGTAATTAAGCATGAAAGAGAAGAAGAAGCAACCGAAAAAGAAATGGAGAAAGGAGCCAACGAGACTTCAGAAAAAAATATATTGAAGTCGTCTGATAATTATGTCAATATGCCTCAAAATAGGACTGCTTTGAAAAACAGTCAGAACAATAATAACAATCCGTTTGCAAAAAATACTGAAGACAAGAGTGATCATCATTATGTCAATGCCAATGTAAGGGATTGGGAAGGTATAGAGGTTTGAGGTGTTATCCAGTTGTTCAAAACATGACAAAACTAGTCATTGCAATTCAAATAAGTAGTTTAAATTATAAAATATTAGTATTTTACTCAAAGTTTTGCCCTAGGTGCCATATAGATGCGTTCAAATAGTGAAATATTTTTATGCAGTAGAAGTAGTATATAAATATCATAAAGAAATGAAGATTGAGAAAGTCAGTATAATTAATATTAACAAAACCAGTAATAGTTAAGTGTGCAAAATAAATCGAAAATGTGATACAGTAACTAATTTTTAGATCTTCATTATTTTATGATAAAAATTAAATAAAAAGAAGTTTCGGCTGAAGACACAAGCAGGGTTTACACTGGTAATTATAACGATAGGTAATTATCAGAAAAATTTTCAAAATAACAACGATAATTCTATCAAGATAAACTTCTCCGAGACGGTTGTGGCTGACAATGAATGTGTAAATTTTGAAGTATTTAATAAATACTATACATACCACAGCTATTTTGCTACGATGCAGCTTTTTCAGGTACAAATTTTGTACCTAAAGCAGCCATATCATGGCAAGACAGGTGTAGTGTATCTAATAATAATAGAGTATAATCTCACTTGTATATATTGCCCTCGGGCAGAAAAACAACGTATGTTAAAAATCTTCGATTTTCATATTATTGCATTTTTATTGCTTTGTTTGTTAGCTTTTAGCCAAACAAAAATAATTGTTCGTCAATAGATATAGGATAAAACTCATTAACAAATTGGACGTATCTGAAAATCTGAAGTAAAATTACTTAAATGCTTAAAATAAAAACTTAGGTGGGTTAAAATGACGTATGTGCGTAATAACAGTCGTTGAAATGTAACGTTGAAGTGGAACGGACACAGCTGTGCTTTCAATATAAACTTTCTGTGGAACTTTTATGGCGCAAAGTGAGATGGACAATAATATGGATGGGTATGTCTGTCGCACAGATACAAAGATAAGGCTCATTTTGTAGTAGGTATTTAAATATTTGTATCACTTTAGTAAATTTTCGTAGAAAAAAATTCACTAATGGGGATATCCCGACTTTTGAATGTTGAAAAATTTTTTGCAAATGGGCGCGAACTAGGACTCCTAGAACCCATATCCGAAGTCAGTTACAATTTTTATGTTTATATATACAGTGTGTCCCAAACTAGATGGGAATGTATTTCGATCTCCGTTATTATTAGAGCTAGGGAGACGGTTAAATTAGCAATATTCTGAAGAATTTCATGCTCGTTCCAAATATGACTTGTATTTTATCCTGCCTCTTTTCGTTTTCGAGTTATTTTGAAAAAAACAACATTTTTCGATTCCGCTATCGCTTCCGTAAATCGTTATTTTCGTGGCATTTTTCTGGAAAAATAAACATGCAAGAATGACTCTTAATCGTATGCGGGGTAATCGTGGCGGGCCATTATTACGCTGATTTTGACGGCCACCATAACCCCATGCACATTGTTGTTTATGAATGAATAATAAAAAAACATGTGTAATATTTACTTAGAATTATTTATGCATGCTTTGGAAAACCCAAGGAAACCTTAAATATATATATATATATATATATATATATATATATATATATATATATATATATATATATATATATATATATATATATATATGTGTGTGTGTGTGTGTGTGTATCACACCGATAACTCCAAAAATAATGGGCCGATGTTGATAAAATTTGGCACGTACCTTTCTTTTGTAAATGGCTTGGATAAGTTCGTTGGTCAAGAAAATCGGACAGGGTTTTCGGGGAAAATTTTAAGTTTTCATTCAAAAAAAATTTATATCTCAAAAAATAAAAACTATGATAATCAAATTTAGTAGGTGGGTTTACGATATAAAAAGTAAACTATGCACCAAAATTTATATTTCTATGTTACAAGAAAAAAAGTTATTATAAAATATTTTGTGCCAGATCATTTCTATGAAAATTCACTACCATAACGCACTTGCTGCGTCCAGGCTTTTTCCACCTGATTTTGGTATACACGTGGATTCAAACGTGTGCTAACTCTAACAAGAGTTTTAAAATAATTCCAAAAAAAGGGTACAATTATATATTTCCATAAGGTTATTAACTAAGAAAAAGACAGCAACACCTTTTATGCCGTATCTCTTTCTGTTGAAAATTTGCCTCTCTCTTCCAGTTCAAGGTTACATTTCAATGAGCACAATAACAATACAAGTAACTTCATAACATTTTCTAATGCATTGGGGGAGACCGAGAAAATGGTAGCCTGATAAATATTTTTGCATATTGTGCTGTTGTTTTTTTGTTAATTTTGAAACACATTGAGACAATAATTCTTGAATCGCATTCTTGCTAGTAGTGTTTTATTTAAATATGTATAAAAGAACAGTGTTTCTTTTATACAACTTAAAAGAAAAAGAAACGTGGCTACCATTGCCCCAGACTGTTGGGGCAATGGTATCAATACGCCTACTGTTACTGCAAAGAAATATATATTTTCTTTCCTAAGAATAATAGAAAGCTTTAAGTGCAATAGTCACAAACAAACATTTTTTCCCAGGGTCTGCATAAGCCTTATGCGCCTATTTGTGACACACACACACACACACACCAGACTTCAGCCATATTTCCCCATTGTTGCGAAATTCCGCGCACACTAAACAAATGTCGGTCCCATTCGCATTTTCATCTTTGTATATATATGGTCATTGTCTTCGTCACCCGAACTAAGTTCTTTACAGAATTTAGTTTTTTCCCTGAGCAGTTTGAATCTCTTAGAAGATTCTTCTTTGATGTCTATATTGAAAATTTGTCTTTTGTAGGTTTGATTCATGGAAATCTGTTGTGGTATTTTTTAGCTGCCTTCTTTTCTAAAGTGTCTTTATAAGTTGTGGGTGTGACAAATGTTATTTTGCTGCTGACGTTCTTGTCGTTTTCAATTTTCATGGACAAGGTGGAGGCAATATATCCTGGAATGATCTTATTTTATTTTCATGGTCCCGGGTTTTGTGGCGATCTGGCACCATCTGATTTTTTTTAGTACCTCGCCGGCAATTGGGGATTTGAAAGTTCTTGCCGGTCTGTAGTTTGTGGACTATCTAGAGTTCTTTAACCTTGTTGGTTCAAAGTTTTTTTCTGGTTCTAGGCATTGATTACGTATAGGAATGTAATTAACGCACACGTGATCAGGAATTACTTTTTTTCATTTTGGTTCTTTTGTGAATTGTAGGGGAAAATTCCTGTAATCTAGAACCCCTTGACCGCCTTCTCTGGAGTAGCTACCCTCATGAAGGCATTATTGAAAAGTTCTGCAACTTCACAAGGGGTAATTTCTGCACACACGTGGATTTTTAAATATTTGTTGCAGTCTGTGCGATATGCAGTTTTTAATGGGCCATAAAAACTTTGACATCCACCGGTTGCAGCTTATGGGAAATATGTGGAGGTATTTTCAGTAGTATTATACCATTGGCTTTGTAAAATTTGTAAGCTTGTAGTGCCGAATGGGTCTAGTGATTGTCCGTTAGCAGTAGAACTTGATCCTCCATACTTGCTTTGACAAATTGCTGAATGTGTTTTAAATATTGCACAGAAAGGTCCTCCGTGATCCAGCCTTTATGAGAGCAAGAATAAAGAGCTCCAGAAGATCGCCGTCGGTGGTACCAAAGTTCTAAACGCACTAAATGCACAAGCAACTGTTATATTTCTGGCTCTTTCCCAACGAGTAGCGAATCCCACTTGCTTCAGACCATTTTTGGGAGTATTTTGGCTGGTCTCTGCATCGTTGAAACATCTGTATCGTCCGTATTGAAAAATTTGTGCGCTTTAAATTTGTATGTAGCCAAAACCTGTTCTAAATTGTTAAAAAATATTGAAACCTCCTGTTTGTTAAAGGCTGTTATTATGTTTATAGATGTTGCTTCAGGTTTACGTAAAACCACGGACGGATTTCGTTTCATGAAATTCCAAAGCCAATCATCACCTGCAGTTGTTTTATTTCGGTTGAATAGACAAAGCATGTTGTTGTTTTTTTTCCACGCATTCATATGCACATTTTTATATTTTTCTAGAAGAGCTTTGAGAGATATAATACATGTTTGGCAAGTTGTTTTCCTTTTATTTTTAGAAAGTACAGGTGCACGTCCTAGAGAGAGACCAGCGTCGCTTTTTTGCTTGAGCCTTTTTTTCAGAGATACTCTAGGAATATCAAACATTCTAGACACTTCTCTAACACTTATTACGGCAGTTATAGCCGCATTTAACTGGTCGCCAGTCTAAGAAGCCTTTTGCGTCTGCCTGATAATTTCTTGGCCTCTCGAATAATTAAAAAATTGGTAATGGTGGCCTACCTACATTTCCCCTTCATGAGTGGCCACGATAACCCCCATAAAGCGCATTTTATAGGAAGTCTAATAAAGAGGTAAATATTATCTAAAAAGCTGCTTACGATGAACTGACACAATTTTTGGTCACTGATCAGCGTTTTATCGTACTCATTTGCAATAACTTTCATTCAAATTGCGTTTTCTGTCACGCAGAGTCGGCTTAAATTATAAGTGCCGGTTGAAGATCAGACTTTGTCAACATGTTCTATTTCTATAGTATCGGCACAACACTGCGGCTGCTAGTTAAATGATGCATTTGTAGATGGCAGCACGACTCATTATTGCTCTTAAAAGAAGCAGCCGGTAAATTCACTCTGCCTCTCATGACCCCAAGTGTAATCGTTCCCCCGGCCTCCCCTAAATATATTTACCATATGTCGACACACGGGGTGTTCTTGTGGAGTATTTGAAACAATTGCCTATTCTCATCAGCATCAAAACAGTGAGCTTGAAGCAGAAGTTGCATCATTTTACTAATAGCCAGAACATTTGTAACGAGTTAGTAATTCTACTTTGTCAACGAATAGTCTAAGTTCAGCAATTATTACGTAACATAAAAATTAGTTCAGTAAGCATTATATGCATAATAGGGGGAATAAATCGAGTATTGCTGAGTTTTAAATTATGCTTCAATACTTAGTACATTTTCTTCTTTTCCCTGTTCATCTGCAAAGGTGCTCTTCAAGGCCCAGTCTCTCAATATTCTCTCAAAGATTCTAAGGAACCACACCAGTTGAAGATATAACTACCGTGATCACGCGGACAGTATCTGCCTTCCACTGTCTCGTTACTTGCATCTCGAGGTCGCTGTACTTAATGATCTTCTCCGTGTAATTTATGTTTAGATATCTCTAGATTATTGGTAATCGGAATGGCTACATCAATCAGCGTCACTTGTTTGCAGGACGTATCCACTATTTTTATAACTGGCATAACCTGTATCCTGAGTTCTTTAGAACAGGCTCAGTGGTGTATCTATAGTAGGGTACCTTACTAAGATCAAAAAGTCCCATTTTCAGGGCCAGTGATTGATGAAGCATTCTCGCGTCATGCCTCTCTTTGACAGTAAACGGTTGACATCCTCCGGTGACATGCTGGATAGTCTCTGATGACTGACACCCAAATCTGCATTTGTCATCTGGGACCGATTTATCCCCAACTATATACTGCAAGTAGTTTCTTGCTGGAATAACTCGCTCTTGTATGGCCAGCAAAAACCCATCTGTCTCTGGAAACCTATGTCGGGAGACCAACCAGTAGGTCGTCGCCGATTTGTCGACATGTTCCTGGTAGGTATCACACCGATTTCGCCCATGGAGAGGATTCTGCATCCAAGATTGCAGCTTGTACTGCCCAATCTGATGGTGACTGGGTTTTTCACCTTCGCTTAATTATACCGGTGTTTAATCATCTGACTCGCATAGGGCGCGGTGTAGTTCAGAAGTAGGCGCCAGCTGATGTAAATATGTGGGCTGGTTCAATATCTACTGGTCCAACTGTTTACCGATATCCAACACTCCTTTTTCACCTTAGCCTAGGAGGGTTACTCATTCGATGGCACTACGGGGGTGATGCTCTTTGGAGTTTGTTAGGAGTGTTCGCACCTTTCGTTGTAGATTTTCGGTATCCTTTTTACTCCAGTTCGTAATCGCAAATGAATAGCTAAGTGCAGAAGATGCATATGTATTAAGAGCTTTAGTTGGGTTTTTGCCCTTGCCATGTGTTCACACCACCTGCTTTACTCGTTTCGTAACTCATTCGTCAGAGCGTTCATTGTTCCTGAGTGGTTTAGTTCCTCGCTTGCTATATTTTCAGGTATTTACAACACCTTTCTACATCCATTAGAGCAATTTTCGCTCCATTCTGCATTCCCTATACACTTGGTTGTATCTTCCCTCCAGCTACACATAAGGTGCGACATTTATCAAGCTCAAACTGCATATCCATATCTCTGGAAAATCCTTCCACTATTTTCCAGGTGGTTCCTTATGCTGTAAGCTTATGATCATCCATACACAGCAAATGATTAAGCCTCATTTGCTCCCTGTCATCGCTTTTTATACCGAAGCCATATCCGGTAGGGTTCACGCAGTTTGATAGTGGATTCAATGCGAGGCAGAACCACAATCGACTTAGCGTGTCGCCTTGAAATATACCTCTTCTAATTGGTATCGTGCTGGTTGCGATGTTATCACCCGTTTGTACCCGTAACTGAATTTTTGTTCTCCAGGTGGGCATTGTGAGTTTTAGGAACCTCAGGATATAAGTATCGATCTTATATATCTTCAGCACATTATTATTATTATTATTCAGCTAATTGTTTCTACTCCTGGACAAAGCCCTTTTCGAAGCCCTCCCATGCCTTGCTGATTTGTGGTTTGTTATTCAGTTTATTCCAGCCATCTTCATTGTGTCCTCACGACATCGGTATTAGGGTCTTCCAACGTGTTTCTTGTTTGGCGTGGATTTTGTTTAACTAGTTGTGATGTATTTCGATCTTCTACGTATATCTACATTTACAACTCTCTTGAGTAATATGAGCATAACTCTCTCAATCACTCTCTGACATACTCTTAGTTGTCCAGCAGTTTTTTGGGTAAGAGCTATTTCTCCTAAAGCACATATTAATACTATCCAAGTCTTGTGTATAGTTTTATTTTCAAACTAATGGGTATATTTTTGTTTTCCAGTATGAAAGCTTCCAAAGGCATCCCACGTTAAGATTATTCTGCTTTTAATTTCGGTAGTATGATTGTCTTTTCTAATATTTTATTGTTAGTTTTGTTGTTGGTTATACTTTTGCTCATTACTTTTATTTTTCCGTACTCAATTTGTTTTTAATGGTACTTGACTTAGTGTGTCATTTACATTTTACACTTTTATCACATCAGCATAACGAACATGATTTATGTGTATTTATGATGTTTTATACAGTTTGGCGTAATGATCTCAAACTTACAGATTTACAAGCCTTCAAAGAAAATCTATTGTCGTTAAATTATGTGGACTAAAAAAACGTGAACTTAGCATTATTTTTGGAGTATTATTTAGAATTACAAACTTCTCTTGGGTAAAAAGATGTATTATTATGTTGCCAAATTTATTTAAATAATTATCTTCTATTGTATATGTCTACAGTCTTCGTTTTGAAGTTGCAAGGTCTTTAAAATGTATACAAACTTGGATTATTTTGACCTTCTTGAAAGGAAATTTGCAACAAAATATTTTAAATAAAGTACAAAGTAGCTAATTTTAGCGCGAGTTCTTTAAAGTAGAACAAATTAGATAGAAGTAACAGGTAGAGGCCATTTAGTGTTTTAATTTTTTTAATTAAGAAATTTGTAAATTATATTATATGTTTATGATTATTATATATAATTTAGTTTATATTTTTGTATATAGTACCTACTTATAAAACGATCTCTGTGAGAAACTTGTGTGCTTTGTAAGATGTATTTGTTATTCCCTCCTCATGCTTTTTTATATGTTTATTAGATGTAAATAAAAGATATGTGCAATTAATGATTACTAGTTTTAATGTTATTTTATTTACACAGGCTTTTTTGTAAAAATTTATGCATACACACACACACACACACACAGATATATATATATATATATATATATATATATATATATATATATATATATATATATATATATATATATATATATATATATATATATATAGTGTGCGGCAAAATTTATTACAATTTGGTCGATTTGTGTTTTGACGAAATGCTCGGACACATCCACTGCCCACTGAGCAAGGTAATATTGCATCAACATTGCAGAATATTTTCCAAAACAAGTGTAAGTTTGATAGATTACTTACAGAAAGCCTCCTGCAAGTTTGTTGCAAATGGCACATCTTCCCCCCAGTGACTTTACATATGTGTTTCTTTTGTAACTTTACTGCAAGTTTACTGTAGTGAGCTGTTACAAACTTTCTTTATACTTACAAATGTTACCTTACAGCAAGCTTCAATTTTAAAAGGGCCTAGCAAAGTTGTAAAATTTAAACTTACATTTGCAACTTATCTGCAATTGTATATATTATATATACAGTGCAAGTTTGTAACTTGGGATAATTCCAATTAATCGACTTCAGCTATTTTTCAAAAATGCTCGGAGTCAGATAATAATCTCGGTTACAATCTCTTCAAAAATGTATTATACAATTTGTGTCAAATGTCATTGATAATTTTAGTAAATGACAACCTTAGCTTTTTGTTGACTATTTTTAAAGTACACATCAAGCGATACAAAACCACCAAATTTCAAATTTTTATTATAAATCTTGAGTTGAAAGCACGAAAAAAAATTTGTGTTTAATCAATGAATAAAAATTTTAAATCTGCTGGTTTTGTACAACTTCACATGTAAGAACTTTAAATATAGTCAACAAAAACCTAGTGTTGATTTAAAGAAATTATTGATGAAGTTATTTTTCAAATATGGTACATACCGTATAGATTTTTTTAAAAGACTGCAACTTGAAATACTAATCAATGTGTCGAAGCATTTTTGAAAAAAAGAAACTGTATTTGATTAAGTGAATTTATTTCAAGTTACAAACCAATACTGAATATATGTATAGGTGTATTTATACATAATATATATTTCTTTTAAACTGTAAAAAATGACTTAAGACAATGTTAATTAGAATAAAATCTTTATTACATAAAAAAATTAAAAACTTACAATACATTATTCATTTCTGCTGATATATATATATATATATATATATATATATATATATATATATATATATATATATATATATATATATATATATATATATATATATATATATATATATATATATATATATATATATATATATATATATATATATATATATATATATATATATATATATATAGATTTTATTGACCATCAAATGTACATGGTAAGTCACCGCCTTTATAAGTACCGACTATAGTTACTAGATAGAGGCAACTGGCAACTGGCAACTGAGTCAATCGACGGAGAGCCAGAGGTGAAAAAATTCTCTGAATTTACAAAAGCTGATTTTTTGATAGTTAATTAGATACGCTGTGCACGTACACATATTCTGGTCAGTGAAGCGAATCTTAGAACAGGTGCCACAGGTGCGCCAACGAACATGTCGTTTTTACCGGGTAATGAAATGAATTTACAAAAGCTGATAATTGTTATACAGAGTCTATATTGTATAACAATAAAAGTTATGTCAGTCAGTCAGCTGCATACGAGAACAGAGCTGGTCAGTCAGTTCGAATGTGTGTATGTACAATAAATAATGTGCAATTTATTTACAAAGCTTGGAAATCTTTTTGTGGGTATATATTGATCTGTTAAACATTAAAAAATAGTCAGTCAACTGTTTTGTAGAACAACGCCCGTCAGTCAGCGAAAAAAATATAAAATTTCGTGCGCGCCGGCGGCGTTCGGGGCATGCTCGCTCTTCTCCCATTATTATTATTTAAAATATCAGAAAACTATATCAAATTATAATTTGTAATTATATGTTATTAATTAGTATTTTTATTAATATATATATATATATATATATATATATATATATATATATATATATATATATATATATATATATATATATATATATATATATATATAAATTATATTAACAGCAATTTATTTATTTAATAAAGTGTAACGGGATAACATTACGAAAAAAATATTAAAAAATTAACTATTAAAACAAACGTATAGTTGATGATTATTCTATACAAAGAATATATGTATATATTAAAAAATACTTTTTTTCAATCACATTCAAAATCCAATTATTCCTCTGTATCTTCGAATTCACGAGTTTCGCTGTCGTGATCTGAAATATCTAACTCTGATATTTCTGACTGAGATTCTGATTGATTATATAAAAAATAAGTGAAATGTAAATTATATCTTATAATTCAATTTAGCAATAGTATTATTTACAAACTTAAATTTTCCTGTGGGGGTTGAATGACGACGTCGTTGATTACCTGGGGTAACTGATCACGTTCAAACCAATGGAATTCATAAACATTGTCACTACTCTTCCAGCCGTGATCCATTGGTGATAGTTCTGTTATTATTTTGTAATGCGCATTACGCCAAATGTTGGCGATGTAAGCGGCTCTTAAAAAGTGTTACATTGACTCAGTTTCACACGGCGACAAGCACGATCCGTCAATATTTTTAACTTTAATTTTAAATGTATCATCAACATTGCTGGAACTACAAATGTATGCTTTAGAAAACATGACAAATCGTGCCTTATTAACGGTTTTTAATTTTTTTAATCCATATAAATTGCAAACAAATTGACTGTGTGTTGAATTTGAATTCTCTATATATTGAACAATTAATATAAATTTCATATTGCTTTTTTTTAATTGGATAAAAGACATTAAACTATATTAATTAAAGAAATAAATTGTCTGTTAACCTTATTAATATACTTATATGTTTTAATAAAACAATAAATTACTAATTTATAATTACAACTTATAATTTCACATAGTTTTCTGATATTTTAAATAATAATAATGGGACGAGAAGAGCGAGCATGCCGCCTGTAACGCCGCCGGCGCGTACGAAATTTTTATATATTTTTTCGCGGACTGACGGGCGTTGTTCTACAAAACAGTTGACTGACTATTTTTTTTATGTTTAACAGATTAATATATACCCACAAAAAAAATTCCAAGCTTTGTAAATAAATTGCACATTATTTATTTTTCATACACACATTCGAACTGACTGACCAGCTCTGTTCCCGTATGCAGCTAACTGACTGACATAACTTTTATTGTTATACAATATAGACTCTGTATAACAATTATTAGCTTTTGTAAATTCATTTTATTACCCCGGTAAAAATGACATCTTTGTTGGCGCACCTGTGGCACCTGTTCTAAGATTTGCTTGACTGACCAGAATATGTGTACGTGCACAGCGTACCTAATTAACTATAAAAAAAATCAGCTTTTGTAAATTCAGAGAATTTTTTCACCTCTGGCTCTTAGACTATAAGACATATAGCGAGAGTGCCCATGTTTAGGCTAAAATGCAGTTCTAGGCAAAACTCGACGACAAAATAGATAACTTAAATTACTGAACTAAATAATTTCCAGCAGTATCTACACTTTTATTAATTTTAAAAATATTGTATATAGATAGGATTCTGCAATGTGGAAGGGGTAATCGAATTATTATAATTATGGTTAGCTAACTACAAGCAATTTATTAGGTACCAATAAATGGCTGTGTATTATAATCTATTTGAAGCGAGTTAATATGTTGATAAGTTTGTGCGAGTTGAGACAGCTATCGTGAGCTAATTTGATAAATAATGAACTTCGTGTTTTTTTCACATGAAGTTTGGAAAAGTAATTTGTTTAAGTGGAAGTAATACATATATAAAAGTCAATAATATTGGTTGGATAATGGTCCTAGATAAAGTTTCATTAACCGTTAAACCCAGAATGCAAAATTACTAAAATAAAATCCTACCTGGAGTCCTGAATTATTCTTTTTTGTGCAATCACTTTCTGTTTCTGGCACATTTGGTTTGCACTTCATAGAAAGGCTGCACCATGCACTAACACATCTACACTTAGTATTCAAAATACACCGTTACTATTTTATTATAACCAATTGCTTCCATTTTGTATTATAAATTACAAACTTGCAAATAAACAAATGCACAAACGCACACTTCTTTTCCTACATACAGATCATGTCGAAAATTGTATCAGTAGTTTCTCTATATCACTCTCTCATAAACAACAGTTGATATAATATTTTATCTTCTAAGCATTCATTGCTTATTCGTTTCTTGTGAATTCTGACAACTGATTTAACGATGCGATAATGTATTTGGTATTAGTGAATTTTCTTAGAAAAAATTCACTAATGAGGAGATCTCGACTTTTGAATTTTGAAAAAATTTCTTCAAATGAGCGCGATATATGACCCCTAGAACCCATATCCGGGGTCAGTTTCAATTTTTATATGTTTATATATATATATATATATATATATATATATATATATATATATATATATATATATATATATATATATATATATATATATACAGGGTGAGCCACGGTGGATGGAGTATTAAAAGTATATGGAGAATGAATCAACCGATTGCTCTGAAATTTTGGTTACGGATGTAATGGCGTATGATCTCTCGACCTAAAATATTTTTGAAAATGCAGTGTTGCCACATATACGTAAAACTGGCAACATCTTCGTAATTTTAAATGGAACACCCTATATATTTTTGCTTTTTTTGAATTGTCGTCTCTTTTTGAGTAACTTTTGTTGATATTTTCCTATACCTATCTCAAGTCGTTTTCGAGATAATAATTATTTTCTGAATTTATTACCAAAAATTTGACTTTCATTAAATCGTGTTTTCTCCTACCGACGAAGCGATTTAAAGATAATTTTTTAGCTACGGTTAGGCAAGGTCTAGGGGCATCTCCTCCATTAATCAAATCTTTAGAATATCATACAGGGTGAGTTAGAGAACGCTTTCTATAAGTGACTCGGAGAAATGCACGAAAGTCATTTTTTTTAAATAGAACGCCCTGTATATTTTCAAATTTTTTGGATCGTCTTCTCTTTTTGAGTAACTTTTGTTACAATTTCCCTATACCTATCTCAAGGCGTTTTCGATTTATGGTCACTTTTCTCTAACCTATCCAAGATTATTGGTCTTTTTGCATATCATAATGGGTGGGCCATGAAATTTCTATTTTGTCAATTTGACATGACAACAGACATGCTGTTTATTTAAATAAATTTGACGTTAGTGATATTTACATTCAATTTGAATAGCTATAGCACAAATATGGCAGAAAATAATTATACAAACACAGTTTTAATGGATTTGTTTATTATTCATGGACAGTGCAATAAGATTATCAGCAGAACTTGTAGAAGATTTAATGATAAATATCCGAATTTGCCGCAGATGAATAACAGAAAGTTTCTACGAATTTATAGGGATTTTATAAAATCTGGTGCGTCGTTAAGAGATGCAAGAAATCTACCCAAACCTGTGACATCTGACGAGGTAAATGAAATCAATGTGCTAGCGTATTTTCATGCGAATCCCCAGTATTCCATACGTTGTGCTGAACAGGATTTAGGATTGCCATATTCATCCATTCGAAGAATACTAGTAAATCATAAAATGCATAATTATAAATTTACAAGAGTTCAATTTCTCACGCCTCAGGATTATCTACAGAGAATAGAGTTGTGTGAAATGTTAGTTGTGCGTATGCAAGAGGACCCCAATTTTTTAAAGAAAATGATATGGACTGATGAATCCAAATTTTCTAGGGAGGGGATTTGTAACACACGAAATCGTCACTATTGGGCCACAGACAACCCCCACGTTACTAGAGAGGCTGGTTTTCAAGTCAAATTTAGTTTAAATGTTTTTTGTATGTTATTGGATGACAAAATAAAATATTACATATATGACGGAAAATTGAATTCCAGAAAATATTTAGATATAATTAGAACAATTGTGGAAGGCTTCCTTGATAATCTGTCAATTGAAACATATAGAACTTGTTGGTATCAACTCGACGGGGCTCCTGCACATTGTACATCCGAAATTAGTATGGAGTTGGACCGGCTTTTCGATGACCGTTGGATCAGACGTTTGGGACCGTGTAACTGGCCTGCGAGGTCCCCTGACCTTACCCCGTTAGATTTTTATCTTTGGGGTATTCTTAAAGATCGAGTTTATAAAACTCCAGTCCACAACAGGGCAGAATTAGAACGTCGAGTGATTCAAGAGATTGAAAACTTGGACCCCGCTGAAATAAGAGCTGCTACAACAAATGCCGTGCATCATCGTATACAAAAGTGTCTGGAAGTTAACGGTCAACATTTCGAACAATTATTATAGATTTTTATACATATTTATTACTGTCATTGGTATTATTTGTTATTGCTACTTGGCCTTTTTTACTATTATCGCTGATTAGGTATTAGTTTTTCCAAATACTGATAGTGTTATTGTTCTCATAACGACGAACCAAAATTTATAAAATTCCTATGAATTCGTAGAAACTTTCTGTTATTCATCTGCGGCAAATTCGGATATTTCTCATTAAATCTTCTACAAGTTCTGCTGATAATCTTATTGCACTGTTCATGAATAAAAAACAAATCCATTAAAACTGTGTTTGTATAATTATTTTATGTCGTGTTTGTGCTATAGCTATTCAAATTGAATGTAAATATCACTAACGTCAAATTTATTTAGATAAACAGCATGTCTGTTGTCATGACAAAGTGACAAAATAGAAATTTCATGGCCCACCCATTATGATATACAAAAAGACCAATAATCTTGGATAGGTTAGAGAAAAGTGACCATAAATCGAAAACGCCTTGAGATAGGTATAGGGAAATTGTAACAAAAGTTACTCAAAAAGAGAAGACGATCCAAAAAGTGTGAAAATATACAGGGCCTTCTATTTAAAAAAAATGACTTTCGTGCATTTCTCCGAGTCACTTATAGAAAGCGTTCTCTAACTCACCCTGTATGATATTCTAAAGATTTGATTAATGGAGGAGATGCCCCTAGACCTTGCCTAACCGTAGCTAAAAAATTATCTTTAAATCGCTTCGTCGGTAGGAGAAAACACGATTTAATGAAAGTCAAATTTTTGGTAATAAATTCAGAAAATAATTATTATCTCGAAAACAACTTGAGATAGGTATACGAAAATATCAACAAAAGTTACTCAAAAAGAGACGACAATTCAAAAAATGCAAAAATATATAGGCTGTTCCATTTAAAATTACGAAGATGTTGCCAGTTTTACGTATATGTGGCAACACTGCATTTTCAAAAATATTTTAGGTCGAGAGATCATACTCCGTTACATCCGTAAACAAAATTTCAAAGCAATCGGTTGATTCGTTCTCTATATACTTTTAATACTCCATCCACCGTGGCTCACCCTGTATATATATATATATATATATATATATATATATATATATATATATATATATATATATATATATATATATATATATATATATATATTTATATATGTATATATATATATATATATATATATATATATATATATATATATATATATATATATATATATATATATATATATATATATATATATGTATCACACCGATAACTCAAAAAATACTATGCCGATTTTGATAAAATTTGGCATGTACCTTTCTTTTGTAAATGGCTTGGATAAGTTCGTTAGTCAAGAAAATCGGACGAGGTTTTCCGGGAAAATTTTGAGTTTTCATTCGAAAAAAATTCTTATCTCAAAAAGTAATAAGCCGATTGTAATAAAATTTGGCATGTACCTTTCTTTTGTAAATGGCTTTGACAAGTTTGTTAGTCAGGAAAATCGGACGAGGTTTTCCGGATAAATTTTGAGTTTTAATTCGAAAAAAAATTTTATCTCAAAGAATAATAAGCCGATTTTGATAAAATTTGGCATGTACCTTCCTTTTGTAAATGGCTTGGATAAGTTCGTTAGTCACGTAAATTGGACAAGGTTTTCCGGGAAAATTTGGAGTTTTCATTCGAAAAAAATTCTTATCTGAAAAAGTAATAAGCCGATTTAAATAAAATTTTGCATGTACCTTTCTTTTGTATATGGCTTTGACAAGTTTGTTAGTCAAGAAAATCGGACGAGGTTTTCCGGGAAAATTTTGAGTTTTCATTCGAAAAAAATTTTTATCTCAAAGAATAATAGGCCGATTTTGATAAAATTTGGCATGTACCTTCCTTTTGTAAATGACTTTGACAAGTTCGTTAGTCAAAAAAATCAGACGAGGTTTTCTGGAAACATTTTGAGTTTTCATTTGAAAAAAATTTTTATCTTAAAAAATAAAAAATCTATGATAACCAAATTTGGTAGGTAGGTTTACGATATAAAAAGTAAACTATACACCAAAATTTAGATTTCTATGTTACAAGAAAGAAAAGTTATAATAAAATATTTTGTGCGAGATCATTTCTATGAAAATTCACTACCATAACGCATTTGCTGCGTCCAGGCTTTTTTTATATTACTTTATATCTTGAATTATTTTCCGTGGTAAGACAAATAGGGAATTGTTTACAATAAAATATTATTTTAACAAAGCAGGTATGATCCGTTTAATTGAAGAAAGTTTCTTTTATTGTCAGAAATGCCTTAAATGATTAAATATGTGATGATAAATTAATAAATACGGTCCTTTTAATACATTTTTAATTACAGTGTGAAAAATAATTATGGGCTACTCTTAATATTTTCATTGTAACTCATGTTCCTTTAAAGTGCCCCACACGTCAGTTATGTTTCGAATTTTCATTAAAAAACCGCCAAATGGAAATCATGACTGAAATTTTGAAAATGATTATTTACCAGACACACCTATTTTATTATCGAGCTTTTGTAGCATTATGTGATTGATTATCTACAAAGTGTCCAAAATCTTTTTTTAGCGCTTCAGACCACTGAAACTCTTCTTTTTTCAAACACAGAGACCTTTTTGCGTTTTTTGAAGATTAAGTAATTTCCATATCGAACTACATTAGCGTTTCCTATACCCATCTGCAATAATTTTAGGGTTACTAATGTTTTTGATAGAGCTTATAGGAAATTAGAACATTTTCTTAATAGTAATCCATGAAAATGACAATAATGGGCGAGTTTACCAGCCAGGAGCTGCATTGTTATGTCAAAAAATATTGACAAAATGTTGACGTTTGTTAATATTTTTGACATAACAATGCAGCTGCTGGCAGCTACTGGCTACTAGCGCCTGGTTAACTCGTCCATTGTTGTGTTTATCAAAATGGAACGTGAAGGGTACTCAAGGCTAGATGCATTCTCACAACAATTAGAACCGTGGACCGGTTTCGCTCTAATTAGAGCTCGTCAGTACGGCATACTAATTGCTGCGAAAATACACCTATAAAGTAATACGGCTATGGTAGCCAGCCTTCCAACACTAAGTGAGTGGTGAACGTGTCGCCACCTAGTTGCGGAACCAAGTAGTATATTGTCACGCCAGCTCCAAATAACACAAAGTGTTAAAAAAACTCACACACAAATATTTCAAACGTATTTTATTATTCATGGATAATTTCACAAGATTGTTAACAGCTCTAGCCGTATTTTTATTGAGAGGTATCCTCATTTAGCTGCATACTGATAAGACAAAATTTTAAACAAACAGAACACAAAATTATACAATTTAAAAGAGCACCTTCGACCAGCATTTAATCTAGGTCTCTTACAAATGAAGAAACTAATAAAATTAAAATTAGTATAGTATGTAAACCATGTAGGGCTTACCGGGGAATGGTGGCCATCCGGAGTAATGGTAGCCAGCTCAAAACGGGTGGATCTATGTAGTTATATAAAATTGTACATATGCTGCCATCTATTGATGGCCAGCGAAACTTGTATAAGACATTTGGTTCATACACAGATAACTGGGGTGAGTTTTCAGCACTAGTTGTTAGGTTGCGGAACTAGAATAAGAACGTGTTTGTTGGGCAGCACAACACAGGAGTTATATATTTTCTAAAAAAGTTTCCGGGGGTGTCCAGAGCATGTATAAATAATTCTCAGTAAATATTACACATGTTTTTTATTACTCATTCATAAACAACAATGTGCATAGGGTTATGGTGGCCGTCAAAATCAGTGTAATAATGACCGGCCACGATTACCCCGCATACGATTAGGAGTCATTCTTGCATGTTTATTTTTCCAGAAAAATGCCACGAAAATTACGATTTACGGAAAAGCTTCCTAGGATACGGAGCAGTTGCAGGCGGCGATCCAATCCCTTAAGGATGGTGTATCTACTAGACAATCATCCAAAGATTCAATATTCCTAGAAGCACAATACAAAAAAGATTAAAAGACTCCAATTACGCAGATCGGAGACTGTACCGAGCTCCCGTTTTCTCTCCAGAACAAGAAAGGGAATTAACCAAAATGGTTATAAATTTGGTCAAAGTATTTAATGGGTTGTGGAGACAAGAAATTTAAAAAAGTGCGTTTGGTTATGCAGAAAAAAATAACATGGTTTGTCCATGCAACATCAATAACAAATCTGCTGGTGGTGACTGGCTGTAGAATTTTATGAAAAGAAAGCCATCCCCATCACTGCGAAAGCCGGAAGCAACAAGTGTGAGCAGAATTACTGCGTTTAACAGAGAATATGTATCAATATTCTTTAAGAATTTGGAAGCATTGCTTCAAAAATACGAACTTGAATCACACTGGATTTTCAATACGGATGAAATGGGAATTCCAACCGTACAGGATCCAGCTGAGATTCTGGCAAAAAAAGCTTCCAAAGAAGTTGGGTTCGCTACCAGCTTGGAGAGAGTGGATCTGTGCTCTCGGTGCATCCGGAATCTATGTCCCGTCAATGCTCTTATTCGCACGAAAACGCTTGGACCCCAAATTGAAGAAAGAAAGCCCGCCTGGAGCTCAGGATCTCAGTGTGAATGCTTTGTGTAAAGCTGGGTTACTGAGGAAATATTTCTTAAATATATCTAAATATGTCTATCTTAAATATAAGCATTTCCAAGAATTCGTGAAGACTACTTTGGAATATCCCGTTTTATTACTCATGAACAACCATTGTACCCACACGACGCCTGCAGCTTACGAATTCTGTAAAATTAATGGCATTGTTCTTCTTACAATTCACCCCTCATACTTCACATAAAATGCAACCTCTAAATATTTCATTTTATGGACCATTGAAATCTGCCCTTAATATGAGAAATCATCCGCACAAGAAAATAACCCTTTTCGAAATCTCAGAATTATTTAATAATGCTTATATGGGAGTTGCTATACCAACAAGGCTAATAGAGGTTATTCTTCTACTGGAATAATTCTCATGTAATCCAGAGGTGTTTTGTGAAGATGATTTTACTCCTATCGAATAGGTTAGTAAGGACGAACTACAACAGCAGGATTCTCAAACTCCAACCAAAGAGAATGAAGAAGAAAACGACGCCAAAGAAAGGGGTAAAAAGGAAAAACCAGTAAAGAAAGAAATGTCGTTTTACGAAATTTTATCCTTGCCAGGATCATCAGAAATTCGAGCAAAGACTAGAAAACTCCGAAAAAACATTCGCAATCGTCGACTCCACACAAAGAAATTTTGGGAGAAAAAGCCCAGCTGAAAGCTATGAATATGTAGAAAAAACATAAGAGACAGATTTTCCCTGATGATGACGAGAAAGACTATAGTAGTGTCAGTACAGTGAAACGTCCTAAAAGATCAGTGTCAGAAAAATCTAAATATGTGACATGCCAAACAGACTCAGAAGATGAGGACTTTGAGAAGGATGGTGAAATTGGGGATAAAAACGTTCAAGGTAACGACATATGCCTAGTCTGTGAAGAATTTTGAAAGAATGGAGAGCGGTGGTTACAGTGCATTTATATGCGAAAATTGGGCACATAAAGCCTGCACAGGTGTTAGCAAAGAGGAGCGATATATTTGTGATTTCTGTGGATATCTTTTTGGGATAATTGTGGCCATATGCCATGATTACCCTGAATCTCTGGGATAATTATGGATATGCATTTTTTTTATTTAGGAATTAACCATGTGTTTTTTATGAATTTTTCAATAAAGCGTAATCACGTACATCAGTCTTTGTATATGTGGCTCGACTCTGGTTGTTAACTCGCCTGCAGTTGCTACGTTATCACAAATATGCTTACAGTGCCCCCATTCTCCGGTCTCACCTACAAACAAAGCAAAAACATCGTAAATTACCACTAATAAAAACACAGATAAAGTCTAAAAAGTTTTAAACGCTCTGTGTGGCCCGCATTTTCCTACAGGCAGCAATTAATTTTTTTGTGCAAGCCTTGTAAATATAAATATTACCATAATAGAGAAGCTCTCCACCCTGAAGTCTTTGATTTGTGCGAGGGAGCTTACACATGCATATAGACAAAGGAATGTGATCAAGATTTAACTGGCGAATATTCATATAGACAAAGGAATGTGATCAAGATTTATATGGCGAAATGCCCTTCTAACGCGATCCTATAATTCCTCCGTTGTTGGCACTGAAATGCACATCTGGCTTACAATGTAGCACTACAAGAAAAATTCGAACGGTGTTAGATCACAAGATCTTAGAGGCTACCGCCTTGGTCCATTACGACTAATCCAGTGGTCTTCGAAAATCTGGGTGCTCTCGGATCTCCATCCATCTGGTATCATAAGACTCTCTTAGATTATTATAAAAGGCCAATTCTCTCAAAATGCAGACATTACTACTCCTTGCATTTCAAATTTTAGTCGTAGATTATCAAGGAATAACGATTTTTCATAAGTATAGACATAAAACTTTTAAATTGAATTTATTTTGAAAATGGACCTTTAAATGTTATTCTCTGTGTGATAGGTAATTGTTATATATGGGCATCTTGCTGTGGCAGCATAGGGAAATTATACTTCCAGTTATACATCGTATTATCAGGGGTGGAATAATATGTATTTACTTCAAACACCTTTCTAGTGTATAGGCTGCTAGAAATAAGTGTTAAAACTACTAAAAATATCTATTTTTTCGATACGGTGATGTAAAAAAAAACTGCGCCATTATACTTATAGCTAAGCTAATGGTGTTGCTAAAAAATGTGGCTTTTATATTTGCAGTTGTTTTAAGGTTAAAAAGTGAATTTTTTGTCACGTTTTATATATTAATTATAATATATATATATATATATATATATATATATATATATATATATATATATATATATATATATTGTTAGCTTTATTGTCTTACACTATGCATGTTTATTCAATAAGTCTTAAACTTATGCTGAATTGTATCAACAAATTGATTGTCATCATTTATGTCGCAAAAAGTATAATTTTGGCAAAAATATGGTATGTGGAGATAGAGTGATAGTTAAGATGGTGTATTGAAGTGGTTTAGATCTATCATAAATGAAGGAAATGGGTGAAGCATTAGATTGAAGAAATAAAAGTGAAGACATTTTTTACCTGGTTTGTCAAAATTTGAACTTTGCTGAATTTGATATATAATTGTCACATTGCTTTAGATATAACTTTTAAAATTATGCAAATGTACACCACAAGTCTCAGACTTATTGTATAGACATACTGTATAATTTTTATCAATGAATAAATAATAATAATAATAATAACAATATGATAACATAATTTTATATAGTTACATCCAAAACTAATTGACAGCACTCCACATTTACTAACTTTAAAACTTTGACATGCCAAAAATTACATCTCCTCTATTGTTTTCTTCTAATGTTTCACCCAGTATCTTTACTTATAACAAACTCTTATATAAGTACACTTGGAGAACCCAAATCACCACAACACATATTTCAAAGACCTTACGATCGTTTCGTTGACAATGTCAACGTCATCAGAGGATGAAATGAGAATTTTTCATCCTCTGATGACGTTGACATTGTCAACGAAACGATCGTAAGGTCTTTGAAATATGTGTTGTGGTAATTTGGGTTCTCCAAGTTTACTTATCAGTGCTCATCACAGGTTCAAGTTTTCACATATTAAACTCTTATATATATATATATATATATATATATATATATATATATATATATATATATATATATATATATATATATATATATATATATATATATATATATATATATATATATATATATATATATATATATATATATATATATATATATATATATTCAGATTTTATTTTATTGTACTTTATAAAATGTAACAAGCTATTAAATAAACGAACATAAAATCTATAAAATATTAAAGCTGAAATAACAATGGCCAAGTTCAACAGGCGCCACCATCTGAGTTTAAGCGCTTATCTCCGATACATTTCAGCACGCACTTTTGACTTCAAGTACCATTTTGTGACGTTTGTCTGCCATTCCTCTTTGACAGATTCGCAACAGTTGAGGTCCAGCAGAAACTCAGCGGGACAGGTGAACGCATACGCTAGCACAACCATTCAACTCGGAGATTGTGTTCATTTGTTCTGACTTTCAAAATAAATAGAGCAAACAGCAACTTAGATCACACAACATAGCAGTAGTAGGTAGGTACTTATCTATACAAAAAATCGCTTAGCTTTACTAATTTGTCAAAATTCAAGACAAATAGTTCAAGTAATTCCCCTGTATATTAGTTGCGTTCACCAAGCACCAATGGCTCAGTTTGGGAGCTCAGCTGTTGACTGTTGATTAAATTCAGCGATTGAAAACCTTATGAAGAAATTGTTAACTTGAAATAGTATTTTGACACTTCTCTGTCATTTTTTAAATTTCGCGCTATATAATAAAGCGTGTAGTCATATTATCCCAAGTCTACGCCGAATAAATAATGAAAATAGTTATCCACTTATTAAAAACCTCATTCTAACGGAATAGACAATTTGCATGGATTTTCCATTACATTAATTTAGCATTTACCTAATAGCTTTTGATACATAGAACATTAATACCTATATGGATGTTAATTGCACTTGTTGATGTTAAATCAATACGTAAACATTTAATATACTTTATTATTTCACTAACTGAATAAACCATATGATACATTTAACTATAACAATTACAACAGTACATGAGTACATAACAGATAACTGACCGAGCGTGGAGGACGTATGTTCCCAGTAGCGGTTGGTAGCGAGGAGAGAGAGATCGCCTGGTGTCTCTTATATGCCGTAGTATTTATGCAGAAACATAGAGTAGTGTTGACGGAAACACTGCGGTCGGAACCACCGCCACATACTCCCCTCTCAGTGGCAACGCTATTAGTTCAAGTATCTTCGTGGAAATCGAACTCTACGTCCATGGCGTGTAGTTTGAACGGGAACGGGAACTTCACTGTCACTTTCAGTTTCACTAGGTGTTGGACTTTCACTATCACTTTCAGTTTCACTAGGTCTTGGACATTAACTGTCACTTTCAGTTTCACTAGGATGTCTCTGAGGCTGGAAAGTTGTCTGTTCGTTATCACAAAGAATGAATGCGGGTTTAAGACGGTCAACAGTTTGTCAGTTCGGGATAACACTTCAAAGGGACCCTCATAAACTGGTTCGAGGTTTTTTCGCGGAATATCAAGGCGAACAAAAACAAAAGGAGCTTCCATAAGCTTATGATGGACAAATACCTTTTTTGCAGTATGATGTTTAAAAGGTACTGGTCGCAGTTTCCTTATGTCTTCTTTCAGCTGAGATATAAGTGGTGGAACATCATGAGCTTGTGTGCTGTTGAAAAAGTCGGTGGGAAGTTTGATTGATTCTCCGTAGACTATTTCAGCGGGTGTTGAGCGATATTCTGGAATTATGTACGATCTGAGTCCTAGTAACACAATTGGCAATTTAGCGACCCAGTTTACGTTCATATGAGCTTTCAAGGCCTGTTTCAGAACTCTATGTCATATCTCGATTACACCATTTGCTGCTGGGTGGTAAGCTGTGGTCTTGATGTGGTCTGCACCTAGTGTTTTAGTGAGGTGTGTGAAAAGGTGGCAATCTAATTGTTTACCTCTGTCTGTGATGATGTATTGCGGAACACCGAAACGAGAGATCCAGCATGATAAAATAGTGTTCGCTACTGTTTCTGCTGTAATATCTGACAATGGAATTGCTTCGGGCCATCGAGAAAATCTGGCTATTATTGTTAACAGATAGCGTTGACCTTGTGATGGTGGTAATGGTCCCACAATGTCAACATTTATATGCGAGAATCTTCTCATGTCTGGGGTGTATTGTCCAATGGCATAGAAGTGTGTCTCCATATCTTGACTTTCTGGCAGGGAATGCAAGTTTTAGACCAAAGAGATACATCGCGTTTCAATTTGGGCCTACAAAATCTATCCTGGACCAGATCGACTGAAGCTGATATGCATGGGTGAGATAATTTGTGGATATAATCGAATATCTTTCGGCGAAATTTGAGCGGAATGAATGGGCGAAGTTTCTTTGAAGAAGAATCGCAAATAAGATTTAATCCGTTGTCAAGAGGCATGTTTTAAAATTTGTATGAGGAAGATTTAGACTGGAGAAGGTGTTTGAGTTCCTCACAAGATGACTGAGCTTGCTCAATTTCTTGGAAGGACACAGTGGAAGAAAGTGAAATTGTTTCAATGCGAGAACAATAGTCTGCGGGAATGTTTGTAGGACCTGGTATGTAGCGAATGTCTGTGGTAAATTGACCTAGGAAGTCTAAATGTCGTAGTTGCCTTGGAGATGCTTTATCGACGCGTTGTTCAAAAGCGTATGTCAAAGGTTTGTGGTCCGTATAAATGGTGAAATGGCGACCTTCTAGGGTAGGTTAGGTTAGGTTGTTTGTGAGTGGTCCATACCGGACCTTCCACCGCGACCATCGGTCTATTGTGGCTCACGCCTAATGTTTATATTTCGCCCAACAAATCCAGCCTCCTGCAGAGGTCGATAACCTTTGTGGGCGAAAGTCGATCCAGATCCTCTGGAGCAAGCTTTACCTTGCCAAAGAGCAGGTGTCTAGTCCTATCCGCTGCCGGACAGGAACACAGCACGTGCTCTGCTGTTTCGTCATCCTCCATACACAGTCGGCACTCGGTCTCCTGACCGATTCCAATACGGTGCATGTGATGCCGCAAGCGGCAGTGTCCTGTATATAGGCCTACTAGAGTTCTCAGTTGTTGTCTGTTCAGCTCTAGTAGTTTCTTAGCCCTTGACTCAGACAGGCCATTTATGAAGGCCTTGGAGTGAGCTTATCCTGGAAGATTTTGCCAATATTGAATTGTCTTTCTGTCTGTCCAGGTTTTTAAGGTGCGTTTTGCTGTGCAAGATGTTATTCCCAGCACCGGTTCTGGTCCGATAAAGCCGCACTCGGCACCACTCCTGGCAAGCGCGTCTGCCGCAACGTTGCCATCATGATCCGAGTGACCCGGTATCCAGACCAGCGACACCTCATTACAGCTGCCCAATTCGTTAAGGGCAGATTTACAACTCCATACCGTCTTTGAATTGCACCGGTAGGAACCAAGAGCCTTTATTGCAGCTTGGCTATCTGCATATATCTTTATCGATTTGTTTGTGCATAGGTCCTTTAAACTTTCCCTTGCACACATCTCTAGGGTATATCTAAAGTATTCAACTGCCTGATAAGCGGCTAGAAGTTCGCGATCGTAGGTGCTGTAAGATTTTTGGGCTGAAGTAAGCTTTTTAGAGTAGAAACCTAGGAGTTCTAGTGTTTGATCACGTAGGGGTCACCAATATGGATGTTAATTGCACTTGTTGATATTAAATCTATACGTAAACATTTAATATACTTTATTATTTCACTAACTGAATAAACTAGATGATACATTTAACTATAAAACAATTACAACAGTACACGAGACCGAGCGTGGAGGGCGTGTGTTCACTGTAGCGTTGGTAGAGAAGAGAGAGAGAGAGAGAGAGAGATCGCCTGGTGTCTCTTATATGTCTCTTATAGTTCTTGACAGCTGGCTGTCGCATAACGTAACGCAACGTTTAACTGTCAAGAGTATTTATGCAGAGACATAGAGTAGTGTTGACGGAAACACTGCGCTCGGAACCACCGCCACAACCTACATGCATGAAAATACCCAAAAACCTATATAGTGGACAGAAAAGGACTTTTAAAATCAAAAGATTTCGAATTATTATCATGTGACCGCGAACATTCTGCTATTGGTGGTGACGTAATTGGGTAATAAATAAATGTCGTGTTTACATTTGCCTTATGTTATGATAAGTATAGTCGCTTGTTTCTCAACATAGTGGTGAATTTTATTCGTTTATTGATTTTCTTCTAGTTGAATAGTGTAAAGTGTGCGTAATAAAATGGGAGACAATGGTTTTCAACAGGCGCAATCAGATAATTTGCCAAATATTGATTTATAATGACATCATTATTTTTGGTAGAACAGTGTTGTCTGCATTAATTACAGATAATTAGTGGAAGCAAACTCAATAATTTCGTTTATTTATAACCATGATTTATGACGGTTGTTAATACAAAGCGTAATATGTAAAGTTAATACTTATTATATGCAGATAAACATACCCTGACCACATGGAAATTACAACCTAACTTAATAACATATGATAAGAATTGTAACCTTATATCACTAATATTCATTGTGAAAATGAGGAGGTACTTACATGAAAATGATCTTCCCAACAATATAAGGCGGGTTTCTCAGATAACTGTGGATTTTTCCTTTCATCCCGCTTTATAATTTTGCACCATTGTTCTCTAATTGGAACAATAAAAAATAGTTTCACTGGACTTTTTATAGTCGTATTTGTACACATTGGTACTATACAGTACTTATATAAGCTTTATTTTCCATATTATCACATAAAATCACGTGTAGAAGCCAAGATTCAATCAATAACTTGCAACACAGGATGTAAACTCAGAAAAGCAAGTTCATTGTTGACTATTTTACTGTCCCGTAACGTCACAGATTATGGATGCCAAATAGTGATGTTTGAAATCAATTATGAAATTCACAATTTCAAATATATTTTTGCATCGTTATTTTTGTAGCATGTGAAATGAAAAAATATTAAAAATCATCTTTTTGGGATGTCTATCAGATGTGATAGGGAAAAAGCATGCAAATTATCTAATTATCTACTTAATTTCAATGTGATAGGATTGGCGAAAGAAAATTTGGCTCAATCAGTGGATATAGCGCATTTTGAAAAAACCAAATCATCGAGAAAGTAATATTATTGCGAAGATGTAATACCAAATTACACTCCAAATGATTTTCAGGGCCACTTTAAAATATCTCAGGCACCTTGACATGAATTAAGAATCACAAAGAATACCCGCTAGAATAGGCATATTCAAAACAGTGCGCAGCCACTTAACTACGCGTGCTCTAGCATTGTGTTGAGTTTTTAGTCAACGAAAATTAATACCGCTTTGAGAAATCGGCAACAGTAGAGTTCGAACCGACACTTATTGGTGCTGGTGAATGCATACGTTACCTCAACTATTCAAGTGTTGGAGCTTGGTAAATGCAGCCTTGAGTTTAGTTACCAAGTCATTTCTCTACTTTTAGGTAGTTTTTAAGAAAACTGGCTTGGAAGCTTGGAACCTTTGAACCTATATCATATGTACAAAGCTTGGAACACGTCAAGAGCTATTGTTTTGTGCTGCACTGGCAATTTTTAATGTCAACTGTCAATAAATGTCAACGTATGACGTATAGTTTTATTTTTTATTTAACATTTTGACATTGACATCTTAACCGTACGTTGATTGTTTTGGCTTATGGTGATCTAAGATTTGTAATAATATATATTAGAATAACTATCTGCTGTATTAAAAAAAGATAGAAAAATGCACCGAACATAATTCTCAGTTGACCCATAATTAGTGATAAGTTCTACAATGACTAATATACCAGAAGTAACGACAGCGGATCTTTTATCCTTCCAAGACACAAATTTATTGGATGATGTGTTGCCACACGTACATGGAAATAATCAAATGAACAGTCCTAGGGAAGATAAAAGTAACCTCCTAAAGACAGAAATTAACATAGAAGATGATGTTGAACGTAAGAGTGTAATTTTAATTTTATCAAACTGTTGCTTGCTGACAACCCTATCGTGTTTTAGAGCCTGAAAATACAGAGAAGTCATTTTGGAGTTTGGATTACTATCAGCAGTTCTTTGATGTCAACACAAAAGATGTGATAGATCGTATAGTTGCATCCTTTGTTCCAAAGTATGAATCTTCCTCAAGGAAAACAAAACCAGATTTATATGGACCTGTATGGATCTGTATTACACTAATTGTAACAATAGCTATTGGAGCCAATATAGCAATGTATTTTATCTTTGGTAATGCAAAGTATCACTGGAAGTATAATTTCCATGTAATTTCATACGCTGCGACAGCAGTATGTTCATATGTTACGATTATCCCACTTATACTGTGGGTTCTTCTAAAATCGCATGTCAGTAATGCTGATACATTAAGCTCTGGCAGTTCACCGGTGCCTGGGTTTTTAGAACTTATTTGTATGTATGGATACTCCTTATTCATATTTATCCCAGTATCTATGTTCTGGATTATACAGGTATATGTCTTACAATGGTCTTTGGTATTAGTTGCTGCAATTTTATCTGTGTCTCCATTACTTATTCGGTTAGTTCCAGCATTCCGTTTGTCACGATTTAGTATAGTTTATATAATGAGTGTTATTTTAGCACATTTTTTACTATCATCAGGGTTTATGCTGTATTTCCACCATGCTCCCCTCACTACTATACAGCGAAATGGTACCAATCACACATTTACAATGACCATGTAGGACTGTGTAGCAGATTAATTTTCCATGATGTATTTATTGTAATTTTCAGATTTTTTCTTGAGTAATATTTCTTTTTATTTTCCAGTCAATAAAGTAGTTTTATTGTTGAATCTAGTTTCTCTTCCGTATAATTTCTATACGCATCTGTAATTAATTTGTTGATATTTAATTTAATAGCTTATACTGTGCCTTGCAGCTGCTGATCTATAAATGTGATTTCCTTATTTAAAGTAAATTTCATCTAGCAAATATATTGTGGCTTTTCAAAATAATTTACTACAATTTTTTTCCACCGAATAATGTGTGAGATGTCTGCTGATATCGGTAATCCTGTGTTGTAAACACCTCAGTAGAAAACAAACAATTTGGGTGGAATCGGAACGCAGAGGTGGATGCTGGACGATGTGCACTGTTGCCAGATGAGTATTACCAAGGGTCATTTTAAATATAGAAGGAAATCAAGGGGTGAACAAATGTTTTTATAATGTAAATAAATTATAATATGGCGCAATCTACATAAATTGATATTTGACATTTTTTAGCGTGGTATCCCCAGGAGGCCTAATCCACGAATTAATGATAGAAATACTTTTTATGATGTCTTGCCAACCACGCTAAAAAAAACGCGCCGGGGACGCTAACTCCCCAGTCTATATGACAATTATTGGGTCAAGGTGATGTGAGAACGGGTCAATACACTACATTACATTTTTATTTCTCATAAGCAATTTGCAACAAACATTGTTTCATTGACTGTTGTTATATGCCATTCAAGGTTTACATGTGGTTTTTAAATTATTGAGGCAAGTCTCAGAATGTGTATATATGCCTACATGCATACTGCTTTGAAACTGTTAAGAATTATTTCATATTTAGCCAGGCGAAGATGCAAAATGTGTCTGTCCATCTTAAACAAAAACAAACACTTCGAAGGGAAACCCATTAAGAGCCGTTTTGTCGGCAATGTTTATCATCGACAGTTGTCAGTAGAAATTGCTTCATTACCATGAAACATTTCGACTTTTTAAAATAATATGTTGGATACCGTCTGCTATTAGCATATACAGTTGTATTTATCATCGGCAATTCGCAACAGAAATTGCTTCATTCACTTTTCATACTCATTTAAGGTTGGAAACTGAAATATAAACAAACCCTTCGAAGGGCAGCCCATTTTGAGCGATTTTCTCGGTTATGTTTATCATCGACAGTTGTCAGTAGAAATTGCTTCATTACCATGAAACAGTGCGACTTTTCAAAATAATATATTGGATACTGTTTGCTATTAGCATATATAGTTGGATTTATAAGCGGCAATTTGCAACAGAAATTGCTTCATTGACTTTACTAAAGTGATTCATTCTCCTCACTGTCCGGGAAATTTAGGTCTTTAACGTGCCCAGCACGGGATCGACGGCTTTACGCCCCCTGGGAAGGGCGGAACGTTCAGATTACCTTGCTCAATCACAATGGCACAACCTCTGTTGATGTTACTAATGTACTTAAAAAGGGAGGAGAGGGGAAATCTGAGATCGAACCCAATACATTTGGGTCCAGAGGCCCACGTTTTTCCCCTGGACTACCATGGCTAAAAATTAACTTTCTCCATCTGCATTTTCCTACAGCTTTCCACAAAATATGTCAAATATCGATTTATGTAGATGACGCCATATTATAATTTATTTACATTATAAAAACATTTGTTCACCCCTTGATTTCCTTCTATATTTAAAACGACCTTGGTAATACTCATCTGGCAACAGTGCACATCGTCCAGCGTCCACTTCTGCGTTCCGATTCCACCTGAATTGTTTGTTTACTACTGAGGTGTCTACAACACAGGTTTACCCTGATATCATTTTATGGAGTGACATTATCAAAATATGTTTTCAAACCAGATGAATGTGCTTTGTTTTGTTGGTGGAAATAATGTGAGGCCTACAACTATGTTTTACATAATCGTGCTATATTATTCAGTAAGATGCATTTACTTTTCATTGTAGCAATATGAAAATCACCTTAAGAAATTTCTGGAGGAAAAAAGTTTATCAAATTAAACAAAGTTGACATTCTTTCAAGCAAGCAAGCCATATTATTCCTAGATACACAACTTATGCACCAATTGTTTTCAGAAGTATGTTCGCTTATAATTCACTCCTTTGTGGTTTAATCTGATATGTCCAAAGGCCAACTTTGGCCTATATTTTTATTCCAAGCGATCAGCTTATCTTTGCAACCACAAACTAATACTAGGGGTGAACCTGCAGATAACCTCCTGAACAGTTTTAGATATAACGACTCCTGATAGATGAAGTTTGGTAGGTTACAGGCTATTGCCACTGACACTATTCTTACCCTTTGTTCTCTTGTCTTTGCTGTGTTATTTACATTTAAAGTTTTTTTACTCATTACACACTTTTTCAATACTCTTCCAGTATGGTTCTGTTCCGTGAGACCTCTTTCCCTCTTATATATATTTGACGTAAACAACAATAATGGGAGTTAACGGAATATTCCAGACCTGGCAGTTCTTTGGGCTATTGACTTCTACCTTCTATTACCAGATCGCTTTGAGTATGTATATCGCTTCCATCAGGTTCTTAATTATTCATGTGTTCTGTGGCCTTCTTTGTTATCTATGTTATCCAAGTGCCGGACCTACCTCATTTGCCTCAGATAAAAAAGGAAGGTGTTATGTAAATTTACCATTTTCTAAATTACGATCATTTGACAGTATTTCCAATGATGTGTTCTCTTTTAGTTGTACAAACTAGGGTACTTATATTGTGACATGGGTTTTCATTCACCTAGCGTTTCCCTAAGGAAACGGGGAGGGGTTTCCTCCCCATCTCGCATGTCTACAACCACCGTCGTTGCCTAAACCACATGACAAATTTCCTATGAGCAGCACCACTCAAGAAAGTTACGGTGTCTGTGGCGAATAAGTGTGCTGTGTGGGGTAGGCAGGCTTCAAGTTGGGTATGGCTTCAAAATGTGAAAAAGGCAGCTTTTTGAGGTCCGCTTAAGCTGTTTTCTTTGCATTATCTGTTCATATTTCCTTTATGTCTTCTTCCCACCCAGCACCCCTGTTCACTCCCAATCCTGTAACTTTCTTGGTGGTTGTCAGCAAGAGATGTTTCTTGTGGATTGTGCATCCAGGGTTCTAGGCATTTTTCTGAAAAAATCCTTTGGGAGGTTACCTGCAGATTTGCCACAAAAAAAAAACGATCCACAAGGGAGAGCAGCGGAGACCTTTGCAGTCAGCAAATCTTTAGCCAATATGGTTTAGCAACCTACTTACTTTCCTCGCATCCCAACACACAGCTAAAATCCCTTGGATCTCCTTCTTACTACAAAACCTAAATGCTACAAGATATCAGTCACCGCCCCCCTTGGTCGTTCAAACCACGGCGTGGTCCCTGCTTCCTGCACAATGCAACCCGAGGTCACACAAGTATCACACCCATGTATCGTTTGGCACTACAACACCGCGAACTGGGAAGAAATGCGGGATTACTATTCCTCATTTCCATGGGCGTGTGTCTTGCTTCTCTCATTCTGACCCCTCTGATATGTCACAAAACGTCACCGAAATTATCCAAGCTGGCATGGAATTATTTATTCCACGTACACAGAAAACCTCTTCAGCCACTCAAAAGCTCTGGTTCTCTAAATCCTGTGACAAGGTCAGACTTGAAAAGGCCAAAGCTCACAAAACGCTTCTACACAATCCCAGTCAAGAAAACCGTCAAGCATTAAACGACGCAAGAAACCGCTATGTCCACATTCTTTCTGAGGCAAAAAAAAACTCGTTTAATAACCACATCAAAAACAAAGTCCTCTCAACCTCCAACGGCAGCAGACCCTTCTGGACTCTTGCTAAACCTATTGGGAATAATTTCTGCAAGAGCACGTTTCCACCCCTTGTTTCGGGAAAAGAAATTGTTTCTACCGCCCTGGGCAAGGCTGAACTTTTTGCCTCATTGTTCGCCGACAATTCTACTCACAACCCACCTCCAAATGTTCAACCACCAACAATCCCCAATGTCGCGCATAAAATGACTGATATCATTTTCAAAACTAAAAAGGTACGAAAGATGATCTCTTCTCTTAATACCAGGAAAGCCTCTGGCCTTGATGAAATCTCAGCAGTTGTTCTCAAAAAATGTGCACCAGAACTTGCTCCTGTCCTGACTCGTCTGTTTCAGACATCTTACAATAGAGGCATATTCCCTAGTAACTGGAAAACTGCTCGAGTACAACCCGCCCCCAAGAAAGGATCCAAAGCGCTTCTTAGCAACTACACGCCTATTTCTCTCCTTTCAGTCGTCTCTAAAGTGATGGAAATGTATACACACAAACACAATCTAATCCACGACAGGCAGTATGGATTCCGTCAGCGCACATCAACTGCCGACCTCCTTTCCTTTGTCACCCATTCTTGGAACAAGTCTATGGAACTACATGGTGAATCCCAGATTGTCGCTCTAAACATATGCAAAGCATTCGACCAGGTTTGGCACGCATCGCTGCTTAATAAACTTCCGGCATATGGCCTACCACCAAAACTCTGTACCTGGACAGCAAATTTCCTCTCCAACCGGAGCATTTCTGTTGTCGTGGATGGCCATTCCTCTAAACTGTATCCAACTAATGCAGGAGTCCGTCATGGTTCAACTTTAGCCCCTACTTTGTTTCGTCTCTACATCAATTACCTCTCTAGCACATCCAACCCAATTCACAGTTACGCGGACGACAGCACTCTCAAATATACAATATTCTAAGCCTGTCTCTTCAGCCCAATTAGATGAGGATCTCAGACTCATGGAGGGTTCTGTCTCTGTGGATCTCCGAAAAATGTTGGACTGGGGAAGTAGAAATCTTGTACAATTCTACTCCACCAAATCTCAGTCTTGTCTTCTATCTCATAAGAGATACACTAGCCCTAGACCCATCACAATGAACAATCAAGTTATTCAAAGTAATGAGTCCTTTTCACTTGTCGGCATTTCTGTGGATTATAATCTCAATAGGCACCAACATGTCACATCAATTGCAGAAGCGACTGCTAAGAAATTAGGTTTCCTCTTCCGGGCTCGCAAATACTTTTCACCAGCTAATCTCTATACATTATATACTTCACAAATAAGGCCAAACCTCGAATACTGCTCCCACATCTGGGGTGCCGCTGCCGCTTCTACGTTCGCTATCTTGGACTCCATTTAGAAGAGAACTATACGTCTCATCGGTGACCCTACCCTCACCCAAAGGCCATCCCTGGCCCACTGACGTGCCGTTGGTGACATCTCTATCTTTTACAGATATCTGCACGGGCACTGCTCGTAGGAGCTTTCTTCCATAGTTCCTCCACCTGCTGCCCCCAACAGATCTACCAGGGGAACAGAGCGAATACATCATTTTACTGTTCAGGTCACCGGACATAGAACATCTTGTTATGCCCGCTCTTTTGTCCCGAGGACTTCCAAGCTGTGGAATTCCTTACCGGCACGTTTTTCTTTTTCCTCCGAACCTCCAAAGCTTCAAGTCCAGAATTAACAAGTTGCCTCTTTCCTCCCTGTCGACACCCACGGTACGATAGTATTTAGGCTGTAAGCCCTCGCGGTGTGTTGTTTAAATTTAAAAAAAATAGGTTCTATTTTTATTTTTTGTAGTATTTGAACTAAAGTATGCATGTTTTAAAATGAATAAAATCTGTCTGGAGGGTGGAGGGACTAAATAAATTTGAGTGAGAAATAGCCTGTTTAGTGGTTTCAGAGCTTTTGATTTGTGAAATGTATTTTTTAGATATATCTTGTGTCAGATCAATCAATTTTTGACATTTCATTTAAAATAATAAACATTACTTAATATGGCTGGTGTACAAACAGTACACCCGATATAGTAATATCAAAGTAATGAAAATTGTGGCTGGTTCAAATTTCAGACTATGGTTTAGTACATTTCAAAACAGACTGTACTAAATTAATATGAAAACCAAACAAAAAAATTGTCAGGGCATCTTTACTCATTACATTCAAAAACTAAAGTTTAGGACTTTCAATTTTAAATAGACAAGATGCTACCATAAATTTATGGAACTTGCTATATTTAGTTTTATAGTTTCTTGTGATATAAAGTGTAAAAAGCATTTTACAAATAGTAAGAGCGTTTATTTTAAAAGAAAATCTATCTAATCAAGAATTAATACTTGTATAAATAAATGCATGAAGTCACAGTTCTAACAAGTAGACTAAATCTAACCAGGACAGAAAATAACACAAAAATACAGCAATAAAAAATTTATTTTTGGACAAAATAATTAATCATAGTTAATAAGTTCACGAATTCTAATACTGTATGGTACATTGTGCAACGAATTGTTTGTGACTCTTTTCTTCTGATTCCTAATTTCTGCAACCAGTTCCCTTCGATATTTCACCCATTTTCTGTCTATAAGAAAATTCTTAAATATTTGTTGGGTGGTTGGTATCCTTTGATTAAGATATTGTTGTACTCTGTTCCAAAGATTAGCTTTATTCCTTTGAAAAAGCCAATATGTTGGTATCAAAAGACACTCAGTGCGAGTTTTGGCTACTATTCGCCTGTTGTTTAAATTTTCACCCAAATTGAAGCATGCAAGTTTGTTTAATACACAAACCTGCAACATAAAGAGTCAAAAAGTGTTTTTTAGTGAGTTTTCATAGAAAAAAATCACTGATGGGGAGATCCCGACTTAAATTTTGGAAAAAAATAATTCAAATGAGCGCAAACTAGGACCCCTAGAACTTATATCTGGGGTCAACATTTATAATTCGATTTTGATGAGCAAAAGAGGAAGAAACTAAGTACACCACTGCATTCGGTATCACTCAAAATAGATATACTCTAAATTTCATTAAAAAAAGAATTAATAAAAATTCCAGAGTAGTTTTTTCTGTGGCCCTTCTAATATTGAAACACCACTGTAACTTTTGTATTTGCAACGCGATTTTTTAACGAGATCTCCAAATATAGAAATTGAAGAAGTCCTTAGATCCTGTGAAAATTATTTCTTATGACATTCGATCATGGCCTACTAAAACTATTTTCATATGTCACAGCATTTATAAGCTCTTTTTCTTCAACTTTTGAGATGTTGACTTTCATAGTTCGTCATAATAGTTATTTATCGATAAAATTTGGTAGATAACAGTTTTGAAAAGTGACGTACGTATTTTTTCCCTAAAACCAACCCTCAAATTTTTTTATAATTTTTGACATCAAAATAGTGTTAGCAGGCCATGATCGAATGACATAGGAAACAATTTTCACAGGATCTATAGACTTCTTCATTTTCTATCTTTTGAGATCTCGTTAAAAAAATCGCGTTATAAATACAAAAGTTACAGGGATGTCACACAGAAAACTTCTCAGGGATGGTTGTTAATTCTTATTTTTTGATTTGGTATATATTTATTCTGAGGGATGCTGAATCCAGTGGCGTACTTATTTTCTTTCTATAAATGGTCCTAACCCTTTTTCCCATCTTTTTTACATGGATAACCTGCATTAGTACTCGTAGCTCTTGGCCAAGTGACAGAGAACAATTTTCGCAGCATTTGGAGACTTTTCCATCATATGTCTTTTGTTCTTTTGCTCATCAAAATCGAATTATAAATAGAAAAGTTGGAGGGGTGTTATCACCGATCTCAAAAAATAGTAGGCCGATGAAATTTGGCAGGTACTTTCATTTTGTGAGTGCCTTGGATAAGTTCGTTAGCCAGTAAAATCGGACCAGGTTTTCGGGGGGAAATTTTGGGGTTTCTTTCGAAAAAAATGTAGATATCTATGTTATAAGAAAAAACGGTTATAAGCATTTAATAAAAAATATATAGCGGAAATACCTGAAGAAGTAAATTCACTTTGAATCAAACCAGTTCAGCAAAAATGGGTTCATCAAATGATTAATCAAGTCGAATTGATTTAATTGCCTGAAACCGATTGTTAACGACGAAATTATCTTGTGGTTAATGGTTGAGTTAATAAGTTTTAAACTTATGATTGTAATTGGTTCAATTTAGTTAGGCTCTATCCTAAAGGTTAATAGTTCTGATTTTCTGACGTCTGTTACTTTAAATTTTTATAATAGCTATATGTGAGTTCCAGGCCAATTTCACAGAAAATTGGATCATTCTAGGAATACATTCCGTCATTTTTACCAAAAACTTTATATTTTGATTTTGATTTTTTATTCTATTCCAACTTTTTGATAAATTTAAACCTAAAAATGAAACTGACACAAAATGCTTTGATTAATTAAGTGAATCAACTTTTTCCAAAGTTTTCTGATAAGTACTAGCTACTAAGTGAAAGATTAACATTGTAAAATCTGGAAAAGTGTTGTGAAGAAAGGAATCCAAAAAACTGTTTCCCATAAAACTATGAAGGAAAATGATAAAGGCGTGGCGTCATTGTTTGGTATGCAAAAGGACTATGCCCGCACATTAACCTGATACAGGTGACCGAGAAATATATACAATACAAATAGCCTCTAAATACTGAAGTGAGATAACCTTATTTTGAAGGTTTCATTTTTGGGGGGAGGGGAAGTCTTTTCATTGCCTAGATTCCAGCCCGTTAGGTATGAGAATAAAAGTAAGCGACAAATAACTAGAGTAATCTAAATAATTAGTAAGTGTATAAAAACGAAGCGGTATGCAATGTCATATACAATCAGCTGGCATTAAGTTTTAAAATGTAAAGAAAAGGTGGAAGTCACCACTAATTTGCATGTAGGAATTGAAGCCTATATTTCTGTCACACTAAGTTTGGATTGCACAAAATTATTATTATTAGATCGCATTCACATAACAACTATTCAAAGTGCGGAGCGTCGTTATCGAGACAAACTACAAGTCTTCTTTTTATTGCAACTCGCTGCAGCATCTAGCTTTGTTGGAATCTGATTTCCGCTGCTGCATTTTTAACCCTTGTTTACAGTTTGCAGTTTTTTCACTGTGTTGATGGAACTAGCATATACATGTTGTTTCATAAAAAAAGAAGTCGCATTGCTTCAATCTAGGGGACCGTGGAGGCTAAAGCAGTGCACCATGTCTTTCAATCCATCTAATTGTGAAACGCTCATTAATCTAGTTAATGGAAATACGTGCTCTCTGAGCAGGGGTCCCATCATTAATGTACTAGGTCATGCCTAACGATTAGTGGCACTTCTTCCAAGAGATCTGCTAGGGTGTTATTTAAAAAAATGTAAGTATGTAGTTCGCTTCTGTTAAACTAGTGGCAAAATTTGTGGCTCAATGGGGCAATCATGTACGATACCAGCATAGACACAGAAAATATCTGTTAGAAGCTCGTTTCCTTCACGACATGGGGTTTTTTATTTCACCATAAGCGTGTGTATTATGTTGGTTGAAATTACCCTCCCTCGCAAATGCCGCCTCAGTGAAAAGTATATATCGCAAAAAAACAATATTGTGCGATTCTATCAACTATTCGCTAACAGAACTTCTGACGGCATTAAGAATCTTCGTCTGATAGGGCTTGCACACGTTATACATGATAAGGATGTAGGCCATCCCCAATATCCTGGATTTGCTGTTATTAAACTGCAATAAGTGTCCCCGTGCATGTACCAAGATCTTCCACGGCATTTGGAATGCGGGGCACACAATTGGATGCACCCTACGTCATCTGTGGCGAAGTCGAGCTCTTGGAGCAAAGGAGCCAACATCACGCAAATTCTGCAGACACGAAACAAAAGTTCGCGTGTTGGAAACTCGGCGCATGGGAAACTGTTCTGCGTACTGTCTTTTTGCCGCTACACAATTTTAACCCGCTTCACCGTACGCTAAAACGGTATCCGATTTTGAGGGTTTGTGAACTTTTGTTTTATTTTAAAACAACCGATCGCACTGTTAGCAAGTAGACAAAAAAAAACTAACTGTTCCTATAAGCGTGTCAGCATATCAGCAATCAGATATATCTTATCGCGATAAAATCTCATTATTTTTAACACCATTAACTCTCATATCCTTTCCTCCTCATTCAAATACTTAAATTTATTCACAGTGCCGTGATGAACTTTAAGGGTAAGATTTGTGATTTTTTTCCACGAAAACGTACCTTCCCGTTTTTTCAAAACTTTCAGCATAGCTTTATTTGACCGTCAGTCGCCAGTGTTTTTTATTGTATATATTTCTGGGACACTATACTAGATCTGCGCGACGTTACAAGCCGTGGCATATCGTTCGGCCGACAGTTCTTTCGACCGACAGTTCGCTTAGTCGACACTACAATAGAGCGGAAATTCGAGAGAGAATTTTATGGTTGAGGACAGAAGGTTAAGTACTTCTTATTTTATAAATGTATATAGGCAGTGAAGAAAAAATCAATGGAAATTGAATATGGTCATGCCATTAAAGTTATTTGTGTAAAAAAATATGTTGAGTTGTTTTTGAAGAAGATATAAATAGTTTTAAGCCTGAATTACAATGTCCACACTCAAAGAATGTTTGGAGAATGACAGGCAGTCGTAAAAAATCGAATGATATAAGTTTAATTCAATTTTTTCATTAAAACAATTTGATTTGAAGAAAAACCAAATTTTAATAAACTTTCTATTTTCTGCTTTGAATGCCAAATATTTTCAAAAAAGCTGTCTTTTTTTTAATAATGAACAAAATAAACAAGGAAGAAGCTGTTTTTTATATAATTTTTTAATGCTTATTTGATGCAAACATATATATATATATATATATATATATATATATATATATATATATATATATATATATATATATATATATATATATATATGACAAAACGCACTTTTTGTTATTGCAAATGGATATCTCTTATTAGGTGCCTTCTATTATTATTTTTTCAAATATCTGTTAGTTTGCTTTAAAATGGTCTTATAAATACAAAACGATAGTTCTTTTAACTTAATCATAAGTATACTATATCAACACACAAAGGTGTTAAGCAAATTGCCTATTGCATAAACTAAACACTCAGGGGATGAAATATAGTCGCTCAGTATATTATTGTACATACGCCAAAATGAATTGGTGTATGCAGGGGTTGCATACATTTAGGAGCTGTCGGTCGAACAATACGCACTCTTACAAGCTGTGTAGAACAAACCAAATGGCACTAATATATTTGTGAAAGAACATTGATTGTTATGTGTTTATTATATTTGATAATAATTTAAGTAATTATTAGTTTTGTAGTGGAGTGAAGATAAAGAAACAAGACTATAGCTGTAACGCTGTTGGTAGTGACGGTACCGTAGAAAAGTCTAAACAGAATTTAAAAAGTGACGCTATAGGTCCACCTACATAAAATAGTTTGTCGGAAGCTTACCTTGTCACGTATATAGATGAGGCTACGCTTTCTGAGTTACAGTGGCTATGTATATATCTCCTGTACAGGCTGAGCGACTAAGGATAGTCGTTGGCCATCTCAGAACAGCTTCAGGGAAAAAACGATCATGAGGAAAGTTGCCGTGATAAATCGCTGGCAATTATTTTCAAGTTTCTAAAATCACTGTTAGAGTGCGTAAGAACCACTCCTAGACGGAAAATTGCGATTTTCATCGAATTTTCGCCAAATTAAGTGGTACTATCAACACACGCAGAGTAATGGCCGAGCAGCCGATGTTATTTTTGCCCCGCACACTTTTTGATATTTTCAAAAATAAAGTGGTGGGGGGACGTCCAATGTTTATTTTTTTCAATTACTAATTACTACTGTTTAGCTGGACGGAACTTGATGAGTTATGACTCGTTGAAAAGAACTTTTCTTGTTCTACCATTTGCACGCATTTCGGGTTTCTTCTGTATCTTACATACATCGAGAGGGGGCGGTTTTTTAATAGTTAGGTTATGTTGCTGTTTTTCTGAAGAAACATAATCAAACTGTACGGTATATTAATAATAACACAGTAGAATATGCTACAAAAGACAGAAGCTATTATTGAAAACCGCAGCTGATATCATTGCTCTAGCGGTAGATATTAGCGATCAAAGTTGGAACTACGAATTGCATCTTGATAACAAGGTATGAACAATAAAATAACAGACGAAGTTCAACAAATAACATTTATTCTACTAACTTAATGAGCTAGAAACGTCCCCATAAATAAAAATCTAAAAAACTCAAATCAGGCGAGCTAGCTGGCCAATGAAACAGACTTCTTCTGCCTATCCATCTGCCAGGAAACGCCTGATCTAAGAAATGTCTTACATTAGAACAATAATGTGCTGCACAGCCGTCGTGCTATTACGACGGGTCGTTAGATGTACGTTTTCAAACAACAGTGACAATTCATTCCTCAGAAAATCGAGATATCACTCTCTGTTAAATGGTGCATTGAAAATCTAGGGTCGAGTTGTCTGTCCACTGACAATAGCACACCAAACGTTAATAGACCAGAGGCCCTGATTTTGCACTTTACAAATCCAATGCTACCAATAGTGTATATTGTGCCTATTTAGCCTACCGTCACTGTGAAATGTCGCCTCATCCGACCACAAAATCCTTGACAGTACTCATACATCTTCTTTCAGCATGTCCACTAACCAATTACCTAAATTCAACCGTTCATCGAAATCTAGAGCATCTAAATTGGAGCAGAACGATGTGGTATGGATGCAACCTAGAATAAATTATTATTATTAGCACCACTTTCATTGTTATTACACACTGAATTTTCGTTCCCAGATGACTTTGTAACGACAAGTAATTCATGTGTATTACTTAAGCCATAACTTACCTGTAGTCTTTCAGAATAATTCGAATAGTGGTTCAAGTTATTCCTAAGTCGCTGGATATTATACGGATACTCAGATGTGGGTTGGATTAAACATAGGTCAACACTTGATGGCATTCTCATCGTAACCGATGCGCCAGTCGAGAAAAACTCCGTTGCAAAACCGACTTCTTCCCGTGTACTTCACCGCAAACACCCTCGCTGCAACAGTTGCATTTCGCATGTATTCAAAGTTACAACTAGCATGACAATTTGCTTCTTCATTCATGAAGATCATCTTATGCTAGTAATTAGCCACACCAGCAATGTGAATGACAAAATACTAATTTTGACAATTTGCTTATCCATTTCGTCATTTTTACAGTATGCTTGATGTTGTCGAAATTCTGTTGCACTGGGCATGTTTTTTGTTACACAGATCGGGATGAATTAGTGAGGGATATAGATTGATATTTACATAACTGTAATTGGTAAAGGTTTTCTGCTTAACTCACTGTAATATTTTTAGGATAATTTATATCCACAAATGGTGTAAAACTTCGTTGTTGTTACCTTGTTATCAAGATGTGTTATTCGTAGTTCCAACTTTGATCGCTAATATCTACCGCTAGAGCAATAATATCGAACTGCGGTTTTCACTGGTAGCTTCAGCTTTGGTAGCCTACTCCACTGAGTTATTATTGATATACCTTTCTATTTGATTTTCTTGAGAAAAACAGCAACATACCCTAACTATTCAAACAACGCTCTCTCTCGGTCTATGTAAGATACAGAGGAAACACAGAATGGGTGCAAATGGTAGGCCATGAAAAGTTCTTTTCAACGAGTCCAAACTCATCAAGTTCCGTCTGGTTAAACCGCAGTAATTAGCAATTGAAAAAATAAACATTCGACGTCCCCCCACCATTTTATTTTTGAAAATATCAACAAGTGTTCGAGGCAAGAAATAACATCCGTTATTCGACCATTACCCTTCGTGTATCAAAAGTACCACGTAATTGGAAAAAATGTGATAAAAATGGCATTTTTCCGACTGGAAGTGGTTGTTATGCCCTCTAGCGATGATTTAAGAAACTTGAAAATAATTTCCACCAGTTTATCACGGCAACTTTCCTTATGGCAGTTTTTTCCGAAGCTGTACAGTGAACCGTTTCTGAGATATGAACAACGACCATTCTTGGTTGCCCACCGTGTGCATTAAATATTCTGTGTTAATATTCCATTCAAGGGACTAATTAGGTTTGCTTTAAATACTTCAAAGAGTCTACTGTAGGATCCATAAAATAAAATTTTAGACGATCTGATGTAGATTACCTTAATAAAGCGAATTTCTATATCCTTATGTTTCTTCTTTTGAGTGTCTGCTGTTTCAGTTGCTTCTCCTGTGCTGAAAACGATAAAGAAAACTAAGTTGATATCGCAGCTCATGGGGGACCATTAGCGATATAATATCTCGTTGCTATTTAAACTTGGATATAGGTCTAAAAGATTACATTTTACTAAAAGTCAATAATAGTTATATACAGGTGTCCAGAAACCTTCCTGCCAAACTGAAACCTCGGAAACTAGGCGTGATTTTATGTCGATTTAGCCCAATTTACCTAAATCAAAAATTGCAAAGTGAGCTTTGAACATATAGCGCTCTCACCACTTTCTAAAAGATATAAAACCTGCCGCTACATAAAAAGGTTTAAACTTGGGACAATAAATAAACTTTTAATGACAAATATGTTAGTGTAAATAATTTTTTTTATTGCAGTCACAAGCGTCTCGTTTGGAGGTAGGATGAAGTCAAGCGACACTTATTTTTTTTAGTTTTTGAATATTTTTTGGGCCAAATTTAAAAGCTCCAGAGTATTTCCTAAGAATAATGTGCTCTTGTTAGAAATCAGTATGTTGCACCCTTTTCGAGAACAATGAATTTAAACTTTCTGGGTTTCTAGCACAAAGTCCCAAAAAGTTTAAATTTTGATTTTTCTCGAGAATACATCACTAAGATCTACGATTTTATCATGACGAAGTATACGCCAAACCAACGTTTGGAAATGGTAAAATTTATCACAAAAATTCGGAATCTGTTAGACCACTATGCAATAATATATATGACCCTCATAATCTGCCTAGCATATGCGCCTGGCCAATGAGAGACAGAGAAGTGCAAGTATTTTATACAATAAATTATAAAACCAGCCCCACTACGGAAGAACTCTCTTCTACACGGTTACAAAATTGTTCTTACGGGAGAATTGAAGCCTACTGATCATGACTTGAGTCCTGTGTTTTCAGATTTGGCACTGAAAGGCAGCAGGAAAGTGATGCCAACTTAAAAGAAAATCAACTTCAATGATGAGGTTCATTTTTTGAATAAATGGATTCGTTGATAACCAGAATATTCGTGATTTGACAGGCGCAAAACCACAGTTGAATCAAGAAAAGCTTATGCATCCACAGAAAGCAACTGTGACTGTGACAACAAACTTTGTGTGGTCGCAATCGGAGCAAATAGATCTAAATGGGATGCGGCTTCAACAGTATGGCATCACACACAACAAAACACGGAATAATGAACTCATTGTGAGAAGTCTGGTAGTTTTATTAATTAGCGAAATAAACCTGTCAAATAGCCACCTCGTTCCTGCGATTTGACTCCACTGGACTTTTTTCTTTGGAGTTGTGTGAAATCATTGGTTTACACTAACAAATCACAACCGAGTTGAAACTTGAAAACAAGCATCGAACGCGGAATTCGTGATATTCAGCCGGCTTAGTTGGAAAAAGTCGTTGGTTTTATGGAATACATGCCTACAAATGAGGAAAGAGGTGAACACTTAAATGATGTATTATTTCGAACATAAATGGCATAAGTACTCTTACCTGGAAATCAACAACAAAATTTCTATTACACGGCTGGTTTTTTATTTTAAAAAGTTCTCAAATACCTATTGATAAATCCTTTAAAAAATACTACGCTCACCTGGTAGTTGCTTCTTTTGTAGGTTCTTGTGGTTTTTCCGCAGCCTCTTCTGTTGGACGTGCTACGCAAAAAGAAAATTAGACGACAATTATTTTATCCATTTGTATAAAAATGAAAAAAGTAAATCTAAATAGATATAGAGACTATTTCTTTAGCTTTACAAATGTTCGTTTTCTTTTTCTTTTCTGTAACTGGTTTCGCTCCTTGGGAGCATGATCAGACAGGAGAAAGGGCAATAACAATTAATTATAATGAATTGAAAATAAATCTAGCAATGTTTAAAAATGTAATTACTAAATATAGATCCACAAACGAATGCTGTCTAATTGTTAAGATACATGGTGATTCCGGTTAGTACCTAATCTAGCACTCGAACTAAAGTGGAGCTTCGTTAATCTGGATCAACTAAAACCGGAGCGATCCGAATTAGTGAAGAAGGCAGATTATTGAAACGTCTTTGGAATGTTACAGTTCTTAAATGCTCTCGGATTTTTTTGATTTGTCATTGACCATCCTTTTCAGCTTGTGCAAGCCATCACCATTATATTACATTTACTGACATTAAACTTGAGAAGCTTCTTTCCAAAAAAGTTTCGGGCACATATTAATATAATAAAAACTGTTTACAATTACCTCATGTATCAGTTATCAGTTTTAAAATGATCCCTCTAAATTGTGTCATGACAAGTACAAGCTGCTGCTTCTTTGTTTAGTATTCTATAAAGTTTGCTTTATTTGAATTACTATTAGTTAAGGTATATGGTAATATACAGTGTGTCCCAAATTGGATGGGAATGTATTGCTATCTCCGTTATTATTAGAGATTGTGAGACTTTTAAATTAGAAATATTTTGTAGAATTTCATGCTCGTTCCAAATATGACTTGTATTTTCCTCAGACTCTTTTCGTTTTCGAGTTATTTTGAAAAAACCAAAATTAGTCGATTTCTTTTTTCTTCAATATCTAAGTAGACGTTGATCTGACATGTCTAAAACTTACACATTGTCAGGGCACTTTTTACAGAGTAATCTTTTTGTGCTATTCTCAACTTTGGATTGTCATTTGTTTTTGAGCCACAGGTATCAGCGTTTGTATGGCAGCAATATTAGATTTTTTGCTCATGTGGTAGCCTGTGAAAAGAGCTTTCCAATAATGTACAACATGCTTGTGAAATCTTGTAATTGCACTGACAATTTTGAGAAAAACCGTTTTGAGGATAGTAGGCTATGAAATCCAATACCAGAAAACAAATGACAAAAAAAAGTTTTCAAAAAGCAGTAGGCCTTTGAGTCTAACAATAGACTTCTACTTTTAACATAATTTTCCGTAATGATTCACGATCAAAAAATAGGAACTTTGAGCACACCAATGAATCGGCGCATTGCTACAAATAATATTTTACATTACAACATTATCCTAAAAAAATGTATAATTGAATTAATTAGGTAAACCTAGTAAATAACGAAATTTACTAACAGAACTCAATAAAAAGCAGATTAATGATTTACGAAGACGCCTTCGAAAATTGTTTGATTTTTAAACGTAAGTCAACTGAAAAACAACAGAAGAAAGGTTGCTATGGATATAACGCTATGGCGACAATTAAGAATACTGTGATTCTTAATTATCTTAACAATTTGAGGTGTATTTAACAAGTTGCTTAAAATTTTTTACTAAATACTTTATTTCCTGTTTATTTTAAATATTATTCAACAATGTGTTCAGTATTGAAGAATATTTTGACATGTTGGAATGTTATATTGGTTCTAACCGAAATACTGAGGCAGCTGCAAATTCATATCAAAAGATCTACCCAGAAAGACAACAACCAAACACCAAAATATTTCGCAGGATAGTGGCCAATCTATTGAACGACGGCAGCTTCCACGCAAAGAAACTACCAATGCCTAGAAATGAAGAAAGAAATAATGCCGTCTTACACGTTTCAAACGAAAACCCTCCGCAATCTGTTCGGTTTTATGGTGAACAAATTGACGTTCCAAAAAGTACGGTACACCGTGGATTAAAACAATGTCATTACCATCCATACAAACCTACAATCGTACAAGGCTTAAATGTTGACGATTACCCTAAGCGACTTCAATTCTGCAGATGGTATCAAGGACATTGTCAGCAAGATGAAAATTTTTATTTGAAAATAATATGGACTGATGAATCCAGATTTACAAATTGTGGTGTGTATAATCGCCGCAATAGGCATTATTGGGCAAATGAAAATCCCCATCTGAAGGAAGAAAGACGAATGCAAGACAGGTTTGGTATTAATGTTTGGTGCGGATTATTAGGTAAAACTGTTATTTTTATTTGTAGATAAGACGGTAAATTTAAAAAAAAAATCAGATAACTTCATTGTTGGTCCGTTCTTTTTGAAAATCATTTAACTGGATAAAGGTGTCTTAATCTATTGAGAAATGATATCTTACCAACAATTAGAAGAGTTCATGATAATTTAGACGAGATTTGGTACCAACAAGACGGTTGTCCAGCTCACAATGCTAGGATTATCAAAGCATTTTTGTACCAAAATTTTAATAATCGTGTCATTTGTAACAATGGGCCGGTTCATTGGTATGCTCGAAATCCTAATATAACACCCATGGATTTTTATTTTTGGGGTACTCTGAAGAATGATGTGTATAAATTTAATCTACCACAAAATATCAATGAATTACGAAGCAGAATCACGGAAGCTATAAATCATATTAACCAAAACACCCTCACCATTGTTTGCAGGCATGTTTCAAAAAGGTGTATAAAGTGCATTCAACAAAACAGTGACCATATTGAACAATTTTCTATCTAGTGTATTTTAAAGTTTCTATTTTATTATTTGCTGAGTTGCGTTTCTAATTGTATTGTTTTGTGGAGTTTAAGTTTTTATTTGTTCATGCCGGGTTTCGTTATTAAACTGTTTCACATAATATTACCTAGCATTATTACCTAATTAAGTATTGTAAATTAAATCACAATATTTTTTTATCGTGAATCATTACGGAAAATTGTGATAAAAGTAGAAGTCTAATTGTTAGACTCCATGGCTTACTGTTTTTGAACACTTTTTTTTTTGTCATTTGTTTTCTGGTATTGGATTTCATAGCCTACTATCCTCAAAACGGTTTTTCTCAAAATTTTTAGTGCAATTACAAGATTTCTCAAGCGTGTTGTACATTATTGGAGCGCTCTTTTCACAAGCTATCACATGAGCAAAAAATACAATATGGCTGCTATGATAAAAACAAACGTTGATACCTATAGCTCAAAAACAAATGACAATCCAAAGTTGAGAATAGCACAAAAAGATTACTCTGTGAAAAGTGTCCTGATAATGTGCAAGTCTTAGACATGTCAGATCAACGCCTACTTAGATACTGAAGAAAAAATTAATCGACAATTTTTTTTAATAACTCGAAAACGAAAAGAGACAGGGCAAAATACAGGTCATATTTGGAACGAGCATGAAATTCTACAAAACATTCCTAATTTAACCATCTCCCTATCTGTAATAATAACGGAGATAGCAATACATTCCCATCCAGTTTGGGACACACTGTATTGTGCACACAAATTATATAATACATCATACATAAAAGCGAAGCTTGTGCATGTACAAATATCATTTTTAATAAAATTGTCCAAATAAATAAATTTAAATAAAAAATGAAAATTTTTGTTTTCAAAATTTTCCTTAATACGTTATGAAGAGGAAACGTACTATTTAAAAGAATACTATAATGCTGGGCAATACCGGCGTCTCAAATCGGACGACAACTCAATGTGACGTAACGACTGGAGAGTGTTCGGCTTTCTGTATTACGATGGCTTGGCAACAATCGTAAAAATACTTACGCTGCGGTTGGCCTTCATAGCGCAATTCCTGGTCACTTTTCCCCATTGTAACATCACTTCTATTAAGTTTAAGTAACAAGTTTATCGTCTCTTGGTCGCATAGTTTGTAAAATTTCTTGCCGTTTTTATAAAAATGTCTCATAACCATGTGTTCAATCACCTCGCAGCTACCTTCAACCACAAAATGGACGAAATTTTCTGATCCCACACCATCACCTAAGATTGTTTCATCTGCATTAAAGAATCTCTTCTTGCCTAAGATACATGCTTCTCTGATGGCAACTTCATCCCAACCAGTGAAATACTCAAAATATGACATACAACGCTGGATGTCGTCCCATTCTTCCATAACTGTCGCTTTAAGTACCACATCGAAATCTTCTCTTTTTATTTCCAGCAGTTCACAGTCAGCTAAAACATTAGGTGTGTACATACAAATTATCAAAATGAGAAGTTTCTGAAAAAAAATACCAATTTGATCAGAATCAGACACTGAATATTTTTACTACAAAAAACTGCTATCAGATCATAAGTTGCGCTAACCTCTTCAGCGTAACGTATTTCTGCAAATAAAATAACACGAAAATATAGCTTTATTCGAATAAACTAATTTGCAGCAGGTCCTGAGAATCAACAAACTTATTATTTTTATCTGGATAAAAAAGTCATAGAAGGCACTGATGATAATAAATGATACATAAATAGTTTAATTATCTAAAATGCTGTTTCTAATAAAAAACCGTGCTGCAAATTAAATAATAACTTTCACATAGCTGTAATAATTAACTCTTCTCAGAAAGACGGTCTCATGAAATGAATTTAAATGGACACTCCCCTTGAAGCGATGTCACCCAAAAACAAATAGAAGCGTTCTTTGTCGGGTGCTAACTGTACACCAAATTTGATGATGTTATCTCAATTCGTTCGAAAGTTATTGCGTCTACTTACAGACAGACGTGGACCCCGATAAACAAAAAAAATTCGTTCCCGAATTAAATTTTCTATATGTTTTTACTTTTTACGCCAATTTAGCAAAAAAAATCGAAATTTCTGTCACCGACATTTCACCCCCACACATTCCAACCCTAATTTAATTTCAACACCAAAAACAATCCGAAGCGTTCGTTTTTCGATTGCTAATTGTGTACCAAATTTGAAGACGATGCCTCAATTCAGTCTAAAGCTGTCATCGCTATTAACAGACATACATACAGACCGATAGACTAAAAAAAATCCGTTCCAGAATCAAGTTTTCTATATGTTTTGAGACTTTCCACGCCGTTTTGGCAACAAAAGAAATTACATTACTTTCATCGATATTCCACCCCCACACATTTAACCCCTAATTTAATTTCGGTACAGACTACCAGGTGTTTGATGAAATTAAAAGTTTTCTAATAAACAAACCCTAAAACGTTATTTTTAACGAAAAAAAATCCCCTACTCCCTGGAGCGATTTTACCCTAAAACAATCCGAACCGTTTGTTTGTCGGGTGCTAACTGTATACCAAATTTAAAGACGATATATCTCAGTTTGTTTTAAAGTTATCGTGACTACTAACAAACAGACGTACAGATCGACAAACAAACAAAATTATTTCGTTCCCAAACCATGTTTTAACACTTTTTACGACGTTTAAGCAAAAAAACATTTGAATTTTTTTTCGCGATGCCGTACTTCCACACGTGTTAACGATGTGGAAATAATAAGCTGAAAAGTCCAGCGACTTCCACTCCACACGTCGCAGATTTTCCAATTCGCATTCAAGCGTTAAGTAGGCACAGCTACCTATGATTCATCGCAGAACTGTGTACCTAACTTGTAAGAAAACATGTTTTCAGTTTCTAGTTTATTCATATTTGTTTAAAACATTTTGATGTGACCTCGTATAGTATCATCAGACATCAATATATCAATTAATGCAAACAAGTGGGTACCTACTTACCTAATTTGTTTACTTACTTCCTGTTGAGTTAGGAAGAACTATTTGCAGCATTATTTTATGTTTACTACTGAGAATGATAGTTACTAACAATAGATGATGATTTTGAACTGCTTTAAAGATAGAGACATGTGGTTACCTTAATGGTTTATCCTGAATTAGAAAAACAGTTCATTGCTTGATCAATATAAACGTCCAATCCAATGACCAGACCCGAGATATTTAGTCAGGGCCGTAGTTAAGGAGGAGAACATAGGGACAATGCCCTACCTTAAAAATATCCAGAAGGCATATTATTTCGTATTTTACAAAAATTGCACGTCACAACACACGCCCTAAACTCTCGTTATTGTGTCCTTTTTTTACTTTCTCCTTATGTAATAATTTACTTATTTTCATTATGTAACGATGAGCATGGATATAAGCTTTGTTCGAAAAAAGCCGAAAATGCGTCGACTCGACAAGGAAGTTTAATAGGAACAAACTCATTCCTCAATGTCGTTATAGATACAAAGATCTCGTAGTCAGACCTCCTACCAGTGCAAGTGAAAACAAAAGTAGTCTTAATACTAGTTGTGGAATTTCCGATGATGTAACTCAACTGGGAGTCAATTAGCCAAGTTATTATGTTGGGAAAACATATTTAAAATTTAATAAACACTTTTGGAAACTAATAAACTAATAGCAATAAAAAACACTGAAGATATTGTTCAAAATGGCCACCCATCACACATAAATGCATCCTTCGTCGAAAGTCAACCTATTCGTGATCAAAACTTAATTTATAGTCGACTCCTTTTGGCGAATACCTCAGCGCTATTAAATCTGTGACACATGGATCTCCTTTTTTGAGTCCGGGTCTTATTGATGAATAGTATTTCATATCGTCAAAATTTGAAAAAAAAGTGTGATCAACATATTTCCTTAGTTAATTTTATATATTAAAGAGACAATAGTTATTCTCATATAGATACCTCATCACTTAGTTTGGTTCTAATTTTTACTTCACCAGAAATTACTAAGGTATCGAATTCAAGAAATCAGCTTCTCAAAAAAAGATATATCAACTTACTTAATGTACTAATTGTAGCGGTCCTTTTGATACCATGAAGAAGCGATACTTCACCAAACATGCTACCAGCAACCATGGTACCAAGTTCAACAGTCACGTTCTCTTTCAGAAGCTTATCGTAGTACGACTGGGTAACTAATACTTCCCCTTCTAAAATGAAATACATGGCAAAAGGTTCGTCGTCTTGCTTGACAATTACACGTCCAGGTGGTAAATATACGAAATAAGTACAAGCTGCCAACTGACTCTTGACGTTCTACGATAATAAGCATTTATTAGTTAAATCGTGTATTAAAGTCGATTAATCTACGTATTAGAGAACACATTGCCAAAGCTTTCTTCTTTTCGGCAAAACCTTTCATTTTGAGCACAAGTACAATTTTGTTTTATGATGGGAAAAATCTAGGGGCTAGATTTCATAAGTATTTTGAAAATGAAGAAGTTTTTTTTATTGTGACAAAGAGTTGAATATGAAGCTTTTGGGGGAGAAATATTCTCGGCAATATTATTTGGTACATTCTCCATAATTATTAGAATTAAATTACTTTCTCCCAGATAGATATTAGCATTAGAACACATAAGGAACGTAGCTAACTTTTTTTTTCTCCCTTAGGGCTCGTCCGCGTCTTTGCCGCCCCGCTTATTGTGCATGCTCTTTGTCTTTTCTACTCCAACCATTCCAAAATCACTGTGCCTTGAATTAGTCTACACGGCAATTGAAAGGGTGAAGTTTTATATTGCTCTGTCTCCGGTCTAGACTGACCGTAGATCAGTTGTCTTTTGCGATCGAGAGCTGTACACTCTCACAAGATGTGTCTGGCTAATTCCTCCCCCTCGCCGCAGAGTATCCATGCCAGGTCCCCAATTTTATGCAGGTGTTTCTTGACGGCCATGTGTCCCGTCAAGAGTCCTGTTATCTTACTGAGCTGTCCTCTGCTAAGATTTAGCAGCTTCACAGCTCGCTTTGAACTGGGTTCCTCAATTACTGACTTCCCATGTCTGAGCCCTGGACAGTCTGTCCAGTACAGCTTATGTTCGTTTCTGACCCAGAACTTGATGGATCCCCTGTGTGCTCTTCGTCACGCCCAGCACCGGTTCTGGTCCCATAAATGGTTCTGCTGACCTTCTTTCGGCGAGACTGTCAGCTTCTCCATTGCCTTTGACCCCCCGAGTGGCCCGGCACCCAGATGAGGGTGACCGCATTCTGCTCAGCCAGGTCGCTCGTCTCGTATCGGCATTCACTTACCAGCCTGCAATTTACCCGTGGACTACTTAGGGCCGTAAAGACTGCCTGGCTGTCTGTGGCTATGAGGATCCGCGTATTGGTTTAGGCCCTCCTCAACTATAATGGTTCATCTGCTTAGTAAAGAAATTAATTAACATGAAGCATGAGCAATAATGTTAGCGGAATCTAAGACCCCTGGGAAAAAAGAAAACCAATTTACAGCTAAGACTTTTGACCAAAAACACATTGAAGCTTTCGCTAGATGAACCAAAAAATTTGGACAAAATCACGAAAATTTCTAAGATATATGGCATAGGTTGTACGGATTGTGAACTTCAATATGTTGCGCAAACTAAAAGATATATTGAAACTAAATGTAAGGAACATTTATCGTAATGTAGACAAGTTATGTATTGGCTCGGAATATTTCAGGTAATAATCAACATTATATCTTAAGCTAATCAAAACTGTCAAAGAATCGCCACAATTAGACGCATATGAGTGAGAGGAAATTTGTGTTTATGGCATTGTTCAAGTGAAATACGTTTTACTATTGTATGAAAATGAATACAGCGAACTTTGCAGTGAAATATTGAAACTATAGCAGCTTTACATCAATTGTGGCGTATTTTTATTACCATACTTGGATTTTTTTTAATCCAATTAGTAACGTCTTTAAAGAGAAAACAACTCTTCAGTGGGTAAGTGTATTACATCTTAACGAGTCTTTTAACAAATTCGAATGAGCAAAAACAATTGTTAGATTAACAAAACGTAGAAATTTTATAGGCGGGTAGAAAGCTGACGAAGAACAACTTTTTCATTTAACATTTTCCGAAATTTTTAAAAGTAACTAACTTTTCGTATTTTCTTTGAAAATGTACCTATACTTATATCAAAATCGATCGATAAAGAAATCGTCAGCGTCATTGTGCATTATATTCAAAGTAAAAACTGTTCATGGACTTAAATTTGCGTAAACTAACTAATAAAATATGTTTTATACGCGAATACGATCACACTATATGTTCAGAGAACAATAGGGTGTGCAGAAGGGGAGTAGCAATTGTAGAAACATAATTATTAAGATCAGTAAAATAACAAGTGAAATTAGTTTTAGGAAAATTATCTACACGAAGTAATGTAAATATTGCACATAATTAGAGGTCAAAATTGTATCGATAACACTGGCATTGAAATTATTACATTATTATATAAACAGTAAACAAGATAAAATTGCAGCGTACAAAGAACGCAGGACTGCTGAAGTCTGCAGTTTTGGAAGGAGGTAAACTGGTTAAAAAACTATAAGTAGTATTTATTGATAAACATTGAGACAGTTAATTTAGATTGCTTAAGATGTAAAGACGCGACACTTGTGATTTAATTATGTAAACATAATTACACTGTTCAATTAAGATTCACGATGTAAACAGTCCGAGTTAAAATTCATTCATTTAGTTAGTAGTACCATTGTTAAGTTGTGTGTTATTAAAGTTAATTACACCGTTACTTATGTCTACATTCGCCTAGTTCGACGAGTTTATTCCTCAAATTATCATCCTCTCCTTAAACACTATATATTATGCAGGTACAAAAAATATTGGTAGTCTAATATTTACCGGTGGATATCTTCTAAAACATTTGAATCCACCTATTACACGATTTAAATGGTTCTTCTCGGCTTCTGTTCGCTCCAATTTATTTTTGTTTAAGATTGACTTTTCCTGTAATTGAGTTCTTATATCAAAATGAACAATCTAATATATTTTAATCTGAAACCCTTAAAGTGAGCAGACTCGTCTTTTTGCCTTTCTTTTTGGTTAACATCTGCACATTCTTCAGCACATTATCGCCCAATTCATCGTCATCTACATCTTGCAACCAATAAAGATTTGCGATAACCATTCGCACCAAAGCCTTGAATCGTCTTCGTGCCCTTATCGATCGCATTAGTTTTTCTTCGGGGCTCTAAAATTATAAAATATTATTGTACGTAGTTCATTAACCCTTAACTACAGAGGCCTGCTATTTCTTACCGGTTACTATATACCCCCGCATGCGTCTATGTACCTTCTCGGCGCTTACTATAACTGTGTTAGCCAGAGTGTGTATTGTGTTTCGTGAAACTTTTGTCTGTTTATGTTTATATCTTGGTGTAAGGCTATAGATGCATTCTCACCACAATTAGAACCGTAAACCGGTTTCGCTCTAATTAGAGCTCGTCAGTAAGGCATACTAATTGCAGCGAAAATACACCTATAAAGTAATACGGCTATGGTAGCCAGCCTTCCAACATTCAGTGAGTGGTGAGACACGAAGCACGTGCCGCCACCTAGTTGCGGAACCACGTAATATGTTGTCACGCCAGCTCCAAATAACACAAAGTGTTAAAAAATAGAGACTGTATACAACCAACTAACAATTTAGTAAATTGTCAGCCCTGGCCCATTTCTACCTTAATATAGGTACAAAGTATGTAAGGCTAGATGCATTCTCACCAGAATTAGAACCGTAGACCGGTTTCGCTCTAATTAGAGCTCGTCAGTACGGCATACTAATTGCAGCGAAAATACACCTATAAAGTAATACGGTTATGGTAACCAGCCTTCCAACGCTCAGTGGGTGGTAAGACACGAAGCACGTGCCGCCACCTAGTTGCGGAACCAAGTAGTATGTTTTTGTATCTAGAGTTATAATATTTTGAATTTTTTTTGCTGAAAAGAACCAAAGCTTTTATTCAAATGGCATGTATGAACGTCAAGTTCAACCTATCAAAAAATGTTTGAAAAAACTGTTGGTCGATATATCATGTTTAGCAAAAAAACTTGTGTTGTTTCATTGAAATCAATCGTTTACCCTTTTTTGCCGAATCTAAACACCCTAATAAATAAACCTATGAGATACATGAAATTAAAAAAAAAACTATATATATATATATATATATATATATATATATATATATATATATATATATATATATATATATATATATATATATATATATATATATATATATGCTTCTAAAATAACCGGTAAAAAGCGGGGGTCTGTTACAATGTACCAATAATAGGATGTCTGTAGTTAAGGGCTAAAAATAATAGTTATTAAAAATAGTGTATAAGTACCTAGATTACTTACCAAGGAAGGACGTCGTTTCTTTTTAGGAGCACTCATGTTTGTAAATTATTCCAAGAGCGAATAAAAAGTAAATTAAAAACAGAATTTAATAAAAAACGAAGTTTGTCATCACCGACATGACGTTTAACAAAATCAATCAGACACAAAAAATGCCACCGTCCTTAGTTATTAACCTACAAAAAACTTTCCGCAGCATGTCCGTTGTGGTAGCGAATTTTCATTAAAATGCTTTTAATGTCAATAAGCAATACTAGCGAATTTTCACAAAGGAAATTTCGCTCTTAGAAAGGTGACGACTTTTGTCATGTGAGCGAATTAGAGTCGCTGGAACCCATTTCCAAGGTTCATTCGAATTTTTATATGTTGTCGAAATTCATAGAATATTGTTACACCTGTATCCAAGGTTTATAGATTAGATAGGTTGTCTGGTAACTCTCGACCAATCAGAGAGCGGAGCGGAAATACGTCACATGAATTCCGAATGTAAATCTAGTGGAATAATAGTGATTGAATATTGAAATAAGACGGCATTTTTATATTTTTCTTTCAAAGTTATGTTCTTTTTGAACTTAAAACAAGATTAACTATTTATATTATAAGATTTTAGTGAATTTTCTTTAAAAAAATTCACTAATGAGGATATCTCGACTTTCGAATTTTGAAAAAATTTCTTCAAATGAGCGCTATTTAGGACCCCCGGAACCCAAATCCGAGGTCAGTTTCAGACTTTACATGTTTATTTATTTATATATATATATATATATATATATATATATATATATATATATATATATATATATATATATATATATATATATATATATATATATATATATATATATATATATATATATATATATATATTATATGTCACACCTATAACTTAAAAAATAATGGACCGATTTTGATAAAATTTGGCACATACCTTCCTTTCGCAAGTCGCTTGGATAAGTTCGTGAGCCAGGAAAATCCGCCGAGGTTTTCCCAGAAAATTTTGTGTTTTCTTTCGAAAAAAATCGTAAAAAAATGTATATCTCCAAAATTAACAAAGTAAGGGCAACCAAATTTCATACGCGGGTTTATATCATTAGAGGCAAGTTACCACCAAAATTTAGCTCCGTAGGTTAAATGACAAAAAAGTTACAGGCATTCAAAGAAAAATAAATTTGGGTTCTCCTCAAAACGTCAAAATCGCGATTTTAAACGTCAAAATTGGTGAGTACCTTCCTTTTGCAAGTGGCTTGGATATGTTCTTTATCCAGGAAAATCCGACGAGGTTTTCCTGGAAAATTTTGTGTTTTCTTTCGAAAAAAATTTATATCTCCAAAATTAACAAAGGAAGGGCAACCAAATTTTATACGCGGGTTTATATCATTATAGGCAAGTTACCTACCAAAATTTAGCTCTGTAGGTCAAAAGACAAAAAAGTTATAGGCATTTAAACAAAAATAAATTGGGGTTTTTCACAAAACGTCAAAGTTGCGATTTAAACGTCAAAATGGGCAACATTTAGGAAAAGAACTTGAATCTAATACGGGCTATGGAAATAAAATGTCTCAAGAAGAATGTTTTACAAACCCTGAAGTCCTAGTTTCAACCGTCATTGTCCTTCATTTTAATAAAATGTTTCCAGAAAATTCATTTCAAATAGACCCTTTCTCTGACGCTTGGCAGTAGTCTTAGCTATAGAGTTTATCGTTAATAGTATATAATTTTTGTAGAATTTTCGTAAAAAAAATCAATAAAGCTCGATATATCTGTTATTACACCAGATATGAAAAAAAAAATTATATATTAATTATAGGGTGTCTTAAACTACATCTTAAAAAATTATTTCTACAATCACAGGCTGGCCCATAAGTCGTTGGTGATACAAATTTTCTTTTTTTTTTAATCAAACATGCCTTATGTTATTGGATTTTTGCATTTTCCATCGAAATATAATGCATGTTTGTAAGAAAAATTCTGGACGCAGTAAGTGCGTTATGGTAGCGAATTTTGATCAAATGCTTAATATTTGAATAGCTCAATTTGCTATTAACCTATAAGGTTGACCAAAAAACGAGTTTACTTTTAAACACTTTAAGTTTACTTTTGGATTTTTTTTTTACATTTTCAAACAATAAAGTTATTTTGATGAAACATGGCACATTGTTTTTACTATATAGATTATACTGGTAACCAAATTTGATGCCCGCTTTCTTAAAAAACACACATTATTGCTATTAAAAAATAGTTTTATGAAAATTCACTACCATAACGCACTTGCTGCGTCCCGAGATTTTTTTACATAGTAACAGAAATTATTGAAATATTAGGATATTAATCGATTTCAAATTAATGGATTCAATTAATTCGTTTACCTTGAAAACTATTTTAAAAAATTATTATTTCTGAAATTATATATTCTTATTACCTCAAATTGGACAGAACGTTTTTCTTCTAAACCACAACCTAGGTTTTTAGTTTTTTAAATAGTTTACGTATTTTACTGGATATTGCTCAATTATTAACATGCAACTAATCACAATTAGTAAATTATTTAAATTTATAATACTTAGGTAGGTATGTATTTTTACACATAAAAAATAGTAGGTTTATAATTTTTACAATCAATTTCTAAGCAAAAAACTCTTATGTAAGTAAATATTAAATATAAGACATCTTATATTTAATTTTAAAATAATAGTAGGTTGTGCTAGCCCAATAAGTAAATTATAAATATATAATAATACTGCATGAATTTTCAGACGAGCTCACGGAGAGATTTTATAAAAATTTCAGAAACGTGCTTAGAACCCACCTTGGCTGCATAAAACACAAGAAAAATTTCTTGCAAACAACCCCCAAAAAACTATGGGACCAGGAGTGTTGCCAGGAAAGAAGAAATGAAAAATGCGAATAAACAGCTCAGCTGGATCCATATTCTATTATTATTATACTATTCTGTAGTTACACCTCCTTAAAATTACGTTTACCCCGCACAGAACCCCTATTGGCCTCGAGTCCAGTACCTTTCTTGTGGGTTGTTCACAAGAATTTTTTCTTGTGGTTTATGCATTGAAGGTGGTTGTATTCAAGCAGTGGTGGAACGAAAACCCCCTGGACGAAGCACCCACCCCCACACAACCACCCTCAATGCATAAACCACAAAAAATTTCTTGGAAACAACCCCCAAGAAAGTTACGGGACCTGATCTGTGCGGGATAAACAAGATTTTAAGGAGGTGTAGCTGCAAAATGGGATAAAGGCAGCGTATATAGGTACAGTTACGGTGGGGGTTTTTTTCATATTTTTCGCTTATACTTCTTTTCTATCTTCTCCGCCAAGCGCCCCTATTCACTAATGGAACTTGGGGGTCGTTTGCAGGAAATTTTTCTTGTGATTTATGCACTCATGTGTGGTTCTACGCTTATTTCGGATATTTTTCAAATAAAAACCTTCAGTGAGCTGCAAATATACCACAAACTTTTTTTACTCCTTTTGGAAAACAAAAGAAGAAAAGTTAATCTCCACCTTTCATTTCCCCTTTACAATTATTTGGTAGACTAATACATTACAAACTCCACCAGGGGTTTAGTCAGATATTTAGGTTAAGTTATTTATTGAGTTCTTATTTTAAGTGTATATATATATATATATATATATATATATATATATATATATATATATATATATATATATATATATATATATAACCTTTTAGTGATTTTTTATTTTAAAAAATCACTAATAGAGAGGTATACCTGACCATGGACATGGGTCCAGGGAAGCGCTCATTTGAAGGATTTTTCAATCTAAATGTAAATTATTTTAACTAAATTGCGGAATCAAAATTTAAAGAAAGGTGCAAATATGGGACAATAAAAAATTAACGTGAAAACGATGCATATTATGTGAAATACAAATTTTAATTAAATGATATATAATTATCTAAAAACGCATTAACCACAAACAGATTTCTTGCCTTACATAGCTATGGTAACTACAGGATTTACTTTCATGTTTATTAATTTAAAACAGACAAAGGATTATAAAGAAACAAAGCCATTGTTAGAACTTAGCGATTCATAAATAATACCTACTAGAAAACCTTAAACAAGTTCAACCAAATTATAAAGTCGATTAAATTTTAACATAGAATTTGGTAACCTTTATGCGGTTACAATCTATAAATTTAACATTTAAAAGGCGAAATAAGTTCAATCTTTCAACAAAAATATAATTTTAATTAACTCTAATTTTAAAACAAAATAGATATTAGGTGTATAATATTCTAAGAGTATAAAAATAGTCAACAAAGAAGCCAATGAAAATTAAAATGACTGGCTGAATGAGTTCACATTGAGGCCAGAACATACACACACTAAAAAAAACTAGATATACTAGGGAGATGGAAAATAAAAACAAGAATTAGTCACTTAACTAATACTTTTATTTGACATTTCATAAAAGTACAAAACAAGAAATGGAATTACAACTTTAGCTTGGTTCTGCGCCAGTGACGCCTCTTAGCATTGTATCTGGAATAAAAATAATAAAGTTAAAAAAAAACTAATGATAAACCAGTTTGATTAAACAAACTTTAACATTGGTGTGAAATTTCTGTATTACTATGCAAACAAAAGAAGGTAAATTTGCAGATTAGCTCCCGAATGCTTTTCAAAAAATTGTTTTCAGAAACATTACCAGGACCCCCCCTGGATGCACAAACCACAAGAAAAATTTCTTGTTCACAACCCCACACCCCCCACCCCCAAGGAAGATAGGGGGCAAGGAGTGAAGATGGGTGCTGGGCGGAGTAGGTAATAAAAAGGAAATATAAGTAGAAAATGTGAAGAACACTGCTTGAAAGCTGTCTATTTAAGGCCCTATCCCCCTGAAACTCTGCCTACCCCGCACAGCATCCTTATTCACCCCAGGTCAGGTCAGGTCATTTATTCGCCCCAGGTCCCGAAACCTTCTTGGGGGGTATGAAAAAGAAAATTAATTTTCTTGTGATTTATGCAATGAGGGTGGTTGTATCCCCACGAGAGGGGAAGGAAAATGACTACGATGAAGCAGCCCCACCCCCGTTCAACTTGTTACATGGGGTGGTGTGTGCTTCATCGTGGGGATTTTCCTTCCCCTCTCGCGTAGATACAACCACCCTAGTTGCATAAACCACAAGAAAAATTTCTTGTTCACATCCCCCAAGGAAGTTACAGTACCTGGGGAATAGGGGTGCTGTGCGGTGTAGGCAGGTTTTAAGGGGGATATGGCTTCAAGATGTGAAACATACAGCTTTCAAGCCCATTTTCATCGCATTTTCTGCTCAAATTTCCTTTTTACTGCCTACCCCGCCCAGCACCTCTATTCACTCCTGGTCCCATTACTTCCTTGGGGGGGTTTCTTGTGGTTTGTGGGGGGTGTGGTGGGGGATTGCCAGGCATGTTTCTGAAAACAGTTTTTTGAAAAGCGTTCGGGAGCTAATCTGCAAATTTACCCAAAAAAAAGTCTGAACACAGCAAGTGCTTTATGGTAGCGAATTTTCATAAAAAACCTTTCAAAAACGACGAAAAATTCTAGAAAAATTAAAAAATTGTATCTCCAGAAACATTAAATTTGGAGTACTAAAATTCCATACAAATGTTAAGTTTTTATTATATACCCAAGTTGTATTCTATAGATTGGAATAAAATTGGTTTATTAGAATTTGAAAAAACTTAATGAAAATGAGCTACCATAACACACTTACTACATCCAATTCGCACTTGTTTTGCTAAATACAAATGTCTAACGTACTTAAATAACAAAATCTATAATTTTAACTGCTGCTATAAAATCACAGAAAGTCTATTTTAAATAAGTTTTCTGCAAATATTTTAGGCAAATCAGCTATTGTAACAGAGATGTTAGACCCTGTCCAACACACTTCTTGCAATGTTTATTGTTCAAAACCCACCTTCATTTTAGAATGTTTACTTAAAAATAACTAATTTTGACAGATCAAATCAAAAGTTCGACATTTCAAGAAAAAATATTAATTTTGAAAGCAATTTTTTTTGGTACTTTTTGACCTTTCTGTGCAAAAAAAAAGAAACCTTCATCTTAGTCTGTAATATGCAATTGATATTTACATGTATTAGTTTGGTATTGTGACCTCCAGTAAAACTGTTTTTTTTTTCTTTAAATGCATACAACTCACTAAGTGAAGATTGGAACCTGTGATGAGCACTGATAAGCACACTTTGAGAACCCAAATCACCACAACACTTTAAAAAACCTAATGATCGTTTAACTAACCAAGTTAGCATCATCAGAATTCTTCATCCTCTGATGACGCTTACTTGGTTAGTGAAACGACCGTCAGGTTTTCTTAAAAGCGTTGTGGGGATTTGGGTTCTCAAAGTGTGCTTATACATAAAACATTTTTTTCTTATAAGCTAGATAAAGCGCTTCCTAGCAACTACAGGCCTATTTCTCTCCTTTCAGTCGTCTCTTAAGTGATGGAAAAGTATATAAACACCGAATTACTAAATTTTCTTGAAAAACACAGTCTAATCCACGATAGGCAGTATGGATTCCCTCAGCGCAGATCAACTGCCGACCCCCTTTCCTTTGTCACCCATTCTTGGAACAAGTCTATGGAATTACACTGTGAATCTCAGATTGTTGCTCTAGACATATCCAAAGCATTCGACCAGGTCTGGCATGCAGCGCTGCTTAATAAACTTCCGGCCTATGGCCTACCACCAAAACTTTGTACCTGGACAGCAAATTTCCTCTCCAACAGGAGCATTTCTGTTGTTATGGATGGCCATTCCTCTAAACTGTATTCAATTAATGCAGGAGTTCCTCAACGTTCAGCTTTAGCCCCTACTTTGTTTCTTCTCCACATCAATGACCTCCTCTCTACCACTCAAATATACAATATTCTAAGCCTGTCTCTTTAGCCTAATTAGATGAGGATCGCAGACTCATGGAGGGTTCTGTCTCCGTGGATCTTCAAAAAATATTAGACTGGGGATGTAGAAATCTTGTACACTTCAACCCCACCAAATCTCAGTCTTGCTTTCTTTCTCATAAGAGATGCACCAACCCTAAACCCATCACAATGAACAACCAAGTTATTCAAAATAATGAGTCCTTTTCACTTGTTGGCATTTCTGTGGATCGAAATCTTAATTGGCACCAACATGTCACATCAATTGCAGAAGCGGCTGCTAAGAAATTAGGTTTCCTCTTCCGGGCTCACAAATACTTTTCACCAGCTAATCTCCATACCTTATATACTTCACAAATACGGCCAAACCTCGAATACTGCTCCGACATATGGGGTGCAGCTGCCACTTCTACACTCGCTATCCTGGACTCCATTAAAAAAAGAGCTATATGTCTCATCGGTGACCCTACCCTCACCCAAAGGCTGCCATCACTTGCCCGCCGACGTGCCGTTGGTGACCTCTCTCTCTCTCTTTTATAGATACCTGCACGGGCACTGCTCAGAGGAGCTTTCCTCCATAGTTCCCCCACCTGCTGCCCCCAATAGATCTACCAGGGGAACAGAGCGAATGCACCCTTTTACTGTCCAGGTCACCAGACATAGAACTTCTTGTTATGCCCGCTCTTTTGTCCCGAGGACTTCCAAGTTGTAGAATTCGCCGGCACATGTTTTTCCTTCTCCTCCGAACCTCCAAACTTTCAAGTCCAGAATTAACAAGTAGCCTCTTTCCTCCCTGTCGACACCCACGGTACGATAGTATTTAGGCTGTAAGCCCTCGTGGTGTTAAAATTAAAAAATATATATAGCTACATTTTGGTACATGGTATACGCTATATAAGGACAAGTTTGACACAAAATAGGTAGTTCCAAAATCTGTGTAGAAGATTCAGAAGGTCGTTATTCCGCATTAAGTTATGTCAAAGCAATAATTTTTAGAAAAAAAATTATTTTTAAATGCTTATCTTGTAGAAGTAACAGTCATTTACATCATTTCTAGTATCCCCAAATGTCTTTTAGAATACATTGCAACATAAGTGATTATTGCATGATTTGTATTCAAAAATCTCAGTAAGTAGATTATTTTATTAATTTTTAACACTGTTTACTTCTATTTTGTAATCAAGACAATTTTCAATATGAATTCTAGGCACCTTGTGACTGCACAATGTAGTAGGCAGTAGGTAGGTATATCATTAGCAGCAATGGCATCATTTGAGCTGGCAAAAAGTTGTTTATCCAAACTTCATTCAAACCAAATGGTGGATTCTTATATTCCATATCACAAACAGAAATTGTTGGATTATGTTTTATTTAAGCAGTAACAGGTTTCAGTGCAACTGTTATATATGCACTTATGTACATGTACATACAAGTGCTAAACAACTTATTAGAAAAGTCAATACTAGTACACATAGATCTTGACCGAAGACAAATTTAAAACAAGTTGGACAGGATTTAACCCAAGAGCATGGCACTTCTTACATTCATATCCAGGGAGGCTTTCTAAATATAACAATAGTTGATATGCACATGTATTTAAAAGTCTGGATGCAGCAAGTGCCTTATGTATGGAAGTGAATTTTCATTAAAATGTTTTTAATAGCAAAAATGTCTTTTTTTATAAAATCATTAGTTTATCTGGATTTATGTGATTATAGCCATATGCTTGCAATTTAAATGTAATTACAACTTACAATAGAAGAAAATGAGCAGACTTGCAGGCAAGAGTCAAGCAAAAGTCAACTAACATAATTATTAATAATGACTAATGAATTAACATTGGGAGAAAATAAACGAACAGCGATCTAGTTTTATTACCTGATTGTGTTTCCTGTCCTCATTCTGACCCATTGAGGAATCGGTCTGTTTTGCTTTAACTTTTTCGCTAATTTGCGTTTGATAATGAAAGTCTTGTGGGCAGACTAAAAATAATAAAGGTTTCATATAAATATGAATCCGAAGTGAATACCTATATCTAACATAAATTTAAAACATGAGAGATGAGTTTAAAATTAATAAAATATATTTACCATGTCTGAACACCGCAAGATCAAACAGCAAGAGAAAACGTAAACTTCTTTCTGTTTCTGGTTATGTCAAATGTCAAATTCAGAATGTTTTATTTGGACAGTGTGACAAATAGACAGCAAAACAGAATCAGAATAACCAACAAAACTTGTTCTTTCATTCATTGACTAATACAATGTGACTTAATCCACTCGCGAAATCGCAGAGAAAAGTAATCCTATTAATGTTTGGAACAAATTAATTATTTTCCGTTGGTTCGATTTTTGCCAAAGTCTGGAGTGGAAACAAAATATGACAAATTTGACATTCACATCAACGTTGTTGTCAGACATATTTTTCTCACAAAAGCTTCTAACTACTTTTGTTTTGTAGCTTATGTACATACATATTATGGATGTTAATTGCACTTGTTGATATTAAATCCATACGTAAACATTTAATATACTTTATTATTTCACTAACTGAATAAACTATACATTTAACTATAAAACAATCACAGACAGCACATAACAGATAACTGACCGAGCGTGGAGAGACGTATCTTCACTGTGTCGGTTAGTAGCGAGGAGAGAGCGAGAGAGATCCCTGGTGTCTCTTATATAGTAGTTCTTGACAGCTTGCTGTCGAATAACGTAACGCAACGTTTTAGCTGTCAAGAGAAACATAGGGTAGTGTTGACTAAAACACTGCGGTCGGAACCACCGCCACATACTCCCCTCTCAGTGGCAACGCTATTAGTTCAAGTATCTTCGTGGAAATCGAACTCTACGTCCATGGCGTGTAGTTTGAACGGGAACGGGAACGGGAACTTCACTGTCACTTTCAGTTTCACTGGGTGTTGGACTTTCACTGTCACTTTCAGTTTCACTAGGTGTTGGACTTTCACTGTCACTTTCAGTTTCACTAGGATGTCTCTGAGGGTGGAAAGTTGTCTGTTCGTTATCACAAAGAATGAATGCGGGTTTAAGACGGTCAACAGAAATTGTCTCTTCTCCGTGTGATTTCTTGATTTTGAAGACTTTGTCAGTTCGGGATAACACTTCAAAGGGGCCGTCATAAACTGGTTCGAGAGTTTTTCGCGGAATATCAATGCGAACAAAAACAAAAGGAGCTTCCATAAGCTTAGGATGGACAAATACCTTTTTTGCAGTATGGTGTTTAAAAGGTACTGGTCGAAGTTTCCTTATGTCTTCTTTCAGCTGAGATATAAGTGGTGGAACATCATGAGCTTGTGTGCTGTTGAAAAAGTCGGTGGGAAGTTTGATTGATTCTCCATAGACTATTTCAGCGGGTGTTGAGCGATATTCTGGAATTATGTACGATCTGAGTCCTAGTAACACAATTGGCAATTTAGCGACCCAGTTTTCGTCCATATGAGCTTTCAAGGCCTGTTTCAGAACTCTATGCCATCTCTCGATTACACCATTTGCTGCTGGGTGGTAAGCTGTGGTCTTGATGTGGTCTGCACCTAGTGTTTTAGTGAGGTGTGTGAAAAGGTGGCAATCGAATTGTTTACCTCTGTCTGTGGTGATGTATTGCGGAACACCGAAACGAGAGATCCAGCATGATAAAATAGTGTTCGCTACTGTTTCTGCTGTAATATCTGACAATGGAATTGCTTCGGGCCATCGAGAAAATCTGTCTATTATTGTTAACAGATAGCGTTGACCTTGTGATAGTGGTAATGGTCCCACAATGTCAACATTTATATGCGAGAATCTTCTCATGGCTGGGGTGTATTGTCCAATGGCACTGGAAGTGTGTCTCCATATCTTGACTTTCTGGCAGGGAATGCAAGTTTTAGACCAAAGAGATACATCGCGTTTCAATTTGGGCCAACAAAATCTATCCTGGACCAGATCGACTGAAGCTGATATGCCTGGGTGAGATAAATTGTGGATAGAATCGAAAATCTTTCGGCGAAATTTGAGCGGAATGAATGGGCGAAGTTTCTTTGAAGAAGAATCGCAAATAAGATTCATTCCGTTGTCAAGAGGCATGTTTTGAAATTTGTATGAGGAAGATTTAGACTGCAGAAGGTGTTTGAGTTCCTCACAAGATGACTGAGCTTGCGCAATTTCTTGGAGTGACACAGTGGAAGAAAGTGAAATTGTTTCAATGCGAGAACAATAGTCTGCGGGAATGTTTGTATGACCTGGTATGTAGCGAATGTCTGTGGTAAATTGACCTAGGAAGTCTAAATGTCGTAGTTGCCTTGGAGATGCTTTATCGACGCGTTGTTCAAAAGCGTATGTCAAAGGTTTGTGGTCCGTATAAATGGTGAAATGGCGACCTTCTAGGGTATATCTAAAGTATTTAACTGCCTGATAAGCAGCTAGAAGTTCGCGATCGTAGGTGCTGTAAGATTTTTGGGCTGAAGTAAGCTTTTTAGAGTAGAAACCTAGGGGTTCTAGTGTTTGATCACGTAATTGTTGGAGGGAAGCGCCTACGGCATAATCAGAAGCATCGACATGGAGAATCAGTGGTAGCGAAGAAGACGGATGAGCTATTAGTGTAGCGTTTTTTAGTGCCTCTTTCAAACGTTCGAATGCTTCTCGAGTCTGAGGAGTCCACTCGATTTTACGTTTGTCGCGTTTTTTCGGATTCTGGCAGAGGTCGAATAGTGGTTGCTGAATTTCCGCAGCACGTGGAAGAGAACGACGGTAGAAATTTATGAGACCTAGAAATCTTCTGAGTTTTTCAATGGTATCGGGAAGAGGTAGGTCGGTAATAGCTTTGATGCGTTCAGGAAGTGGAAATAATCCAGATTTATTTACACGAAAACCTAAAAATGAAATTTCGGCCACTCCGAATTCACATTTAGATGAATTGATACGGATGCCGTTGTCTTGAAGTGTCTGAAAAAGTTTTGCTAGATGCTCTTGATGTTCTTTTTCAGAGGCTGATGCAACGAGAATATCGTCAAGATAGGAGTAGGCAAAGTCAAGATGTCTTAAAATTGAATGTAAATATCTTTGAAATGTTTGTGCTGAATTACGAAGGCCAAATGGGGTTTTAACAAATTCGAATAACCCAAATGGAGTTATGACTGCTGTTTTGGGAATATCTTGAGGTGCTACTGGGATGTGATGGAAAGCGCGAATGATATCTAATTTTGAAAAAATACGTTTGCCTTCTAACTGGGCATTAAAATCCTGCAAATTTGGAATGGGATATATGTCTGGGATTGTTTTAGCGTTTAGTGCTCGGTAATCCCCACATGGTCTCCATGAGCCATCCTTTTTTTGCACCATGTGGAGGGGGCTTGACCATGGACTTTTGGAGGGTCTACAAATTCCCAAGTCCATCATGTGCTGGAATTCTAGCTTTGCTTGAGCTAGCTTTTCCGGGGGCAATCTTCTAGCTTTTGCAGTGACAGGTGGTCCTTCCGTACTTATAGTATGGAAGAACTCAACCTCTGGAAGGTTGCTAGAAGAAGTTTCCTTAAACAGGTCAGGAAATTGTTGTAGCAATTTGAAGTACTGGTGTGTCGGGTCTACGAGATGAATTTTAGAATTAAATCCTGGTGGTGGGTTAGCACCGGTCTTAGAGAGGTTTGTCTTTGTATCGATTAAACGTCTATGTTTCATATCTACAAGTAAAGCAAACTCTGCTAGAAAATCAGCGCCTATAATTGGTTGCTTGATATCGGCAAGTGTGAAGGGCCAGCAGAACCTACGGCGTAAACCTAGATCCAAATCTAATAGTTGTTCGCCATAGGTATGAATAGGGGTCCCGTTTGCAGCATACAAGGTACGTTTCGATTGAAATTTCCGTTGGTCGTGAGTGGGTGGAATAACTGAAATATCCGCTCCAGAGTCGATTAGAAATTTCATATTGGAGCGTCTATCAAAAATAAAAAGGCGGCGTGTTAGGTGGCTCTCGTCTCCTGCCGCGTGGAGGGAGTGCCTTATTAGTTTTCCGACACATGTTTTGCTTTGAAATTGCAAGGTTGGATGCAACGTTTGGCCTTGTTGCCATATCGTTCATGATACCAACACGTGGAGGTTGAGGAATTTGCGGTTATGGAGTTTCGAGAAAGCTTGGGTCTTTCTCGGGAGGTAGATCGGGAACGCGTTCGCAATTCGTTGACTGATGCTGTTAGCTTCTCTAATTGCGCTTCTAATTTGGCTAGCTTGTCGGGCTCGCGTGACTGAATTTCAGCCACGTTGTATTTATCTCTGGAAAATTCCACGATTTTGTCTGCTGTAACCGACAAATTTTCTAGAGAATCGTTGCTCAAAGCCAAAATTGAACGAACGTTGACTGGTAAACGTTGTAGAAATAAAATTTTAAGGAAATTTTCTCCAATCTGACTACCGGCTAAAAACTTCATTTCGCGTAAAAGTTGCGATGGTTTTCTGTCGCCTAATTCTAATTCTGTTAAAAGTTTATTTAGTTTGCGACTATCGGACTCTTCAAATTCTAATAAAAGACGTTTCATTAGATCTGAATAGGGGGTTGATGATAATGGTTGGGTTAAAAAATCTGAAATTGACTCTGCGACATCAGGATCGAGTATAGCGAGTACATGACTGAATTTTGTCTTTTCAGAACTGATCTGCGATATATCAAACTGGGCGTCAACCTGCATTTGCCAGATTTTCACGTTACGTCTCCATATAGGAGGTAATTTTATTGCAACCCTTGCCATGATATTGCTGCTTGAAGAATCTTCGGCCATTGTGAAAAAAATCAGATAATTTTTAAATTAGAAAAGACTGACCTGTTTAGATATTAGTTTTCTGTAGGCATGAGCACGTGCGTGGAAGTTAGGCGACGTCGGCTGGAACATCAGGCTGGGCATCTTCGGCTTGCGGCACGGGGTCACCAATATGGATGTTAATTGCACTTGTTGATATTAAATCCATACGTAAACATTTAATATACTTTATTATTTCACTAACTGAATAAACTATACATTTAACTATAAAACAATCACAGACAGCACATAACAGATAACTGACCGAGCGTGGAGAGACGTATCTTCACTGTGTCGGTTAGTAGCGAGGAGAGAGCGAGAGAGATCCCTGGTGTCTCTTATATAGTAGTTCTTGACAGCTTGCTGTCGAATAACGTAACGCAACGTTTTAGCTGTCAAGAGAAACATAGGGTAGTGTTGACTAAAACACTGCGGTCGGAACCACCGCCACACATATATATTTTTACTTAGTCCCAAGTCTGAAATATGGTGGTCGAGTACACAAGGCGCCAACAGTTGAATAGTTGTGCCTGCGCGGTGGCGCATTCTAAAATCCTCAACAGTAGGGGCGTAAAGACGTCTCTTGTATTCTAATTGGCGTCGAGATGTCACGTGACTCCCAGCACACGCTGAATGCTTTATCACTTGACTTTTGTTAACTGCTAGTGTAATTGGTCTGATTTCTTGTTTCTGGATTGTTTTGCCAAGCGTTTGTTATTGAAATTTATGATTTATATTGTGTGCTGTATATTATATTTGAGATTATGACAACATTAATTTAGACTAGGTATGTAGTTAAAAACCGAATGAACATTTTACAATTATTGTTAATAAATATGAAAATGGTTCAACTGTACTGAGAGCTAATCTTCTATTTCAAGATGACGCGGAAAAGTTTTTAGAAATATATTCTGCAAAAACTTTTACGCAATGGATAACTTATATAATAATGCCCCTTTACCACAGAGATAAATAACTACAGTTGACAATTAATCCTGTTTCACTTGTATGAATGTTAATGTTTTAGAACAGTATTTCAGAGGACATGGTTATCCCAACACAGTTTCAGAAATATATATGAGATAATTGTAAGTGAAAAAAAAATACAGGATGCCCTGTTGTTTTGGACATAAAAATTAAATGAAAACCAGACGTACAGATGAATATTTAAGATCTTCGCCACCCCTTTGTTATGTTGTATTGATTACAAATTCAAATATATAGGTACTTGTTCCACAAAAGTCAAAACGCATTGAATACAACACAACAAATAATATATAATCACCGTCAACACCTGAACTGAAGAAAAGTAACGTAACCATATACCTAGTTAACTATTCTTAGTATATTAATAATCAATAATAATAGTATTGCCTTAAATTCAAAAGTATACCAATATTATTATAGAGCTGTCTAGAACACGTGATTTAAATACCACCAATATGGCCGCTGGTAGGCACACAAACAAACTCGTGTTCCATGGATGTTAACTTTTGAAATTGTACTTTGCGCGTGTTTAAAATCGCTTGTGTTGACAAGAGTGAATATCTATTATCACTGGAAAATAAAAATGAATACGTTGCTAAAAGATATCGCGAGAAAATTTGTATTATTGAAGGAATTGATCCCTATACTCTGACGACGGGTCCAATGCCTCCTTGTGAAGAACTATATAGTTTCCCACTAGTTGATGCTTTTGATATCGTTAACTATTTAGTGCTTACCCATAATTTTTACACTAATCAACAAATGAAAGCCCATAAAAGTCTCTCTCATAAAAGTCTCTCTGCTTACAATGAAATAATGTGATGTTTTCATTAGCATTTGGCTAGTAGTATTGATTTTATTTACATTTATGTACTATTTTGTGGATGTATCTACCTTATTGTATAAAGTTTCAATATTATAATCCATACTTTACATTAATAGTAATTATTATATTAATATCGAATTTTTTACTTCGCTTTAGGTCTCATGAAATATGTTATGAACATTGAACAAGATTTATAATTTTTGAATTACCCCAATTCCATTAAACGGACTCTAGTAATAAATATAATATTTACTTTTATGTTCATACCTATTTGAAAAATATACATGTATACCTGAATTCTTTTGTGCTCAAAAATAATTTATTAGCTTATTAGGTAATAAACTTGATTGGCAAATGTGGCTTGATTAAAATTTACTGACTTACTTTTTTTATTGCTTTAAGAAGTGAAGTTAATTAGCATTAGTACATGAAAAGAATGAAGTTGTACCTGTGATAAAATGCTTACTTCATACTCTGCTGTACCTGAGTGTAAATTTTGTTATATCTTTTCTTTTAATTCCGTGTATCCACCTTAATCTCCGGATTTTGGAGAGCTCCTTCAACTCTGGTGTATGTGAAAATTGTAGTACATTCGGTATTCTGAAAAACTTGACTCTATCGCGATTACCACGACTTCCGCATTTCACAACACAACACGTCGTAGGCTTATTTTTTAAGTTAAAAAAATAGTACTTTATTTGATAACACACTGCTGTCTACTATATTTATATTTACACAAATTTTAAACTAATGGGAACATTTATAAACAATTTACAAACTAGACTCTTTAAAAAACACGAACACGTCATACACCGCTATTCAAAACAATAGAGTAGTTCCAAATGTATGCCTACCAGCAGCCATATTAGAATTGTGATATCTCGGACAGCTCTATTATTGATCTTGCTGTCAAATTTCAAAGCTCTCAATGTCACGTCATTTCATAACAGTATTTTCGGAGAAAGGGAGGTACGTCATTTGCTTTAGCCAATGAAAACGCCAGAAATGTCTTTACACCCTAATGTTGAGGATATGTGAAAACGCTTCCCGGTCCCGCTCTGTTTCTGCCGTAACTCAACTGTTTGTAATTCTTTAATAAAGTACTTATACAAAGCAAGTCCAAAATTGTCTAGAGAAATTCATTAAAATGATAAGAAAATAGCGGATCGAAATACTGATTATGATTGGATTTGAAGATATAGGATAAGAAATCTGTCATCTTTATAATGGAACTCATTCAGATCATCCTGCATATTAACGTACGACGGTGTGAAAATTTAAGTAAGTCATGTCCGTGATCATCCAGGGAATGGGCGATCTTCAGTGTCAGAAAATAAAAAGTTTTAATTCAATTGTCGCTGCAGTCTAAAATCCACAAAAGCTTAAAATTCAATGGTGCTTTGTTCATTGCAGTTAATTACTCTTAAATCAAGGCAGTCAATATTAAAATTTAAAGAATTTAAAAATATATACTATATATATATATATATATATATATATATATATATATATATATATATATATATATATATATATATATATATATATATATATATATATATTCAGTATAAGGCAAGTCGCAAATCTTACAATAGATGAATTTATTAAATGAATTGTGACAATGCTTTTAGATATTATCATATTATACTAAGAGGGCTTAAATTCATGCTATTAAAATTAGAGTATATTTAGTATTATTGTATTGTTTCAATGCATTAATAATTCAAATAGAGAAATAACACAGCATGTATATTGTTTAAATGATGACACTATAATAGTGAATAACGCTTTTTCAAAAGGCAATTAATTGATATGATAAAAAAGTTTAGTTTATTCAAACCTACAAAACATTGTGTAACCATAATAGTGCAACAATTTGTATCACCTAGGTAAGCATAGAGCAATAAAAGTCGACACCAATTTGCTATTAGGGATTGGCAGCTCTGAAAATCATATGGCCGTCATGGCAAGGATAAACGTTCTCTATGAATCCAGCAGCCTTTTCCATTTGGTTGGTTTGCTGGTGTCAAGATGGTGAGTTACGTTAGTTTACAAATTGAGTTCATCTTCTATTTTCTAACTAATCTCAGTGTTGAAACAAAGTTTATCTGTAAAATATATTAATGGCTCGCTTGTATAAATTTGTTTCAATTATATTTTCAAACTGTTTTCATGAACAATTTAGATGTTTATTTTTTGTTGGAGGTTAGGTACGTTAATGTGTTAAATTTTTGTATGTTTTCAGTCTACCCACAGAAAAAAGACTAGAAAGCTAAGAGGGCACGTAAGCCATGGACATGGTCGCATCGGTAAGTTTTGCAAAAGTTTATTGTTTTTATTTTCCGAATTAGGTTGATAACATGTACATGATGATTAGTTGAACGGGCGGTATGAAGTCTTTGATTAATGTTCAATAACTGACCTATCTTTGGTTTCCACTGATCAAACTTTAATTTAGACAGGTTGGCTGCTTAGAGTAAAATATTTCACACGTTTTCAGGCAAACACCGTAAGCACCCTGGAGGTCGTGGTAATGCTGGTGGTATGCACCACCACAGGATAAACTTTGACAAATACCATCCTGGGTACTTCGGGAAGTTGGGTATGAGGAATTTCCACCTTAGGAAGAATTCTAAGTGGTGCCCGGCCATTAATTTAGACAAGATTTGGACACTCGTCAGTGAACAGACGAGACTGAAATACAAGGATCATCCAGAAGGAAAGGCACCTGTCATTGACATAGTGAAAGCTGTAAGTGTTCATACCTTTTTATGTGTATAATTTAGTACATACTGATTCATATTGGTACAGTTGCTTAAATATAGTGGCGATTATTAAGTAAACAGGTCCCGTCATTTCATGCATTGCCAGGCAGTACTTATTGCTCGACAGTGCTTATTGCTATAGGGTCCTGTCAGACCTGACCAGGCAGGACCCTAGCGCAATAAGCACTGTCCGGCAATGCGGCTCTTGATGCATGAATGGTACCCGTCTACTTTGCAATCGCCAAACATAATTTTATAATTGTGTCACAAGAGTGTTTTTACAGATTGCTGCTTTCTTTGAAAACAGTTATGGAAAACAATTACAATTATACACAAATATATATATATATATATATATATATATATATATATATATATATATATATATATATATATATATATATATATAATCGGAAATTACAAATATCTATGGTCCTGCCATTTCAACCTATACATATACAATAAAACATCGCTTTAATATTAAAAATTGGGCTAGGTTCTGAACGAAACATTTTACTTGCAATTGGTGCTTCAGTAGTCATGTCCTTTTAGGTGTAGCTAATTTTGTCTAGGGTAAATAGGTCTTAAAATGCCTACCTCATAAAATTTGTTTGCTTTAAAGCTTTATAAGGAGTCATTGTATTTGTTTTAGTTACTGACCTCTGCCATGTTAGGGATTTAATGTTTTGTTTGCAAGATAATTCATATTTTTATTATCTACCATTGAAGTATAAGAAACTGCGGTAAATTGGCAGATTACCTCCTGAACTTCTAAAAAATATTTTCAGAAACATGCTTAGACCTCACACACCCCCACCCCACCAGTTCTGAAGAATAAGAATATTAACGTAAATATTGATATCTAAACACGATCCTCGATGACTTTAAATTAAAAGTATCACTTTTATTAATACGCCGTACTAATAGTGTAAAATTCTTATGAAAATGCACTATTATAACGCACTTGCTGTCTCCTGAACTTTTTGTTTTATAAGAAAATCATTTAAATTGTTTGCAACATACCCATAGACTACGTCAGATTGCATTCAACCAGGCTCTTGCCTTCCCCAGGATCAGTGGTTCTGGAATATTATCTACCAATACTTTTGGGGGTTTGAGGTGTGGAAAAATGACCATGGGTATGTTCTCGCATCGGCTGTGAAAGTGCACAAAATAATTTAATTGTCTTTTTCGTTACCTTACAGATTATGATATTCTTTAAGACACAGAACTTTGTCTATTTTTGCACATAAGCTAAACCCAATTTCCTCGTCACTATAAGAAAGTGACTTTGGGGAACCCCCCAGGTCAACAGCATCAATTTTTAATCGAACAGATTCCAGCTCTAAGCCAGCTGTTGATATATAACAAAAACTATAGAAGACAGACTTGTCAGAATCTAATAATATATTTTGGTAATTGAAGTCTGCTTTTATCAGGATTTTATTGTAATTTCTGCAGGAGACTGGCTCGTTTAATTTGTAAGGATTTTAAACTTAAAAATTTAGTTACATAGATTTTGCGAGCTTTAGGTCCTCCTGCCGCAGTTATATATTTTTGATTGTAGGTACAATTTGATACTTATTGCCAATGGCCTAAGTTGTTAATAGTGTTGTTAAAGAACTGTACCTTTATGTTGGGAAATCCTGTCTTCAGGACAGCGCAGAGTATCAAACTTTGTGTTTATCATGATGATAGTTCGAACGGGCGGTCATAGCCTTTTTTATGCTGAATGTTCTTATCTGATTTTACAACTGTTTCATAAAGTAGTAATCTCTATTTAAACCATGTTTTACAATACTTTTTTTTTCTTGTTACAGGGTTACTACAAAATATTAGGTAAAGGCCGTATACCAAACCAACCAGTCATAGTCAAGGCCAAATTCTTCTCAAAATCAGCTGAAGAGAAGATCAAAGCTGTTGGTGGTGCTTGTGTCTTATCTGCATAAGTTTTAACTGAAAACTAGTAGTAATAAAATGTTCCAGTTTTTCTAATTTGTTTTTTATTTAAAATGAACCACATTCAATCCCTTGAATTAAATGAATTCATTTAAATATTTGTTTCGTGTACCTAATATACTTACCAGTGTTTTGTTAAAGACTTTGTAGAACTAAACCAGATCTTTTAATTACAAATTATTTTGCTGTGTATAATATTTACATACATTTTTTTAATCATCAACTGTCCTGTTCATCATAATGTGAGCTTTTGGAAGTGTTTGGCATTTAGCTCCTGTAGTTTGAGGGGCGGGGGCACTTTGGATTTTTAAATAGGGTGATGTGCTTTTTTTTAAAATCTGAATCTATTTTAAAAAAATTGTTTGTGTGCGAAAATTTTTTTGGTTTGTTCTTTTGGTTGCGGAATTATGATTTATTTGGTTAAAATACAACAAAAAATGTTTAATTTCAACTTATTTATCATCTGTCATGCATGAGGAATTGTTCAAAATATACCCCTTCAACTTCCAAAAACTTTGTCAGTTTTTCTAAATGAATCCCGTACTTACTGCAGATTCTGTTTTTCATATCATCTAAAGTTTTAAGTGCATTCTCAAACACTTAACCTTTGTAATAGCCTGAAAGAAGTAATCAAGGGGGTTAAGTCCGGAGAACTAGCAGGCCACTTGACCGGACTGCTGAAATTTTCCATTCAAATTATTGAATAATGGGGTGGAGTTCCATTCTGTTTAAACCACATCAAATAACATTATACCGTGTCAACTCTTTCGGCCGACACATCGTAAAGTCTACACTATAATAGAGCGGCTATTCGACCGAGAATACCACTTTTCAGTATTTGTCTGGCTGAAGCCTAATATTGATCTCTGCTTCATATTTAGTTGCAAAACATGACCTAAGCGAAATTGGAATAAAAATGCCAATTTATATGCGCGCGGGGCAATACCCACTCTTTATATGTTTAAAATGGCTTACATAATAAAGTTATTTGTGTAAAAAAATATGTTGAATTATTAGATACAAATAAACATACTTATGGGTAATTGATTGATATGTATGTATGAAGCTCAATCCTGACACCATAATAGGTCATTTTCTAATAAAAAAAATCGATTGATATAAGATTTATTCCATATTTTAATTACAAAAATGTGATTTAAAGTGAAGCCACATATTAAGCATTTATTTTCAAGAAAGTTGATGGCATCTACTTTTTCACATTTTATAATACATAGTTGCACAACTGTTTGAAAATTTATGGTGGAGGGCAGAAGGTTAAGTACTTTTTTTTATTATAAATGTATATAAACAATGAAAACATCATTGGAGATTTGAATATGTGGTCATGCCATTAAAGTTATTTGTGTAAAAAAAAATTGTTGACATAAATATACTTATGGATAAATCGTTTTTGAAGAAGATATAAATAGTTGTAAGTCTGAATTACAATGTCCACACTCAAAGAAACTATGGAGAATGACGGGCAGTTCTGTTATCGTCGTAAAAAAAATCGAATGATATGTTTTATTCAATGTTGTCATTAAAACAATTTGATTTAAAGAAAGACCATATTTTCATAAACTTTATAGTTTCTTTTATTGCCAAATATTTTCAAAAAAGCTGTCTTACATTATTTTTTAATGCCTTAATTGGCGGCATTTTTTTTTCAAAACTCATGCCTTTTTTTAAAATAATGAACCAAATAAACAAAGAAAACGCTGTTTTTTATATTATTTTTTAATGCTTATTTGCTGCAAATATATTTTTCAAAATTTATTATCGAGGGCGAAAGGTTATAAAAATATTTCACTGCCATTAAATAATATATATATATAATATGTATATATATATACTTTATTTGTTTGCTGTACGTTTGTGATTTCTTATTGGTTTGCGTGGACTGCAGTTTCGAACCGTCCCGGTTCAAAACTGCAGTCCACGCAAACCAATAAAAAATCACAAATGTACAGCAAACAAATAGTGTATATTTAAAAGTAATTACAGTGTAGTGCAATATTCCTAAAGATATATATATATATATATATATATATATATATATATATATATATATATATATATATATATATATATATATATATACAGGCTGTTTCAAAAAACATGCACCATCGCTCGTGGGGCAATTCCTTACTAAAAAATAAGAAAAAAAGTTACTGTGCACATGGGCCCGGAAACGCATAGTTTCCAATCTACAGGGAGTTGAATTTTAATTTTTTTAAAATTTTTTATAAATAATTTCAAAACGACTGGATTGGTTTTAATGAAACTTGGAACTTGAAAGTGTATTATGAAAGTGCATATTTTCAAGTGAGAATCTGCTTACAACTGCGTCAGTGGCGTGCGTACGGGGCAACTGTAAAAATTCATTTGGGGAAAAATATGTGTGCCCCTGCCTTTTTCCAATTTTGATACATCAGTTATGAAGCTTATTACATAAGCCACAAAAGCTACCTCTTGGTATTTTTTCGTTAGGGTATCCCCTAGGAGATATGATTAATTTTATAAAAAGGGGCAAAGTACCGATTCGTTGGAGTAATAATAATAATAATATATGTTTACTGCAACCATAAGAATATGAAAAACAAAACATACAGTAAACATTACAGCAATAAACGTGCAAATAACTAACCTACGTAAAACTTATTGGTGATAAACATTGAAATGAATATTACAAACATTGATAAAAAAAATGATAAATAAAAATATAAAATGAAAAAAGTAATCGTAAAGACACCATGATTTTTCCAAACTCTTGTTTTTTGTACATTACTCAATTGACTTTAATAACAAAGCTAAAGAAAATGTTGAAAGTGACCACCATTAGTGTCGTTACAATTATTTAACTTTCTGCGCAAAGATCTTCTTAGTCTTCTGCAAATATTTTGATCTTCTCTAATGCTGTCAAATGCATATTATATTCTTCCCAACAATTCTTCTCGTGTATTTACTGGTGTTTTAAACACTATTTCTTTTAAATGACCCCACAAATAAAAATCGAGAGGATTCAGGTCCGGAGATCGAGGTGGCCATGACACCGGACCTCCACGACCAATCCATCGGTGACCGTATGTGTTGGCTAAATATGTTCTTACAACTGCTGCAAAATGTACGGGCGCACCATCATGCTGGAACCACATTGTACCATTTCTCATAAAAAGCGGTAGTAACAACGGCAAATCATTTTGTAAAAAGTTTAAATATGATTCATGGTCAAGACGATTCGGTAGAACAACAGGACCAATTATGTGATTTTCAATAATAGCAGCCCAAATATTGATGGAAAATTGATACTCCGAATTTGCAACTCTTAGAGAGTGTGGGTTTTCATCGGCCCATGTATGTAAATTGTGAAAATTTACGATATCTTTTCGCGTAAATGACGCCTCATCAGTAAATAGTACACGTTTAGAAAAATGTTGGTCGTGCCTAAGTTTGTTTAAGAACCACTGACAAAACATTACCCTTGGTTGAAAGTCTTTAGGTAGAAGTTCCTGGACACGTGTAAAATGATAGGGATATAAACTTTGATCCTTCAGAGTTCTGTGAACTGATGATGCCAAAATATTACCCAGTTCGGTGGCAATAATTCTCGTACTTGTACTAGGATCACGTTCAACTCTATTTAATATTGCCTCTTCAACTCATACAGTTCGGCGGTATCTTCTGCGTCCAGAGTCAGCTTTTAAAGGTTTTAAAGAACCAGTTTCTCTCAAATGTCTTACAATACGTGGGAAAATATTTTTGTCAGGAATTCTTCTTTGCGGATAAGTTTCCTGATAAACTCGCACAGCTTGTCTAGCATTTTGATTTGTTTGTCCATAAATTAACAACATATCAGTCAAATCCGCTGAAGTGTACTTAATGAAAACCATCTTGAGAGGAGGAAATAATATTAATGAGCAGCTGAGTATCAACAAATAACTAAAAACGAAAATACTGCACCGTATCAAAATTTAAAGAATAGCACGAAAACTCTTTTGACGCCTACAAAGCACTTCAAAATTGTAGAATTTAGAGAACTGTCAAAAATTATAGTTTCATGGCACTTTACGATTACTGTTTTCATTACTCCAACGAATCGGTACTTTGCCCCTTTTTATAAAATTAATCATATCTCCTAAGGGATACCCTGAACGAAAAAATACCAAGAGGTAGCTTTTCTGGCTTATGTAATAAGCTTCATAACTGATGTATCAAAATTGGAAAAAGACAGTGGCGCACATATTTTTTCCTCAAATGAATTTTTACAGTTACCCCGTACGCACGCCACTGACGCAGTTGTAAGTAGATTTTCACTTCAAAATATGCACTTTTATAATACACTTTCAAGTTCCAAGTTTCATTAAAATCAATCCAGTGGTTTTGAAATTATTTATAAAAAATTTTTAAAAAAATTAAAATTCAACTCCCTGTATATTGGAAACTATGCGTTTCCGAGCCCATGTGCACATGAACTTTTTTTCTTATTTTTTAGTAAGGAATTGCCCCACGAGCGATGGTGCATGTTTTTTGAAACTGCCTGTATATATATATGTATAACAAAAATTTTAGATCATTTATATAAACACTCACTTCCATAGCGCACTTTGTCGCGTCCAGAATTTTTATGAGTAGCAGAATGTTCGCCACATGATTGTACACTTATTTTCTTATGCTGATTGCATTTTCGCGCATTCACTGTTTTTGGAATACCTAGTAATACTTTAAAATTCGTTATAAACTCAGTGCGCAACATATAACATTTTTCAATCTGCACATTTTTATAATATTCATTGATAACAAATTAAGATGGCCGGTTATTAATAATAAACTGACAGATAAATAAGGTTGGAACTGAGATGGTCTCAAAAACTTTTAAAAAATTTTATTACAATTTGGACATATATTTACTATTTTAGTTTAAGTATGTTTTATGAAAATTCGCTGTCATAACGCACTTGCTGAGGCCACACTTTTTTGTTATAGACAAACCTTATTAAGGCGCCTTTTATTAATTTTTTCAAATATATCAGAATATAAGTGTGCCTTTGTAAAGGTGTGACTATATGTGCATCAAGATTATTAAAGATTCTCGCTTATTAAGATTTTAAATATTTTTATAACTCTTTGCAACAAAGCAGTGCATGCTATATGTTGATTTTTTTTATACTTTTATTTACTATTTTTAAAATAAAACTAGCTACCCCCAAGTTACTTGCTGCATACAAGTTTTTTAACAAATATTTACTGTTTAACAACAGGAATTTTTTATGCAAATTTGTTACCATTACGCAACAACAAATCCAAGGCGACGTGGAGAATTATACATCAAGAGACAAACTTAAAACGTAGAACTAACAAAGCTAGTAACTCTCGTTTATCTGCGGAAGACTTTAGCGAATATTTTTCAAGTAATGACGACAGCTCAACAGATGCTTCAAACAACACACTGAAAGCGTCAGTGTTAATTCAGAAAGCCAGATCCATTGGAAGTTCACTATTCCTAGGCCCAGTAACTGAAGAGGAGGTGATGCAAATAGTCAGAGACATCAAAAGGAAAGAATCCCGAGACGTGTATGGTTTTTCAACTAAACTGCTGAAAGCTATTATCGAAGTAATTATAAAGCCGTTAACGGAAGTCATAAATAAATGTTTCAGTGCGGGTGTGTTCCCAGACCTTTTGAAACTGGCAAGGGCAATTCCACTTTTTAAAAAAGGTAATCCAGATTTGTATAGCAACTATAGACCCATTTGTATTCTGCTTGCAATATCAAAAATTCTGGAAAGACTACTAAAAAACAGAATTGTGGATTTCTTTGAAAAAAATGAGTTGTTTAATCAAAACCAGTATGCGTATAGAAAGACTAGGTCCACAGTATCTGCTTTGGTTAGTGTAGTGGAAGGCATACTAGAAGGTTTTGAAACCAAAAATAAAATGCAAATGACGATCTTGGACTTGAGCAGAGCATTTGATACTGTCAATCACCAGATATTGCTTGGTAAACTATACTACTATGGTGTGAGAGGTGTTGCCCTGGACATCTTGCAATCGTATCTGACAAACAGGAGACAAATAGTAGATTGGGACAGCAAAACATCTAGCAGTGTTCAACTGAAAGTGGGAGTACCACAGGGTTCAGTTCTTGGTCCAATACTATTTATTATATATATAAATGACCTAACATATAGTGTTAATGCATATGGCTCGTATTTATATGCAGATGATACGAGTTTTGTGACCAGGGCAAGCAGTACTCAGGAAGCAGGGTTAATTATGCAAAATTATATGTGCCATGCTAGGAGCTGGTTCGAGGCTAATGCATTGAAGCTAAACGAAAGTAAAACTAAGGTAATGAAGTTTGATGTAAAACCAAATGGTAATCCTGAAACAGCTTAGTTTCTTGGCATTGTTCTGGATACCTCTCTTAAGTGGTATGTGCACATCGACTGTTTGTGTGGGTGGCTGTCGAGTATGGTGTATGTTGTGAGGAGACTGATGAAGGTTGCAACTTACCGGGCAGCGAGGACAGCATACTTTGCAGGCTTTCACTTTTTGGCAACATATGGGATCCTCATATGGGGCTCTTTACCTCAGTTAGCGAAGGTCCTACTGGAACAAAAAAAAGCTATTCGAGCGCTGAGTAATGTGGGACCACTGGAGAGTTGCAGGGAGCTGTTTAAGCAACATGGTATTTTGACGATAGTAAGTGCTTATATACTTACCTGCATTTTGTATATATGGGACAATAAGAACAAAATGGGAAGAAACAACCAACATCATTCATATAGTACACGATATGGTAATGAGTTGTCCATTCCACTGCACCGAATAGGAGCCTCGCAGCATGGAACAAATCATCTGGGAGTGAAGTTTTTTAATGCACTGCCTACTTTTTTAAAGACACTTAAAATTAGAAATATTTTTTATAATAAGTTAAGGACTATTTGCTGAATGGGACTTTTTATAGCGTTGTTGAATATTTTAATTATAGTCAGGGTGTTTGAGTTATTCCTGTATTATTATGTGGCTGCTTTTGGCTTGCGGTGTAGATATTTTATATTTTATACATTTTTGTGTATTTTGTAAAACTGTGTTTAAGAAGTTTGAGTTTGTATACATTGAATTTTATTGTTGTGCTTTTGTATGTTTGTTTTGTTCATGGAGTTCATTTTATTTGTTTGACTGACCATGTAATTTTGATGGTGAATAAATATGATATGATATGATATTTGCTGCGCCCACACTTTTTTCTTATTGCGAATCAACAAATCTTATCAAGTGCCTTTTATTAAGTTTGCTCAAGTATCGGAATAAATGTGTACTTTTCTGAAGGCTTCACTATATATGTATCAAGATTTTTGAAGATTCTAGCTGAATAGGAAGAATTTAAGATTTGAAATGAATGAAAAACTTTTTTAAACACTTTTATTTACTACCTATTTGATTACCAATTTTTAAAAATTAAAACTCGCTACCACAACCAATTCGCTACCAAAACGCACTTGCTGCGTCAACACTATTTTGTTATTGCAAATGGATCTCTTATTAGGTGCCTTTTTTTTCAAATATAAAAACTCTTGTTAGTTTGGCTATTTAGGTTTGCTTTAAAATGGTCTTATATATCCAAAACAAGGGTTCTTTTAACTTAATCATAGGTATACTATATCAACACGCAAAGGTGTTAAGCAAATTGCCTACTGCATAAACTTTCAGCACTTCCCTGATGAAATACAGTCGACCAATAAATTAGTGTACGTCCGCCTAAATGGAATGGTGTATGCAGGGGTTGCATACATGTAGGCGCTGTCGGTCGATATACTTTTTATATTACGGTTCAATATGGCACTAAGAACCTTGTATTATTATAGAGAGATGTGATAAGATTGGACACAGTTCTATCTACATTTTGTTTAACTCTGTTTTATGGTTTTAAAATCAAAATATAACAATGCTTGCTAACAATTATAATTTTAAAACAAGTTATTAAAGTTGTATAAAAATTGTATGCTAATTTAATTAAAGGTAAGAAAATTATAATAGTGTAAAGCTTTAACCGCCATTTTCTCAAAACATATGTTGACATACTTAGAACTTTGTTATTCTAAGGTGTCGACTACTTAGCATCTTATTAGTTGAGAATTTGATATAGAAATTTGATTAACTGGTCAAAGTGGTGCAGAATTTTATGCTTAGTAATGCCCTTCACAAAACAATTGAATTTTCACGTGTTACACATTTATTTCTAGAAAACTAATAATGAGAGGATGATATAAAAAATAACATCCAAAATTATAATAACTTTGACATAAAAATGCTGAATCCAAATTCCAAATATGAAAAAAATCAAATATGGCTGCCATAAAAAAACCAAAGTTGATGTAAATATTCCGTTACGCAATGAACCAAAAAATATTCACGCATTTGGAAGTTTGATTAATCGATTCATATTATAACCGATCCTAAGTTGAAATTTACATTTGACATATAAAGCCAACTTAATGTCAAATGTCAATTTCAACTTATAGGATGAAAAGAAGGATAATTTTCAGACACATAAACACTTAAGGGGGTTCACTATGTGAAATTGAATTAGAATAGGAATAATATATAGGAAACCAACTTACACTGACACAACCATACCATACGATTCATGTCACCCTTTTTCACAAAAGCTGTCAGCCTACCATTCTATGATACATCGTGCATTTTCAATTCCTATGTCACAAAACAATTTTGAAAAAGAATTTTCACTAACTAAGCAAACAGCATTTAATAATAAATAAACTGATCGAGAGACAAGAATACAAATTAGCGATTAATTTAATTTATCCAAATATTAGAGACAAAAAAGACAACAGATACGTTTCGATAACAATGGAACCATTTCAGAAAACATTTCAAAAATGTTAAATACCTGTACAAATACAAAGGTAGCTTTTAAATCTTACAACAAAACGTGTGATTTGCTAATTAACGCGAAAGAAAAAGCTTGTTCCCTGACAAAAGCTAGAGTTTATAAATTAGCTTGTACACATTGTAACGCAATCTACATGGGTCAAGCTTCTAGAAATTTCAACACCTGATACAAAGAACATATGTCTGCATTTAAAAATAACCACGCTGATCTACATTTGCAAAACATATTATTGATACCGAACATAGACCTACAGGAAATAACTGCATACAACCACTACATTTTTGTAATGACAAACGTAAATTAGACTTTTTTGAAGCTTTAGAAGTAAAAGCAAACACACTGTTAGTTACTGTTAATGTTTAGTTATTTTGTTGTAACTGTTATTACAGTTATTATAGGCTAGTTCTATTTTTATGTTAAATATACATCAAGTATATATCTGTGTTTTATTTTATTTTTAATTTTATGAATTTTTTGATCAAAACATCATATCATAACATAGCAACAGATCTTTATTTATAGTTGTCATGATTTCGTACTAATTCAATTTTTATCTGTCTGAGAATGCTGTCAAGCTGCGAAACTAGTCACAGAAACGTTGAAGAACATCTAGAATTCATAAGGGCCTCTTGCTCCAGTTAGCTTATGTGCTGGCTACGCCCTTCACCTACAGAAACAAAACCCAACAGTGAAGCCAGAGAAGTAGTCTCCAAGTCTGTATGTAGTATGGACCAGTTTCACCAAGTAAGGGCAACAACAATCAATGGATTAATGTTAAAATCGATATAAAAAATCGAATAATGCTTATTTCGATTTTTGATTATTCCCAAAATCGATTATCGGCTTTCGTGCTGTTTGCCAGTCCTAATCTAGATATACAAATTCAAAATGACATTAGGAAAGTTTTGATAGACCAACGTTTTCTTATCTTTTCATCGGTGAATTCCTTCAAAGTGTATGTTAGAAATCAAACAAACCTCGGTGGTTCAGGGGTAAGAACGTATACCTCTGAACCGAAGGGTACTGGGTTCGATCCCAGGGTACTCCTTTCATTTTTTCAGTACAAACTGTAACATTAACATCAACCGAGGTTCTGACATTGTATTTGAGCAAGTTGAATGTCTGCACGTTCCGCCCTTCGAAGGGGGCGTAAAGCCGTCGGTCCCGTGTCCATGCGATGTTGGGCACGTTAAATATCCCTACCCTCCTTACAGAAAGACAGGGTTTGGCAAAATTTCCAGGATAGTGAGGTGAAACTGCTCCCTGGCGTCGGTGATTGGCCATAGTCGCGGAAATAGGCCGACGTTAAAGAAATAACACACACAGAAATCGAACATAAGTTCAAATAATATAATGAGATTTACATAAGCACTTATTTATTACATTTACGGTATTTAATAAACCAGACAATGAAAAAGGTACATATTAAAACTAACATTTACTGAGGTGGGGGTGGAACTGGTAGGACTCCCATCATAGGGGGTGGAGGTAGAGGATTAAACATGGGTGGCCTTGGAGGGGGAGGTACGGGTAGCATAGGTGGTGGTGGCACACCACCCATGATATTAGGTCTGGCTATGATAGTTGTTGGTTTCTTGGCTTCATTCTTGAAAGCGAACTGCAGGAAGAACTGTTTGGTATCACGATTCCAGTGCGTCCAAAACTTGTTATCCGTTTTCTCAACCTCTCTACTTGGAACTTTGAATGCGATTGTCTCATAAGGTTCTGCAGCAAATAGTAGATACTGCCATTTACGATCTGGTGGTTCAATTTTCTGTTCGTACGCTGACATAAAGCGGTGTCTAGGAAGAACAACATCTGCGATTTCTGAAATTGATATAAAAACAAATTAAATTTCTAACTCATTGAAATAGATCATAATGATTGAATAGCTAGTTTAAAGACAGTGTTGGACGATGAAAATATTTTTGTGTTAGCAAGATATTATAAGAGAAGATGGAAGATTAAGTTTGGATCTCAATGGATGACATACTTTTTCTGATGTTAGAATTTAAACACATGAAACCACCATGTCACAGTTTATAAAGTAATTTCATCAGAAACTGGTATCAGAGCTTTTTTTACTTGAAACTACTAGCTTCATACTTGAAACTACTCCGTACTTATCACAGCATAAGAGTAACCAGGATGGTCACTCTGCTGTCGGCACTCTGTAAAATACCCTACTCAACTCTCAAAATGTCGCTCACGAAAATTTTACCCTTTTTAAATTTGATGTAACATTCGATTGTCACAATCAAATTGAACTCGGTTGAAAGCGTTTGCAAGCATGATCCTTTCACTATTAGCTCTTTATTCCGTAAAACATCAAATAATTCACATATATTTTATACAGGGTATTGAATAAAACATTAAAAACTTTCTAAACTGCCAAGAAGCTCCAATTTAAAAAAAAAATCTTTCTTGAATTTCATTTAAAAACGTGTTGTAATAGGACTCAAGCTACAAGATGGTGTTTGAATTTTCCGTTTATCCTTTTTATTTACACAATGATTACAGAAAAGAGCTTTTTCTGTTGTTTCACTTTTTCATTTGTCAATCAATTTTTGTGGTGGATGGCTCATATTGACGCCAAAGTTTCGGGTAGGAACGCTCAATTAACAGAATCAACGCAAAATAAACGATCAATATACAGCACAGCATCAAAAGTCATCCATTCCTAATCGTTTTAAAAATTTCGTTTGACAGCAGAATTGACTGGAAATCAAGTTGCTCTTGAAAGAACCATTAATTGTGGGCACTAAAAATTGTTTCTCATCTGCATAGGTCGAACATTGTCGTTAAAAGAACTCAAGAGCTTAGAGACTCAAGCTCTCATCGGAAAATGCTCATAGCTAAGTAATGCTTTTCCTTACCTTAGTTACAAGCATTTTCAGATGAGACCTTAAATGAATCTCCTTGGAAACAAGCTATTGGTAATTGAGTTCTTCAATATGAGTCGTCCTTTACGGAAATCGATTGGCGAATGAAAAAGTTCTAGCCAAAAAACAGAAAAAGTCCCGTTTCATGAATTTTCTTTAAAAAATTCTCTAATGAGCAGATCGAGACTTGAATTTTCAAAAAATTTCTTGAAATGAGCGCTAACTAGGCCTCTAGAACACCGGAACACCTATTCTGGGTCAGTTTCGATTTTTATATGTGTGTATATATATATATATATATATATATATATATATATATATATATATATATATATATATATATATATATATATATATATATATATATATATATATATATATATATATATTGAGATGGTTTATAAGGTGATTTCAAAAAGTGTGGATACAGCAACGGTAAATAAGTGTTAAAAAAGGTCTGGGTGGAGCAAACACATTAGGGTAGGGAGTTTTTGTAAAAATATTTGAAATCCGATAAGTGAATTTCCTATCAAGCTAGAATCTTCAGTCTTGAATCATAGTAACACCTATGTAAACGCAGGCTGGGTATTAAATTAAAGAAAAATAACATAATGAGCTTCGCGGATAACTACAAGTTGGTTTTGAAAAACCTTTTTTTGTTGTTTTGTTTGCAAAAACTAGTTCGATTGGGTTGACTGAAACATCACCATCCAAGCAATTAAAAGGAAAAATACCTCCCATATTTATGATTTCGCAGGTACATTCCCTTTGTAAATAATTAATTTTTTTCTAGAAAATTTTTGCGACTAATGAAATTTGTAACACAATTTTTTTAAAGAGACTTGCAGTACTTAGATATATCTCTGCCAAACTATAATTTTCTAGCCCCATAGAAAATAGAAACTTATTTAAATAATCGTTAACTGGGACCTCTAAAACCGGTCTTCCAGGTTGATTTAAATTAAAAGAATTAGTTTTACTAATATACCTTACTAATAGCGTACAATTCTTTTGTTGTTTATATACCTTCCAATACTCCAATTAATGACTACTACCTCTTGTTTGAAGCTCTCGAGTCCCTGTGTATAAAATATGGTTCAGAGACATTCTTACTTGGTGACTTTAACATGCCCGAATATGCTTCTTGTCATCAGAACTGCCCCTCCGCTCGTGTGTCTGTTTTTCAAAGTTTCTGTAATCTACTACTCATTGGACAGTTTAATCATGTTGAGAATACTAACAACAGGATTCTTAACGTGGTTTTGTTTACAGACACTTGCTTGGTGGGGGAGGCTCCTGATTCGCCCGTGATTCCTGATGGTCATCATCCCCCCTTAATCATAGAGTTTCCGTTCAGGGGTTCAGTGGTCTCTTCCCCTGTTGGTGACACTGGGCAAAGATCATATAATTTTCGAAAGTGTGATTTTGTCAGATTGTATGCGGAGCTTGGCGGCTTGTGCTGGGATGGCATGGATGGTCTTCAGGATGTCGATTCTATGCTTGACTTTTTCTATTCCAGAATTTACGACTTGTTTGATCTGTATGTTCCCATGACTGCTCCAAGAGCATGTAATAGGTACCCCCCGTGGTTTTCTAAAGAAATTAAGGTTAGTATCAAATATAAATATTCATTATGGTGTAAGTTTAAAAAGTCTGGAAATGTGGAGTTTCTGGATAGATTTAGGGAGCTGAGACAAAAACTTAAGAGAGACATTTATCTTTCTCGAGTAAACTACTTTCAGAGGGTTAAAACAGAGATTAGGTCTAATCCTAAAAAATTCTGGAACTGCTCTTCTCGACGCCATCAAAACTTTTCTATTGGGAATTCCTCTAACCAGCAACAGGCAGCTGACAGTTTTGCTTCTCATTTTGCGGGATGTTCTAGCTCCACCCCCACCTCATCGCCTACAGCCGCCAGCCTGGCTTCGGGTGACATCACAATGTTCTTTGTTGATGACTTTACAGATGACGAAATTATTACAGCTGCTAAGAGAATTAAGGCTAACATGTCCTGTGGACCTGATCTGGTTCCTGGTTTCTTGGTGTGCGACTGCTTATATGCTTTCCTGACTCCACTTAAGAAAAATTTTAAAGTGATTCTTAGATCTGGAACATTCCCGGTGATTTGGAAGCTGTCACAGGTTTTCCCTGTCTTCAAGGCGGGGGATAGTGGTGATCCATCAAACTATCGACCAATAGCCATACTATGTGTCTTCTGTAAGATTTTCGAGGCCTGCCTTTTTCAGCGAATACTGTTTCACATCAAAAACAGACTCTCTATTTCTCAGCATGGTTTTATTCCAGGTAGATCGACTGTTACAAATTTAGTCGACGTTACACAGTTCATTGCGTCCGCTCTTGACCGCTCTTCACAGGTTGATGTTGTGTATACTGATCTATCTAAGGCCTTCGATTGTCTAAATAACTCTGTTCTGATTGACAGGATGGGGGCTGTCGGATTCTCCGAGGACTTGCTTGGCATGTTCAGATCTTACCTGGATGGAAGGAGGCAATTTGTTGAGGTTGGGGGCTTCAAATCTAACACCTATCACGTAACTTCGGGAGTGCCGCAGGGTTCCATACTCAGTCCATTACTGTTTAATATATTTATTGACCCAGTTAAACATGTTTTACATGTTCCTTTTTTAATGTATGCAGACGATATTAAGATTTTCGCAAATATTTCGAGTGTTGATGACTGTTTGCGGCTCCAGAACTGTCTTCAGATCCTTGATGAATGGTGTTGTCGGAGTGGTCTTTCTGTAAATGTTTCCAAGTGTTGTGTGATGTCCTTTACTCGAAATAAGCACGCAATCACTTTCGGGTACAATATAAGAGGGCTTCCACTTGACCGCCCCGGGACAGTTAAGGACCTTGGAATTGTTTTTGAAGGTACTCTATCTTTTAAACCACACCATGAGCAGACTGTCAGTTCTGCTTACAAAACTCTAGGGTTTCTGATAAGAAACAGCAAAAATTTCTCACAGACTGACACCCTCCTCCTGCTCTTTGGCTGTTTGGTTAGGTCCCAACTTGAATATGGCTCAGTTGTGTGGGCTCCTACTTATGAGATACATGTGGCAAGTCTAGAATCAGTGCAAAGAAAATTTCTAAAATTTCTTAGCTTTCGTGAGGATGGTCGATATTTGTCTATTGGTTTTCCTCTGGAAAGTTTACTTCTTCGCTTTAGTCTGAAGAGTCTGTCGATGCGCAGGCAGTGCAGTTTCATTATATTTTTATATAAACTGGTTAATTCTGTGTTCGACTGCCCTAATCTGCTTCAGCAACTTAATTTCAATGTGCCTCATATTGCAGCATGTTTTCCAGGCACATTTTAACTACCGACTGCTCGTACACGATTGCTGCGATCGTCTCCAATTTACCAGATGTGCAATGATTACTCTGTACTGCAAGACCGCCTAGATATCTTCTTATGTAACATATCAGAGATAAAAATGTTTTTCAAAGCGGTCTAATTTATGACTCGTTTTTTGTATTGTTAGCTTGATTATTGTTAGTTATTATGTTTTGTGTATTGGCCCATCCTTAATTTGGCTTTTAAGCTGTTGGATGGTGTATGTATAAATAAATAAATAAATTCTTATGACAATTTACTACTATAATGCACTTGCTGCATCCCGAACATTTTTTAAATTTTGAGCAGGTAATTAAACAAATTAACTAATGTAAATATGGAGCACTAAATGAATGATTCTGAGCTCAAAAACAAAACTTCGAACAATGTTCTCGTCAACTTTCTGTGAAATATTCACAATTGCATACATTTCTCCAGGAAATTTGCAAAAATTCTGCCGAGGATTCCTTTAACTGATTATGGAAACGTAAATAAACATTTTTACTTTTACTTATCTCAAACTAATATGACAATTGACATTACAGTCGATTTGAAATTTTGCGTGAATCAAAAACGAGATATTATTTTACATTTTCTGATTAAAAAAGGCACTCCAACAATGAAATGAGTCATTTGTTCATCATTTATACTTGTGACCCCTGTCCAGCTTTTCTCAGAGATGCATTGATTACCACAGAAATGCTTCGAGTTCCCTGTTTCTTCCATAAGGCTCTGTACACAAAATAATGAAACATTGCTTTGCAGATCCCACGTGATTGTTGGCCAAACAACACTATGACAAACGTATTACCACAGTATACAGTAACTAGGGTCTTCCCTATACCACACCATCAACCAAATTTTTGCAATGAAATAATAATTCTATTGTATTCAGTTATAAGGCAAATACAACACAATTTTTATTTTTACCATTGAGATTTGATGAGGTGAAAAGTGCACTATCATACTTATAAGCTGAAAATTTTGCTTAAAATATTTTTTCAAAAGAGTATAGTAATTAACACTCATTGATCATCTGAAAAAAAATTTTAAACCTCAAGAATTTGGAAAGTTGTTAAGCCTTTTGCTGCACAACTGCATAACACATCACAATACTCATTATTCTGTTTAGTTCAGTAAATAAAATACACTGAATACACCTCTGAGCTGACTAGCTCAATGACATTCTTTGAGTCAACAGGACTTTAGGCTGGGAATAGGCTGGCACAAAATCTAGCAGTCAAAAATATTTCACAGAGTAAACCTGCTGGTTATTCTTATGCTGTGCTACTTAAATTTAAACTTGTAATTTTCTAGAATATTTTTATCTTTCAGATTGCTTGATGCATTCATAATTTATAGAAAGCTTAACGATTTGGGAATAATTTTTGATATAATTTTTAAGCACCCTCTTACTATACAAAAGACTGATTATATCAAATAAGAGTAAATTGAAATTACTTTTGGATCATTATAGGTATTTGTCTAAAAGTTATCCTGCTATTTAAACCAATACGATTGCACACTCTTCAAGTGCAGACCAAATTTATGGGGAACGGTCGGCTTAACCGCAACTACATATTAACGTGATTATAATAGAATATGGCCTAAAAACAGTAGTACATACCTTAATAAAGTAAAACAGTGTGGTATATTTTGTTTTTAATAACCTTTCAATGATAAACGCAATTAAAACGTTTCGATTTGCAACAAAAACGTATATTTTTGTAGCTGAGGTTATGACTGTTGTTTCATTGACATGATAAGCGTTGTTGTCAGTTTTGAAACTATTTACTTGTTACTGGGGGGATGTCAGGTCAGGTTAGGCAGGCCGATAGAGCAGTAAGCACTGTCCGGCAGTGCATTCATTCAATGTGGCAACACTGCTGAAAATTGACAGTTCGAAACGTGAAATAGGTGCATTTTTAGTGAATTTTCTTAAAAAAAAATTCACTAATGAGGAGATCTCGACTTTTGAATTTTGAAAAAATTTCTTCAAATGAGCGCTATTTAGGACCCCTGGAACCCAAATCCGAGGTCGGTTTCAGACTTTATATGTTTATATATATATATATATATATATATATATATATATATATATATATATATATATATATATATATATATATATATATATATATATATATATATATATATATATATATATATATATATATATATATATATATATATATATATATATATATATATATATATATATATATATATATATATATATATATATATATATATATATATATATATATATATATATATATATATATATATATATATATATATATATATATATATATATATATATATATATATATATATATATATATATATATATATATATATATATATATATATATATATGTTTATATATTTATGTGTCACACCTATAACTAAAAAAATAATGGACCGATTTTGATAAAATTTGGTGAGTACCTTCCTTTCGCGAGTGGCTTGGATAAGTTCGTTATCCAGGAAAATCCGCCGAGGTTTTCCCGGAAAATTTTGTGTTTTTCTTCGAAAAAACTCGAAAAAAATTTATATCTCCGGAATTAACAAAGTAAGGACAACGAAATTTGGTACACGGGTTTATATCGTTATATGTAAGCTACATACCAAAATTTAGCTCTATAGGTTAAAGGACAAAAAAGTTACAGGCATTTATAGAAAAATAAATTTGGGTTTTCCTCAAAACGTCAAAGTCGCGATTTTAAACGTCAAAATTGTTAATATTTAGGCAATGAACCTGAAATTAATATGATCTATGGAAGGAAAATGTCTCAAGAATAATGTTTTACAAAGCCTGAGCTCTTAGTTTCAATCGTCATTGTCCTTCATTTTACTAAAATATTCCCAGAAAATTCATTTCAAATAGACCCTTTCTCTGATACTTTAGCAGTAGTGTTGGCTATAGAGTTTATCGTTTAATGGTATATCATTTTTGTCGAATTATCTTAAAAAATCATTAAAGCGCAATATTTCCGTTATTATTCAAGTTACGAAAAAAAGTTGTATACATTAATTGTAGGGTGTCTTAAGCTACATCTTAAAAAATATTTCCACAATTACAGGGTGGCCCATAAGTCGTTGGTGATTCAAATTTTCTTTTTTTTTAGTGAATTTTTTTAATCGAATACGCCCTATGTTATTGCATTTTTGTATTTTCCATCGAAATATAATACATCTTTGTAAGAAAAGAAATTCGGGACGCAGCAAGTGCGTTATGGTAGCGAATTTTCATTAAATGCTTCAAATTGTGAATCAATTTGCTATTAACCTATAAGGTTGACCAGAAAACCAGTTTTTTCGGGAAAAATTTAAGTTTACTTTCGGAAATGTTTGTACATTTTCAAACAATAAAGTTATTTTGATGAAATATGGTACATTGTTTCTAATATATAAATTATACTGGTAACCAAATTTGGTGCCTGCTTTCTTAAAAAAACATATTTGCTATTAGAAACATTTTTATGAAAATTCACTACCATAACGCACTTGCTGCGTCCAGAGTTTTTTTGAATTTCATTTCTCAATTCTTTCTTGTGGTGTGCGCCGTTTTGTTAGATTCCAGTTACGGCTAAGTCGACCGTCCCCAATTTATGTTAATGCAAACAGATACATACAAAAAAAAAACATAGTAAAACCTTCCCGGATCAAAATTATGTTGCCCGGTAAAATATTGTTGAAGATTTTATATAATGGGGTACATTCGGCAGCTGATTCTTGTATATAAAAATCTAGCAAATAAATCCATAAATCTATGAAAGGAGCTAATTCAAACATTGCCATCAATAAAAAAAAAGAATAGATAAAAGGCCAATTTGCTGTTTGAAGGGGATAAGGTGCATATTTACCAGATAATGACTTACCTGGATAATCGATTTGAAACAATAAGCTCTGTTGACCAGTTTCCGGGTCCCTTTGTTTCGTTACTCTATAACCAGGCCTTCCAATCTTCACAAACTTTTTGGGCTCAACTCTGGGTTTTTCGGGCGCTAATAGGGATGGAGCATCTTTTGCTTCTTTTGCAGCTCGTCTTGCTAAATTGGCCTGATGCTTTTTCCCTTGTGTATGTGCCAAATAACTTCCTTCGTTATTATGCAACGTTAAACATAATTTACATTCATAAGAACCAAGATGGTTTTTCATAAAATAAGGGTCTTTTTGAAGATCTATAGTTTCCAAAGCCAGTTGTCGTAACCTTTCTCTTCGGTCCCTGTTTGTTTCTGACCATGATGCTACTCCACCAGAGCCAGTTTTCCCACCAGGTCGATTTTGGAAATCCATTTCGTTTTAATCTACCACAAACACACTAATTATGTTACACTACTTTTTTTTAACATGTAAAAACATCAACTTGCATAAAGGTTAAAGTCAATACCTGTTCAACAGAAATTGAACGAAGAAAACAACTACTAAACTACTAACACTAAAACTGTCACTAACACCTAACACTCATGATATAATGACGTTATTTGTATCATGCCTAACACTAACACTAACATCAAGTAGTGATCGGAGATATTTCACGAACTGTGATCTATGACGGATATCAGAAAATCACTTGTAGTGATTGTTATCGCAGTCGATGGAAAACTGTGAAATCGTGATCGTGATCACGACCTTTGACTATCTACCTACGGATAGACCAGGCATCTCCCAATGCGATGCGTTGTAATGTTTGAAACCAACATTGAATAAAAGGTTTGTTTACACGGTCCTCGACACCATAGGCGTCTCGAGAATTAGGATTGAAATTTTCATAAATACGATTAAAATAATAAAATAAAATTTAAAAGATGTTTAACTACCTATACATTCTTTAAGTTTACTATTAACTAAAAAGTCTGGACGCAGCAAGTGCGTTATGGTAGTGATTTTTTATAGAAATGATTTATCGAATAAAATGTTCGAAAGTCTCAATGTTGTAATGTTGTGATCTCGTCACAAGCGATTTTTTTCTATGCAAATTCAGTAAAAAGTGTTTTAAACAAAAATTTAAGAAAAAAACCTTCAATATCTTGCAGCTCTACCAGTTTTTCTAGAAATGACCACCTGATTTGTCTGCTGCCATGTTTTATAGATCTACAACTTGCCGGATAATTTCTTATTAATTTCATCATGTGGCAAGCATCTAGGAAAATATATACATTTTCATGGGTTACAGGATGCGGCAAATAAGCCATTAAACCTTCTTGGATAAATGTATCTAAATTTGCTCCCAAACATGTAACCATGCTTATATTTGCAGCTGCTCCATCAAAACTTACGGAAGTAACGACTATTATTGCTTGATAGATAAAACTTAAAGCCCGATTTAATAGGCTTGCTTTTTCTTCACGAGAAATGCCAGTTAGGAAGAAATAACCCACTAGAAATTTCTGTGAGGGGTATATATAAAAAAAAATCGAGACGCAGCAAGTATTTTCATAAGAATTGTACACCATTAATACGGCATATTACTAGAATTAACACTTAAAATTTAAAAGGACCTTGAAGATTGGATTAAAAGCCCTAATACAGGCTCATTTCAAGAATTTCTTCGAAAGTGTTACAATCGATATCTCTATTATAAAAAAACATCTTACTTTGTGTTCTAGCTCCTTTCCTGACAAATGTCCGAAATTGAATTTTCTAGGAAGCTAGAAATTATAATTGGGTGTACCTATTACCTATCTAGGTACAGTAATAGTATCTTTAAAAGAAATTTGTATTACAAGTTGTGTTAGAGATACAAAAGCTTTCTAAAAGAAAATTTAATCCATATTAGGAAAAGGGAGTATCTGCCAAATTATAAGTGTGACAGGTATTTTCCCAACAATAAAAAATATTTTTAAAAACAAATTATCTTATTTTTTATCAACAATAAAAAATGTCTGGTAAAATTTATATTCAATGCTACATTTTCAGTCTGAAACTTTAATTGGGGCCGTTCATCAAGCTACAAATCTAGTGTATTTTAAAAATGTATTGAATCTCCCACTTGTGTGTGTGTGTGACAAAACAGCTTTGGTATGGCTTCAGACGAATCTATTAGCCACAGGTAAAATCTCCCACTTAAAAAGCACTACTTTTAACAATCACATTATTTTTAATGTCTTATGTTATCTGTACTTTCGCTTAATTACATGGTCACAGCAGAACTACGCCGACGGTCGACGGCTGTGGAATTGGTGTGGTTGCCATTGACAACAGTGTCAATGGGCCAGTGTCAGTGTTCGGGAGTTTAGTGGCCGAGATTTGTCGATTGCTAGTTACGGTAGCGCTGTGATGCTGTGGTTATATGTATTATTTGGTTGTGATATGTATATGTATCCATCTACGCATGGCAGCTGACTAGTCCGTCTTTGTCAGGCATTAGACCTTAATCACTTAAGTGGTTTCAACTCATGTCTGTCAGATTTAATTTTTAATTTGGAAAAAGTTCCAAATTTTGTAAACCAAATTACTTGACATTGACAACAGAGGCCTATTTGTACCATTTCTAGCTAACTTAAAGTCTCATTTAAGTTACTCTAATATTTCCAAACATAGAGCGTTTTCAAAAATATTTTTGTATAAGAAATCTGTTCACGCCACTGGATTCACCATCCCCCAAAACGTTTCTGTAATAAATTGCATCGAAAAAAATCCGTTTACGAACGAATTTGGAGTCAAATTAAAAATGCATACTACATCATTTTCATAAAGTTATGCATGAAAAACATTGATACGAGATTAAACTGATAGTAACATGGTCTAAATATTCTTATGCATAGTTTTGACAAATAATAGAAACCTAAAGGCAACAAAAATTTAAAAAAATATAAAATTCACTCAATTCTTAGGAATTATATTCTTTGTCACTTCTACTAATCTTCTCGAAACCTTGTTATGAAATTTAGTACAGGACCGTTTTGTAGGATGGTGAATCCAGTGGTGTGAGCAGATTTCTTATAAAAAATCCCTAATAAGGATTATTATAATATTACTCCTGAAAACCGCCGAAGTGGGCCTTGAATTTTGTAGAAGTATGGCGCTTATTGCTCCAAAAATTACAGTTCATCAGGATCTACACTTTAAAGAAAATCCGATTAAAATCGCATTATATGGACCACGCACTATATATATATATATACAAATTCAAATGGACCTTGGATATGGGTTCTAGGGGCCCTAATTCGCGCTCATTTGAATTTTTTTCCGAAAGTCTCACCATCGTTACCTCAAAGAGTGAATTTTCTTAATGAAAATTCACTAAAAGACAGCATTGCCTTTTATCCCCATCTATTTGCGTCAACTGTCATTCATGTGGAGTACCTTCCAGTCCAAGGTTAACTTTTCCTGTTCATTGCTTAGATTAAGTAATCTTATTACCTAATATAGGGTTCGTTCGTTTGTGATTCTATGGACAACTTATAATATAATATTTGACATTTGACTTTGGCACATTTACCAGTTTCAGGTTTTCAGCAGGTTTCAGGTCAGCTGTCATTTTCAGTGGTCGAAGAGTACAAACTACAAACAGAAAAGTGATTTAAATATTTTAAGTGGTTACGATTAGGTTAGTTAGAAACTCACAAGTCAAAAAATAGTGTAGAATTGTTGTGTTTGTGTAAACAGTTTACCTACATATTTCAGGAATTTTGATTGCCTAGCCAAGTTTTCCCTCATTACCCAAAATGTCAAGTACTGAGCCAAAACCAGTAAATGAAAGTGATTTAGAGGAACTGAAAAAACGTATGAAATTAATTAGTGATGCTGATCCTTTACAGTATCATAATGACTTTTCATTGAAGAGATATCTTAGAGCATTTAAAAATGCTGACGATGCTTTTAAGGTGAGAGTTTACTTGGTTTATTACAGAAGTAATCACCCCTTATCTACCATATGTTTACTTAAAAGTAGTAAATCTAAGGAGTCAAGAGTAATGTAACTTGAAATTTAAATTAAGCATTACAAAAACATTAAGCTTCACAACTTCAATAAATGCTAGACATGCTTTTTTGATTTGTATGCTTTATTTTCAAATACAATCCGACAGGCTATCTATATATGGAAAATTATTATCTATGACCATGTACATATAAACGACTAAATCTTAGATAATTCAAATCATATAACTACTAAATTAAGTTATGTGGGGTTGGTAGATCTTAGGCAACACAGTCGGTCAAATGCCAAATGTGATTTAGACTTAGGTCTTAAGTTATCATTTTAGTTAAGTCTTTAATGATAAATTCCTTAAGTTGTAGTTGTTAAAAATAAATTTTTTGTTATTTTAGGGGCACCAGATACTTAATATTCTGAAGCAGTTCTTGATGAAATTAAAATTAAGTTTTTCATCAAGCTAATTTCTTATTTTGTCTTCCACCATGTACTTTTAATTAAGTATTAGCTGATGACACTATTTTGTTCTATAGTTGTTTACATTCATTTTGAGATTTAAAATTTCTAGTTAGCCCTTTAAAATTGTTGGTAAAAGTTTACTTTCCTCATATGTCTTCAATTTTAATGACATTTTGTATACAGACGTCTTTATGGTGTAGATGATGAAAATCACAACAAAAATAAAGGCAGAAGCAAACTTTTGGAGTTATTTGGATTTTTTGGTAAGAAAAGTACTCACTTTTGCGACATGTTTGTGAGCATATCTCGTATGTGACCGATATGAATATACTCATGTAATGATTTAGTACCTTCTTTGAGAGTCTCAGTGGTTCAGTGGTAAGAACGTGTGCCTCTGAATCGAAGGATACTGGGTTCGATTTCAGGGTTCCCCTTTCACTTTTTCAGTACAGACTGTACAATTAACATCAACTGAGGTTGTGGCATTGTATTTGGGCAAGTTGAATGTCTGCACGTTCCGTTCTTCGGAGTGGGCATAAAGCAGTCTGTCCCATGTCCATGCGATGTTGGGTATGCTAAATATCCCTACCCTCCTTACAGAAAGGTAGGTGTTCAGCAAAATTTCCAGGATAGCGAGGTGAAACTGCACCCTCGCGTTGGTGATTGGCCATAGTAGCGGAAATAGACTGATGTTAAAGAAACAAAGCACACACACATACCTTATTTCCATACCCCTCCATTCGGATCTCCGGGAGAGGGGTGTACAGGGGGCGCTAGCATCGAGATTTACAATATCCTTCTCGAATATATGTGGCCTAAATTCTAACCTGAACTCCGTCCACCATTTCCTCCAGGCTAATAGGCCCCAACTCCTCTTCCTCGCCGAAACCCAAATCAGTGCCAAAACAGCCCCTAATCACCTTAATTTCCCGGGGTATGAGCTCCTTACTTCTTTTAGATTGCATGGAGGCGTGTGCGCGTATGTCCGTAGCAATCTACCCTGCACCAGACTCCCCAATTTAGAAGCTGGAAGAAAAGACATACTATGGATAAAACTCTCTCTCAGGGCTGCAACTGAATTCATCTGTTGCATTTACCGGTCACCTTCTGACAACAACTTTGTCCAGCTCTTTGACTACCTTTCTGAAAAAACCGACCATCTGATTTCTGAATATCCTTCCTCTGAGGTCACTATTCTTGGTGACTTCAATGTCCATAATAAGGAATGGCTAGGATCTTCAAAAACGGATCCACAAGGAAGAGCAGCGGAGGCCTTTGCAGTCAGCAATTCTTTAGCCAATTTGGTTCAGCAACCTACTTACTTTTCTTGCATCCCAACATACAGCTCAAATCCCTTGGATCTCCTTCTTACTACAAATCCTGACTGCTATAAGATATCAGTCACCGCCCCCCTGGGTCGCTCAGACCACAGCATGGTCACTGCTTCCTGCGTAATGCAACCCGAGGTCACACAGTCATCACACCCACGTATCGTTTGGCACTACAACTCCGCGAACTGGGACGAAATGCGAGATTACTTTTCCTCTTTTCCATGGGCGTCTGTCTGCTTCTCTCATCCTGACCCCTCTGATATCTCACAAAACGTCACCGAAATTATCCAAGCTGGCATGGAATTATTTATTCCACGTACACAGAAAACCTCTGCAGCCAATCAAAAGCCCTGGTTCTCTAAATCCTGTGACAAGGCCAGACTCGAAAAGGTCAAAGCGCACAAAAAGCTTCTACACAATCCCAGTCAAGCATTCTTTCTGAGGCAAAAAACTCGTTTAATAACCACATCAAAAATAAAGTCCTCTTAAGCTCCAGCGGCAGCAAACCCTTCTGGACTCTTGCTAAATCTATTGGGAATAATTTCTGCAAGAGCACGTTCCCACCTCTTGTCTCAGGGGATGAAATTGTTTCTACCGCCCTGGGCAAGGCTGAACTTTTTGCCTCGCTGTTCGCCGGCAATTCTACTGTCAACCCACCTCCGAATGTTCAACCACCAACAGTCCCCAATGTCGCGCATAAAATGACGGATATCATTTTCAAAACTAGAAAGGTAGGCAAGATGCTCTTTTCTCTTAATACCAGGAAAGCCTCTGGCCTTGACGAGATCTCAGCAATTGTTCTCAAAAAATGCGCACCAGAATTTGCTCCTGTCCTGACTCGTCTGTTTCAGACATCTTACAATAGAGGCATATTCCCTTGTAACTGGAAAACTGCTCGAGTACAACCCGTCCCCAAGAAAGGATCGAAAGCGCTTCCTAGCAACTACAGGCCTATTTCTCTCCTTTCAGTCATCACTAAAATGATGGAAAAGTATATAAACACCGAATTACTAAAATTTCTTGAAAAACACAGTCTAATCCACGACAGGCAGTATGGATTCCGTCAGCGCAGATCAACTGCCAACCTCCTTTCCTTTGTCACCCATTCTTGGAATAAGTCTATGGAACTACACGGTGAATCCCAGATTGTTGCTCTAGACATATCCAAAGCATTCGACTAGGTCTGGCACGCAGCGCTGCTTAATAAACTACCGGCCTATGGCCTACCACCAAAACTCTGTACGTGGACAGCAAATTTCCTCTCCAACCGGAGCATTTCTGTTGTCGTGGATGGCCATTCCTCTAAACTGTATCCAATTAATGCAGGAGTTCCTCAAGGTTCAGCTTTAGCCCCTACTTTGTTTCTTCTCCACATCAATGACCTCTCTAGCACATCCAACCCAGTTCACAGTTACGCGGACGACAGCACCCTCCACTCCAATATACAATATTCTAAGCCTGTCTCTTTAGCCCAACTAGATGAGGATCGCAGACTCATGGAGGGTTCTATCTCCGCGGATCTCCAAAAAATATTAGACTGGGGAAGTAGAAATCTTGTACAATTCAACCCCACCAAATCACAGTCTTGCTTTCTTTCTCATAAGGGATACACCAGCCCTAGACCCATCACAATAAATAACCAAGTTATTCAAAGTAATGAGCCCTTTTCACTTGTTGGCATCTATGTGGATCGAAATCTCAATTGGCACCAACATGTCACATCAATTGCAGAAGCGGCTGCTAAGAAATTAGGTTTCCTCCTCCGGGGTCGCAAATATTTTTCACCAGCTAATCTCTATACTTTATATACTTCACTAATAAGACCAAACCTCGAATACTGCTTCCACATCTGGGGTGCTGCTGCCGCTTCTACACTCGCTATCCTGGACTCCATTCAAACGAGAGCTATACGTCTCATCGGTGACCCTACCATTATCCAAAGGCTGCCATCCCTTGCCCACCGACGTGCCGTTGGTGACCTCTCTCTCTTTTATAGATATCTGCATGGGCACTGCTCAGAGGAGCTTTCTTCCATAGTTCCTCCACCTGCTGCCCCCAACAGATCTACCAGAGGAACAGAGCGCATGCACCCTTTTACTGTCCAGGTCACCAGACATAGAACATCTTGTTATGCCTGCTCTTTTGTCCCGAGGACTTCCAAGTTGTGGAACTCCTTGCCAGCACATGTTTTTCCTTCTCCCCCGAACCTCCAAACCTTCAAGTCCAGAATTAACAAGTTGCCTCTTTCCTCCTTGTCGACACCCACGGTACGATAGTATTTAGGCTGTAAGCCCTCGTGGTGTGTTGTTGAAATTAAAAAAAAAAAAAAATTCACCGAAAGGATTCACTTCATGGTTTTCACGTTTCATTTTTGAAAAATGTTATTACTAAATAACCGTTTTTCTTGCAATATCAAAATGTATGACATGAAGTTGTTTTTATATGTCAAATGTCAACTTCAACTTAGGATCGATTATCAATGAAAAGAAGGGCAGTCTACAGAGAGACATAAACAGTATAGGGAGTGGACTAACTATGTGAAAATGAATTATAATAGAGGAATACACCCTTCTTTAGCTTGACATAAAACAAACAATCCTTGAAAATGTGTAAAATATGGCAAAAAGATGTCGCAAAAGTGAGCACAACTTTCGGTTTTCATACGAACAAATCCAAATAACACCAAAAGTTCGCTTCTGCCCTTATTTTTATTGTGATTTTTGTCATCTACACCCTGAAACACGCCTGTATACAATATTTCATAAGAATCGAACACATGTGTGGAAAGTAAACCTTTACCAGATTGTTTTATTTTTATCTGAATATGTATCCACCACTTTGACATTGTTTGTATAAGTATACCATACCACATATACTAGTGATGGGTTGTTATTTAACAATCTGTTATTTTTTAACTGTTGCCGAGCCGCAACAGTAACAACCTGTTATGGATATATAAAAATAACAGGTTACAGGAGGATCAGAAACACTACAGCTGAAATCTATTTGCGCTTGCGCTTTACACTATAACTCGGACTCGTATCTGTTTCTGTTGCACTGCAACTAGGTTAGGTTAGGTTTGTATGTGAGTGGGCCATATCGGCCCTCCAACGCGACCTTAAGGTCTATTGTGGCTCACGCCTAAAGTCTATATTTCGCCCAACAAATCCAGCCTCCTGCAGAGGTCGATAATCTTTGTAGGCGAAAGTTGATCCAGGTCTTCTGGAGCAAGCTTTACCTTGCCAAAGAGCAGGAGTCCTGTCCGCTGCCGGACAGTAACACAGCACGTGCTCTGCTGTTTCTTCATTCTCCATGCACAGCCGGCTCTCGGTCTCCTGACCGACCCCAATACGGTGCATGTGGTGTCACAAGCGGCAGTGTCCTGTATACAGGCCGACTAGAGTTCTCAGTTGTTGTCTGTTCAACTCTAGAAGCTTTTTAGCCCTTGACTCAGACAGGCCATTTATGAAGGCCTTAGAGTGGGCTAATCCTGGAAGATTTTGACAATATTGGATTGTCATTCTTTCTGTCCAGGTCTTTAAGGTGCGTTTTGCTGTGCAAGATGTTATCCCCAGCACCGGTTCTGGTCCAACAAAGTCACTCTGGGCCCCACTCTTGGCAAGCGCGTCGGCCGCAACATTGCCGTCATGGTCCGAGTGACCCGGTATCCAGACCAGCGACACCTCATTACAGCTGCCCAATTCGTTAAGGGCAGATTTACAACTCCATACCGTCTTTGAATTACACCGGTAGGAACCAAGAGCCTTTATTGCAGCTTGGCTATCTGCATATATCTTTATCGATTTGTTTGTGCACAGGTCTTTTAAACTTTCCCTTGCACACATCTCGATGGCATACACTTCTGCCTGGTGTATGGTTGCGTACTTGCCGAGGCTAGCTGATAGTCTAGCATCGGTGCTGCCCCCATATGCGCCGGCTCCTATTCCCAAATTGGTTTTGGAGCTGTCAGAGTACCAGCAGAGGTCCGCTCTCAACAGGGTCGATTGATTCCGGTCCCAGTCCTCCCTTTCCGGGAGGATGGTCTTGAAAGACAGATCTCTGCAGATTTTTGTAGGCATCAAGTCCGAGACCATTCCCAGTATCCTGTGACAATCACTGTCATCAAGGAGACCGGACCCTCTCAGATTGACTTCCCTCGGCATGTTATCTGCTGTTTATTTTAGTCTGTACGTTGTCCACCTCGCCACCCTCTCCAACCATATGTGAAGTGGGGGAATATTGAGGAGGACCTCCAGAGCGGCTGATGGTGCGGTGCTTATCGCTCCCGTTATCATCAGACAAGCTTGTCTCTGTAGATGAGCCAGTTTGGCCCTCGCGATACCACGAAGTACCTTAGGCCACCAAACTATGGCTCCATATGTTATCATTGGCCTGATAACCACTACATAGAGCCAGTACATCTGTTGGGGGTTTGTTCCCCAGTTGTTACCACAGATTCTCCGGCAGGTCCACAGGGACAGTTTTGCCCTGCGGATAACGTTTTCTAACTGTATATCCCAGTTGAGCTTCTTATCTAGGATAACTCCCAGATATTTTGCTTGGTCCGAAAATGGAATGGTTTCTCCCATGAGAATAGGTGGTTTTAATTTGTCCAACCTTCTTCTTCTGGTAAATGGAACAATGATCGTTTTTCGAGGGTTCACAGACATCTGTTCTCTCCGGCACCAATCATTGATTACATTTAGTGCTTCCTGAAGAGTACTAGCCAGTCCCTCCTTAGATTTGCCTCTAATCATTATGACGAGATCATCAGCATACGCCTGGACCTCAACCTCCCAGAGTTCAAGAATAGCCAGCAGATCGTCCACAAAGAGGGACCACAGCAGGGGGGGATAGTACGCCCCCCTGAGGGCACCCCCTCGCAGCCCTGACCCCGACCACCTCCCCCCGCAATGAGGTAATAATGGTCCGATTGTGCAGCATGTTTCCGATCCAGCCACAAATGGTAGGTTCCACCCCCCTAGCGATAGTGGCCTCATAGAGGGAGATAGGTAATGCATTATTAAATGCTCCTTCGATGTCGATAAATGCTGCCACCGCAACCTCGCCATTTTCCAGAGAGTGGGTGATTTTCTCGACGAGGTTATTGAGCGCTAACTCAGTGGATTTGCCAGTTTGGTAGGCATACTGGTGGGTATTCAGGGGGTTATTGGCCAGGATGTTCCCCCTAATGTGTCCATCCAGTATTTTTTCCAATCCCTTCAACAGGAATGATGTAATACTGAGAGGTCTCAGTGATGTGGGTAGGAGGTCCTTACGTCCCAATTTGGGAATGTAAACCTCCCTAACCACCGTCCAGCTGGATGGAATATAGTTCCACGCCAGGCTGGCTCTGAACAGCCTGATAAGGAAAGGTAGGAGAATCTCCAGTCCCTTTTGTAGTAAGACCGGCACCACCCCATCCTCCCCTGGCGACTTGAATGGCTGGAAATGATTCACAACACACTCCACTGCTGAGGCTGTGACTATTCTCCGAGCAACTTGCTAGTCCTCCCTATGGGGGCGTTTGAATCGTCCCTCAGCTGGTAGGACCTCTCCGTTGCTCAGGATCAGACAAACCGGGAAGTGTGTGAGCTCTAACGTTTCTTTCCGAGATTCAGTAAAGGAACCATCTGGTCGTTTTATCGATCCCAGTTCCTGTACTCGGTCGCGTGAGAGAATCCTGTGGATTCTGGCGCTGCTGGGCATATTATTAATGTCCCCGCAGAACCTCCTCCAGGACTCCCTCTTAGCGTCCCTTATCTCTTTGTTATAGTGTGTTAGAGCGGTTTTATATTGCTCCCAGTTGCCTGTAATCTTAGCACCACTGCAACTAGCTACGATGAATCAACATCGGTTTCATCCGCAACTGTTATGTTGCCTTTAGGGGAGGATCAAAATTCAAGATATATATATATATATATATATATATATATATATATATATATATATATATATATATATATATATATATATATATAACAGAATGAATGGACATGAGACTGGGAATGCTAGATAGGTATGGGTATAGAGTATAGAGCGGACTTTACTTCATAACATAATACTGAACACTTTATACTAGTGTGCTCACAGCTTTGGAAACGTAGGATCCTCGGTTCCATGACACTGATAAATTTTAACAGGTTCTTGATGGGGATACGGCATACGGACACGGACACTACTACTACTAATCGCTGAAACTTCAAAAATCGGAACAGTACCAATTTTAACGAAATTATAAAAATATTCCCTGTACCCGGTATAGTTAAAACCAGACACACATCACCCTATAGGTAGAAAGAAATAAATTGGTTTTAATTTAAAAAACTATATTTATTTTATTTTTTGCTTACAATAATTTATGTATTTCATATAACTCTCATTTTCAAGGAAAGGATGGCTATAGAGGTTTTCAAGCTCAATGCTTAACTAATACTTAATTAGTAAAGAAAATTCAAAAGAAATTTTTCATTGTTGATTTTTTTTACCAAATTATTATTAGTGACAAATACCAAATCATTTTTTTTTATAAAAAATTTATTAATTGTTTTTAAACATAAAACAAAAATATTTTTTATTTTAAACATTATAGTTGCATAGTATAGTAAACAATTTAAATTATGTTTCAGAGAATTAGAGATATCTAAAGTTTTTGCTCTATCCACATTGTTTCATAATTATTTTTGTCTTTTTATTCAAATTATTCACGTTTACACCTCAGGCCGGATCAACTGATAGTTACATCGCCCGGGGATTGAACCCGTGTAGCAGCGAATCTCCTTTACCCAACTACACCACCAGACGGGTTCAGCTACTGTTACTACGTCTACGTGGAATTCTTAATAATTCATAGTTCATACTGTTATTTTGAATCTGTTATATTTAACTGTTATTTCTCAATAACAGTAACTGTTGCAACCTGTTAAAGCAATATAACAGTTTTTTCCATCACTAACATATACTCTGTTTACCCAAGCCACATAGTTTGCCTAATCATCACATAATGCCCTACGAAATTACTGCAACTGGAAAGTCAGTTTTACAACACACTCAATTTATTAATATCTAATTTATGGTTTCCTTAAGCATGAATGTTGAAAGTGTATTTGTAGTTTGTATTCAGAAGTATAATAAAATTACAATCAATTTCTATGGGTAACTTTATTATCAACTGGAAATATTTTCTTTGAATGTAATGCTGAAATTATTTCTGCTTTGTTAAGCAAGCTGCACGATTGAGTTATCCAGTAGTTAAAGATAGCATGTGATATTTTCTTCTGCATGTGATTAGCACCTGACAACTCACTTGACTGGGTGAACAAAGTATAGTCATATTTTTTGAAAAACTTAGAAATAGATTAAGCTCATTTATAATTTTTGACACCTTTGACAATAAGGTTAGTGTGCAAACTATTTATCGCATTTGTAGGCTGTTTTAAAGACAAACAAATGGAAAAAAGAGTATGGTATTGATGAATTAACTGCAGACACACCCATTGTAAAAGCTAACATGGAGGCAAATAAAGCAAGGGTACTGAAACATCGTGATATGTTTGGAAGACCAGTTATCTACATACCAGCAAAGAATCATAGTTCTAGTGATAGAGACATTGATGACCTTACTAAGTTCATCGTATATTGTTTGGTAAGAATGTTTATAATATGTAATCTGGAACCCACACATTTATTTAGTAATAGGTGATTTTATCTTTCATAAAGTTACACTTTAGTTCTTCCTCTTTAGTTTTTTATGAATGTTGCAAGATGATTGTAAAGTTAAATACCTACAAAAAAATGGAATAATAAGAATATATTTTTTTACAAATTATCATATGCAAACTGTTCTAAGCATTCTGTTTGTTGTATGTTTTAAAGGACAATAACTAATGAGCCTACCTAGTTAATTAGGCTGCAGGGCTGAAGAAGCTAATATTGCTCTTACATAGATTTGATTTTTTGGTCTCTTCATTTTTAGCTTTCGATCCAGAAAATCACTTGTCAAAAAGTGAAGAATGAACTGAAGTTGTTGAACAACTCAACATGAATTTTTAGTGAATTTTTTATTAAGAAAATTCACTAATCGAGGGAGGGGTATCGATGGTGAGACTTTCGAAAAATCTTTTCAAATGAGCGCGAATTAGGGCATCTAGAAGCCATTTCCATGGTCATTTAAAATTATATATATATATATATATATATATATATATATATATATATATATATATATATATATATATATATATATATATATATATATATATGAGACATGCTTGGTTCTCGGGTTAAACCGCGTCCAGAATTTATGGAAACTCGACGTTTCGGCTCCTGTTTTGGAGCCATTTTCAAGAGGTAAAGGAATTATGTAAGGACACTCTAAGGCCTAAATCTGCCTACTCCTTAGAGTGGTGGACAAAGGTGGGTAAAGGAAATATGTAAGGACACTCTAAGGCCTCAATCTGCCTACTCCTTAGAGCAGTGGATAAAGGTAGGTTGGGTTGTTGTAGCTCGATTACAGAGAGATCTCTCTGAGGCCTAGGGTTGGACACACTGAGACCTCACAGACGATCTCCGGCGAGATTTGGGGAGTAGGCAGATTGAGGCCCCGTAATCGAGCTACAACAACCCAACCTACCTTTATCCACCGCTCTAAGGAGTAGGCAGATTGAGGCCTTAGAGTGTCCTTACATATTTCCTTTACCCACCTTTGTCCATCACTCTAAGGAGTAGGCAGATTGAGGCCTTAGAGTGTCCTTACATAATTCCTTTACCCACCTTTGTCCACCACTCTAAGGAGTAGGCAGATTGAGGCCTTAGAGTGTCCTTACATATTTCCTTTACCCACCTTTGTCCATCACTCTAAGGAGTAGGCAGATTGAGGCCTTAGAGTGTCCTTACATATTTCCTTTACGCACCTTTGTCCACCACTCTAAGGAGTAGGCAGATTGAGGCCTTAGAGTGTCCTTACATAATTCCTTTACCTCTTGAAAATGGCTCCAAAACAGGAGCCGAAACGTCGAGTTGCCATAAATTCTGGACGCGGTTTAACCCGAGAACCAAGCATGTCTCACATTAAAGACCGCGGAAATCTTTCTGAATATATATATATATATATATATATATATATATATATATATATATATATATATATATATATATATATATATATATATATATATATATATATATATATATATATATATATATATATATATATATATATATATATACACATACAGGTTAGATGTTTATGGAAAACGGGACATAGGATTAATCTGAAAATTTGGATACTGCCATAAATAGGCACAACCTGTCTTTCTAAAATATTTTTATTTTGGCCGTATTACCGCTTCTACTCAAAAGTAGTAACAACTTTCTTAGTTTTAATGAGACACCTGTATATTATTCTGTTTATAGAATTGAAATTTGTTTATGATCATTTTTCTTAATAGCTTCCTATGCCCATCTACACCGGTTTTCGAGATAATACTTATTTAATTTTTTTTCTCATAAAAATGGTACCACTAAAATTTTAATTTAGCTGCTATTTGAAACCATAGAAGGCTGAAATTTTGGGCACAGTTTGCAAAAGCCTGGTATTTAATAGTTACATAAATAAATTCATTTAATGTTATACAAAATTGATGATTTTAACGTGACACACAAAAAGAGACAAAACTTTATTTTTTCAAATAGGACACCCTGTATACTAGTTGAAATTCTGAAAGGCAATTAAATTTCCTCCAAATTGATGTACCATAGTGGTATACCTAACTCGTCAAGTTTTCGAAATAATCGCAATAGTTACTAAAAAACACATGATCTTCACATAATTTGAATTAGTTGGTCATGGAACGCCAAGTGATTTGACAATTGCTTAATTGTTTACTGTGTTTGACAGACGCCCAAGTTTTAAGATTCATTTGCTATTTTCCACTTAATATTTATTTGAAAACAAGTTAAGATGGAGGAAATATTTACTCAAATGAAGTCTTGATGACATCATTTATTCTTCATGGACAATGTGACAAAATTGTAGCAAGAACATGAAGAAAATTCACTGAAATGTATCCTGAATTGCAACCAATGATCGAAAGAAAGTTCATGCGAATACAAGATAATTTTCATTGATTGTTGTTGCCCTTACTTGGTGAAACTTGTCCATACTACATACAGACTTGGAGACTACTTCTCTGGCTTCACTGTTGGTTTTTGTAGGTGAAGGATGTAGCCAGCGCGTGAGCTAACTGGAGCAAGTGGCCCTTCGAATTCTGGATGTTCTAGGATGTTCTTCAATGCTTCTGTGACTAGTTTCGCTGCTTGACAGCATTCTCAGAGAATGCTGTCCTAGAACATCCAGAATTCGAAGGGCCACTTGCTCCAGTTAGCTCACGCGCTGGCTACGTCCTTCACTTACAAAAACCAACAGTGAAGCCAGAGAAGTAGTCTCCAAGTCTGTATGTAACAAGATAATTTTATCAATTATGGTTCAAACTCGAAGTTTGCCAAGGCCTGTAACGTCGAATGAAGAAAATATAGTGAACGTTTTAGCTTATGTCCATGTATATCCACAAACTTCCATCCGAAGTGCCGCATATGATTTAGGCGTAACTTATTATGCGGTGCAAAAGATTCTGGCCCATCACAACATGCATCCTTTTAAATTTATAACATTTCAACACCTGAAACCAGATGATTACCAACGTTGTGAGACAGTTCAACATTGTGAGACAGTCCTAATACGCATTGAAGAGGATCCTAACTTTTTGAGAAAAATAATATGGACAGCCAAGTTTTCGAGAGAAGGCATTATCAATAGAAGGAATCTACATTTTTGGGCCGATCAAAATCCACCCATGGTCAAGCAGTGGGGCTTTCAAGAAAAATTTAGTTTTAATGTTTTTTTGCCTCTTAAAAGACAACCAAATAAGATTTTTTATTTACAATGAGCCATTAAATAGCAATCACTACCTCCACATTTTAGGGACAGTGGTATCAAATTTTTTGGAAAATTTAACATTAGAAGATTTCCGTACTTCTTGGTTCCTGTTGGATGGAGCACCCGCACATTGCACGCAAGAGGTAACACGTGAGCTGTTTCAGATATTTGATGACCACTGGTTTAGGCGTTTGGGCCCATGGGATTGGCCTGCAAGGTCCCCTGACCTTACACCCCTTGATTTCTACCTTTGGGTTACTTTAAAACAAAAGGTATACCAGACACCGGTGAACACTAAAGTGGAGCTACGTCAATGTGTGACCAATTGCATCGATCAACTAGATGGGAATGAAATACATAAAGCGACAACTGATGGTGTACATCGCCGGATTTTGAAGTGCTTATAAGTCAATGGGGGATATTTTGAGAATTTGTTGTAGAATGTTTAGAATCTAATAATAAATAATAATTGAAAAAAATTATCTTGTATTCGCATAACCTTTCTTTCGCTTATTGGTTGCGATTCATGATATATCTCATTGAATTTCTTACATGTTCTTGTTACAATTTTGTCACATTGTCCATGAATTAATAGTGTCATCAAAACTCCATTTGAGTAATTATTTCGCTCCATCTTAACTTGTTTTCAAATAAATATTTAGTGGAAAATGAATCTTAAAAGTTCGGCGTCTGTCAATCACAGCAAACAATTAGGCAATTGTCAGATCAGATGGCGTTGCATGACCAACTAATACAAATTATGTAAAGATAATGTGCTTTTCATTAATTATTGCGATTATGTCGAAAACTTGACGAGCTTGGTATACCACTATGATACATCAATTTGGAGGAAATTTAATTGCCTTTCAGAATTTTAAATAATATTCAGGTGTCCTATTTGAAAAAAAAATATAGTTTTGGCCTTTTTTGTGTGTCACGTTAAAATCATCAATTTTAAACCGGCCTGTATAACATGAAATGAATTTATGTAAGTAACTATTAAATACCAGGCTTTCCAAACTGTGGGAAAAATTTCAGCTTTCTATGGGTTCAAATAGCAGCTAAATTAAAAATTTTGTGGGACCATTTTTCTGAGATTTTTAAAAAAAATAAGTATCATCTCGAAAACGGATGTAGACAGGTATAGGAAGCTATTAAGAAAAAATGATCATAGTGTACAATTCTTATGAAAATTTACTACTATAACGCACTTGCTGCGTCCCGAACTTTTTCTTCTTCTTTAAGCATCAAAATTCTAAAACTGTCTGTGTGGTGTCTTAGGGACAAGGCAAATGCTGAAATCAAGAAGACAAGATGCATATTGTGTTTCCATGAATTTATTCTCAACAAGAAAACAGTTTTAAACTGGGTCAGGATCAATATTACAGTAGTATCAGTTTTACAAAAAAACTAAGGAGAATGAACTATCTTAATTTTCAAAATGATCTTTTTATTCACAGCCTCTTATTAACATACTGTAGTTTGTTTTTTACAGGAAGAGGCTTGTAAAAAATGCTTCGAAGAAGTGATTGACAATATATGTATAGTATTTGATCTCCAAGGTTTCGGCCTTAGTTGTATGGATTATCAAGTTGTAAAGAATTTAATCTGGTTATTAAGTAAACATTATCCTGAAAGGTTAGGTGTCTGCCTCATTTACAATCCTCCATCATTTTTCTCTGGTTGTTGGGCTATCATCAAAGGATGGTAAGTAGAATGGTTGAACTGTTCTTAATAAATGAATTTCTTGATATGCATTTGAGGTTTTATTATTTAACAAAACAAGTCAATGTAAGATTACACTATTTTATTGTCATTTGATTGATATATTTCACTACAATGTAGATTCTTTTGATACAAAAGCAAAATCGGATTTTACAAAAGTTTTTATTTTTTTAATTTTTTTTTCACATATTGGATGACTATGCTTTTCACAGTAGTAGGTAAGATTTTCTTTAGATGTGATAAAGGAACTTCTGGCAATAATCCTAGGTTTGGTATTAGAATGTTGCCTTATCTTTTGTGATAACTGCAAACTCTTATGTTTGGCACAACTAGTTGTTCACTAAGTGCTTGCAGAAACTTTTAATTTCGATAACTCTTCTTGTGTTGTTGGTGCAGCTCCTCCTCGTGTTCTCCCGCACACAGTGCAAGATGGCATACATTTCGGCTTGAAAGACCGTTGCATGGGCTTCGAGGGAAATACTATGACTTACCCTCTGTGGGTCGTCCCCTGTGGGTCCGGGGACTAACTAAAAGAATAGGCCCAAGGTAACTCCTGCCTGTCGTAAAAGGCGACTAATTGGAATCAAACACTGGCAGGGGTCTTGTCCATGTGGGCCTGGAGGGAGGCGGATATATCTGGGGAGTGATGTACACCCGGATTGTGAGGCCTCCACTCTGGGCTTATAAATGGATGGTTGCCCGCGCTTGGTTGTTACTCGGAAGCGGGGTTCCGGATGGGTGCCGCCTCTGGTTGAGTGCTAGCAGGTGTCGTGTGTCTAGACGACCCGAAGGGGGTTGAGTGGTAAACACCCGGAGTTTGGGGCCCCCACTGTGTGCTTCGGAACGGGCGGACGGCCTTGCTTGTGCGATGCTCGGGAGCGGGGCTCGATGGGATATCGCCTTGAGTCTAGCACTGGTGGGTGTCTGGTCTAGACGAACCCGGAGGAGAGCTGAGATCTGTAGGGGTGGAATAAAACTAAGGGTTGAGGCCTCTTCTGTGAGCTTCGAAACGGACAAACGACCTCACTTGGATGCTGCTCGGATGCAGGACTTCATGATACTGCACTGAGTCAAACACTGACGGATCTCTGGTTCAGACGAACTCGGAGAAAGGTTATCTCTCTTTGAGCTTTGAGATGGGCAAGCGACTTCGCTCAGATGGCAGTAGATCTGTCAAACAAAGTTTCACCTCGCAGGTGTCGTCTCCTGTCGGAAGCTCGATTTGTTGGGTGAAATTTAAGCTAACGTTGTCAGGTGTTGGACCTGGACGAACCGGGAGGTGGCTGGGGTCTCTAGGGGTGGATTACACCTGGAGACTTGGGCCTACTCTGTGAGCATCGATACAGGCTAACGACCCTGCCTGGATGCTGCTCGAGGGCGGGACTTCATGATACCGCCTCGAGTCAATGAAACACTGGCGGGGGTCTGGTGCGGTTGAGGCTGGGGGAAGGCAGACATCTCTGGGGAGTGATATGCACCCGGAGTTTGGCGCCTCCACTGTGGCCTAAGAGACTGATAATTGGCCTCGCTTGGTTGTTACTCGGGAGCGGGGTTCCAGATGATACCGCCCTGGATTGAGCCCTGGCGTGTGTCGTGTGTCCAGACGTCCCGGGGGGTTCTGATCTCTGATGAGTGGTAAACACCCGGAGTTTGGAGCCCATACTGTGTGCTACGAAACGGACGGACAGCCTCGCTGGGGTGATGCTCGGGAGCGCGACTTGATGGGATGTTGCCTTCAGTCTTAACACTGTTAGGTGTCAGGTTTGGAAGAGCCTGAGGGGAGCTGAGATCTCTAGGGGTGGATTACAACTGGAGATTAGATGCTGCTCGAGAGCGGGACTTCATGATACCGTCTCGAGGCAAACACTGACGGATGTTGGGTCCAGACGAACTCGGAGAGAGGTTATCTCTCTTTGAGCTTCGAAACGGGCAAGCGACTTTACTCAGATGGCAGTACATCTGCCAAACAAACTCTCACCCTCAAGAAAAGATCGACTCCCTCAGGGAGCTGGAATTGATGGGTGAAATCTAAATAATTAGACGTGAGCCACAATAGACCTAAGGTCACGGTGGAGGGACTGAAATAGCCCACTCACAATAAAATCTAAATCTAATCTAATCTGTAGTATCTTTTAAGCGAAACTTGTGTATGGTGTCAAATACTTGTTGCATAATGCAAGGGATTCCACAAGGTTCTTTTTTATTATATGTTTTTTAAGATTTGTTGTATTTAAATAGTCGTCAGCCTGATGTGTCATCTGTATATTATACAGTATAATAATATAATTCATATGACAGCCTGCTTAAATGTGTAGAGAATATTTACAAGGTTTTCACTTGGTCGCATCCCATAGCCCGTTGATTCAGCATAATACCAACTCTCTGACTGCCACTGGCATTTTTTGGAACCTCCTACCAAACACATAGGTACCCATCCACTAATTCCTCATTGCCTCCCTTTTGTTTTGTTCCGCTTATGCACAATTTTTAACGTTCTGTGCATTCATCTCTTGCAAAATATCATTTTATGGGCTTCTCATACCACCCCATACATTACCGGTCAAAAATTTCCAAGTTGTTGCAGGATCATCATCATGTAAAGGGCCTAGTTTATTCAGATTATGTCACCCATCATGACTTTGGCTGTCCGAGGCTTTGGTTGTGGTTTTCACATTGTTTAAGTATGTAGAAGTGGGACAAGTTAGTAGCAGTCACACTCCCGGCTCTTGAAAACAAGGGCAGTGTGGAAAATTTTTGAGTCTTCTGTCACTTGTGAATGCCAACACATGCAAAGGAGATTTGACAATTAGCCCTTAACTGGTGACAAACTTTTCTGAACATTAGTGGTGACATGCGGTCTTTGAGACTGCTCAAGTTGTGGTGGGGCATACTGAAAACTGGAAGATTACAGTTGGATGTATTTTGTTATGAATTAAGTCTTTAAACATTATTGAAAGTATTTTATCAGAAAAAAAATTAAATATATTTTATATGGCCGATTTAAATCAACAGTAAGTAAAAAATGTAAAACACAAGGTCAAAAAATTAAAGGTTTATTCAAAACCCAAAATTGGCAAATAAAAAGGAAATTTTACATTAATTCTCACAGAATTCACAAGATAAACGTTTTAGGGACGATACATTAAAAAAAGCACAGCTTTTAAGGAAATGCTGGAAAACTGCAGATCATGAACTTTAAAAATTTTCTATACAAGAATTGCACATCTTTAGATAAGCAAAGCAAATGGGCTTATTGCAGTTGAAACATATATACAGTTAGGGTACAGATTTTACGAGTAGCAGATGTAATGAACTTCTCATTAACGACCAAATTTTAGTGATTTGAATGGAGTTGTGTAAGCGACAATGCTAAAATGCTTCTGATTTCACGAGGCCGCTTTTCATGCAATTTCGGTTTTAGCGAGGTAATTATTGCGTTGACCTGTTCACATTTTAATTGGGATACACAGATGTGAGAAAGTAAACAAGAGGGCTTCGTCTTTCTGTGAATTTCGTTGCCTCTCTACCCTAGGGTGTACCCAGCGAGGGGCATCCGGGGCAGCTACCCCCCCCCCCCCGGAAGCCTGGGAAGAAGCAAAAAAATAAATCCTTATAAAAAAATACCACAAACAAATAGGATAATTATCGTACATCTCGCAAAGCTTTAAACTGATCTGGAGCCATCTAGCGACTGGTAGCGAAATCTGTCAGCCAGTTAGTGGGATTCGAGAAAGGCTGTCAAGGGTCAGTGAGACCAGATGGTCTGAGAAATACAAGAGCATTAGAAAGTTTTCAGGCAGCTTCCATTAAATTGTCAATGCGCTAGAACATCTCTTGGTCGAAGGAAACTATGCTACAAGAAAATTTGCCTATCAATTGCACTGTGCAGTTACTAAACCAATTTTCATCGTAGGTTTAGTCATGATTGCAAAGTACTCTGCGATTTTGGAACCCGCTGTGAACGTTCTATAAAGTAAAAATATGGATTTGATTATGGTGAGGAAACATATTGGTGCAATCCTTGATGTCATCAAGAAGGATCGACAAGAAATTGAACATGTTTTTGATGAATTACTTGAAAAATCATATGTATCGCGGAGAAAGTCGGCGTTGAGTTAACAGTCCTACGAATTGTTCAAAAGCAAATACACAGAAGTAATCCGCCATCTGAAACTGCGACTGAATATTGGAGACGGTCGTTAATCATCCCTTATCTTGACTATTTAACTTTATCATTGAATGTTAGATTCTCACACGAAAATACACCTGCTTTTGCCTTATCCCATCTTCATCCTTCATACATGCTAAAAATGACTTCAAAAGATTTGGAGAAAAATGCAAAATCTTTCATGGAGTTTTATGGGTTGGGTGATATCTCTGCAGAATTAGATTTGTGGTATAATCTGTGGAAAAAGAAGGATTTAGCAGGAGACAAATTAAATGATAGTGAAGCGGCTGCACTTTTGGAGGAGGCTAATATTTTTTTTTCCTGCAACAAGGCATGCACTCCTCATTTTAAGTGCTTTCCCATCAACTACAGCTACTGTTGAACGCTCTTTCAGTACCCTTCAAAGGGTAAAGACCTGGCTGAGAAGTACAATGGGAGAAGACAGACTGACTGGGTTGTGTTTGATGAGCGTCCATCGGAAAGTCTTCAAGGAAAATCAGGACTGGATTGAAACGAGAGTTTTGAACAAGTTTTGTACAAATCCAAGAAAAATTATACTACTATAAGACATGTAACTAGAATAATTTTTTTTCAAGCAAATAATTGTAATAACTTAGTTGATAAAGCACTGCTATAATTATACATAATTTTCTTAAAATTTTGGTTTCATTCACCTTTTCCGCGATAAGATGTTACAACCTGACCGACCATGGCTTCCCCCCCCCCCCCCGGTTTTGATCCTGGGTACGCCCTTTTCTCTACCTAAAAATATGACCAATCAGACACACCAATGCCCAGTTTCACAAAGCTCGATTAAATATTTAACGGCCGGTTAGTTAATCAGAGCTTCAGACGACCAATCACAGCTTCAAAATATTTGGTTGTCATGGCAACAACCCGAATTGTAGTCTGTGATTGGTCGTCTTAATCCTTGATGAACTAACCGGCCGTTAAATATTTAATCAAGCTTTGTGAAACTGGGCATAAGACTAGATACACATGTTTCTTGATTGAGACATGACACTAATGTGTAATAAATGTTACTGTGCACAACACAAGAGAACATATTTATGGGTTCTTCCACCCAGACAGTGATAGTCTCTCTTACGACTTGAAATCAACGTTCGTTAGAACTGTACATGTGTGTGACTTTTTGTTTTTCTGTTTAAATCTTGAAACTTACGCCCTATTCCGATCAGTTTTCGATCACTGCGTGTTTGAGGCAGGTGAATAGAGTCTTGTTTACACATTCTCCGGTATCAAAAGAAAACGCCTTACTATTGAAGAGAAAACGTCGATATTGAAATAAGTAAAAACGGGAACGCAAAAAAGTGTTGTTTGGTTTGTAGGCAGTACGGTATTGCATTGTCTACATTATCAACAATTTTAAATTGCGAGAATGCTATTGTCCAGACATAGTGGTTCCAACAACAAGAGATAAGTGTAAAAACAACCGACTTCGAGAACTTGGACAAAGCAATATCAGAGGCACACAAACATTCCTATAAATGGTCTATTTCTCCAGGAGAAAGCTGTTATTCTTGGTGGAGAAATGGGATATGGGGAGAATTTCCAGTGTTCTACAAGTTGGATTTCTCCTTTTAAACAAAGACATTCAATTAATTCAGGGAAAGTACCTGGGGAAGTGAAATCTGCAAATAAGGAAGTCACATCTGATTGCCTTCAAACTTCCGAGAAATATCCGAGGCATATCAGGCATGTGATATCTTCAGTGCAGACTAGACAGGACTTTTTTACAAAATGTTCCCGAACAAAACTAAAATTCAAAAACAAAAATTGTGTTGGTGGGTAGTTATCCAAAGAGCGACTGATTTGTGTAAATTATGATGGTTCTGAGTTTCGAAGACTATTGGTTACTGGCAAAGCACAAAAACTAAGATGTTTTAAAAAGGTAAAGAGTTTGTCAGTGAAATATGTTTCTAATAAAAAAGCATGTGTGACTGCCAATATTTTTAAAACTGAAGTAGAAGAATGGGATAGAGAACTGGAAAGAAAAAATAGACAAATTTTGCTTGCGGTGGATAATTGTGTGGCACATCCACAATTGACGAGTTTGAAGAACATCATGCTAGTTTTTCTGCCATATCTGTAATGCAGCCTTTAGATCAGATAATTATCAACTCTCTGAAATGTAATTACAGGAGACAACTCGTCACAAAAATAATTGACAACATGGACAAGAAGCAGTGTCAACTTTCGGTAAATGTCCTCGAAGTTATTCGTCTCTTTGATCGTGCATGGACAAATGTCTCACAAAAAAACGGTGCAAAACTGTTTCAGGCATGCTGGTTTTCATTTTGAGTATAGAAATTAAAACGTTGATTTAAGCGTTTCGGAAGATCTTATTGCTGAAGAAGATCTCGCCGTCAAAGGTATCCCAAAATATTCCGAGATAATTGAAGCTGCAAATTTGAACACTACCCAAGAAATGATAGAAGATTCCGATTCGGATAAAGAATCTAAAAGCACTGAATGCACCAATGTATCACTCCAAGATGCCATAGATTCCGCCGATAAGATTAGAATATTTTTAGAGAGGGCCACAAACTCAGAGAGTGAGCTAAGTCTATTAACTTCCATAGAAAACTTTTTGGAAAAGAAGGAAAAAGAAAAACCGACAGTATAAATGAAAATCACAGACTACTTTTTATGATGTGTAGAAAGTTAGATTAAGTAATAATGTACAGTACATACAGTGATGTATTTTTTTACTCTAATAAAATTATTCATTCAAACTAGGCAGTTACAGTTGACCCTCAATATTGATGGAAAGGGTTACAGGGGAGTAGTCCAGTTTGTACACTTGCATATAGGCATGTACATACCTACAGTTTTTTGTAGGTACTTCTTGTATCTGATATAGTGAGATCCGGTTTTTACGAGATATTATTGCTGGTTCTTTGACTCCTTGTTAAATCCGGATTCTACTATATATATATATATATATATATATATATATATATATATATATATATATATATATATATATATATATATATATATATATATATATATATATATATATATATATATATATATATATATATATATATGTGCAATCTTCCTCTTTAGTTTAGGTGCACATCCAACATTTTCTTGAATTTCAGGTTTAGCTTGTGTGGTGGTCGTATTTTCTGGCTGTAAATTCAAAAACTTGCGGTACCATCTTTGAAATGGCTTGGAACCCTCATGTTTGTCATTCTCCTTTCTAGATAAGGTGTTATCAGTTCGTTAGCTAGTTTTTTAACAAAATTGTAACAAGAAATGTTGTCAAGTTAGGGAAAGGAGTTGGAAATAATAAATGAATTTGCTGAATATATGTCAACTATTTTATAAAAAATTGCCCTCGGCCAACTTTGGGTTCGAGACTCCACATATACTTAGCGCATTTATCGTCTAGCGAGTCAACGCCCCTTTTATTTTCATTATAGTATGAAATTATTTCTAGCTTTAGTGAAGCTTCCTCTATAGCTTTCCCATGATGCATTGGTGATGCTAAAATGACAGATTTGTTCTTTTTTGCAACATGAGATATTAGTGTTATGTCTTTAGTAAACCCATAAAGCGTGTCACCAACTTTTTTTAGGGAGGAACTCATTGGGGATTTTTCGTTTATTTCTTCTCATAGTCCCCATATGTGTGAAGACACTTTTTTAAGGTGTTCAATAAGCTCAATGATGGAGAACCAGTTATCCGCTGTGATGTTCTTATTCGAACCACAGAGTGGACCGGCCAACCTAATGACAGCTTGCGATGGTTTGCTCATCCTTTGTTCTTCAGGCGTCAATCCAATGCCATCAGAATTTCTTCCTGTATACAGGTAGTATTTATACAGATAGCTAGTCTTACCATCTGTCATGCAATTTGTTTCAGCCCATACTTCTACAGTTTACTGGGTTATTTTTTTACATTTTGAAACCACATTTACCACTGAAACTTATTAACATAGAAACTCATTACATTATTGACGAAAATGTCAAAAGGCTCTTGGATAGCAGCAGCTCGATTCCCCAATCGCGTCATAATCCTGTTCTCGCTATTGTCAAATCTTAATGCCACTAATATCACCAGGAATCTTTTTTCAGGCATAATTAGATGAAAAATTTCACGTGCAGTTCCGTCTGTGGCGAAGATGGAGCTTGTATCTTCATTATTTGATTTGAAAATCGATGTAAATAGTACAACTCGCAGAGAAGCTTTCATTTCTGCATCACGGATACTGCAAACTTCCGGCTTTTGTAAATTTCGAAGTAAATAGTAGAGCTCCCAGAAAAGCTTTACGTTCTGCATCACAGATATCACAAAGTTCTGGCTTTTGTAGCCTACTGTATTTTTTTCCCATTGTCGTCAATTTCCTATTCGTGGAGCATATAATCGGATCGATCATTTTATCAGTTGTTGAAAATATACTTAGGGGGTTAAAAGGTTCAACAATATACCTGCAAACTTGAGGCAGCCAAAAAATGGTATGATGGGGTGTTCAGCTTTGCTACATTTATATCTATTCTTTCCATAGTTTCTTGAATTTGTAGGGTTTTCATCGATATGTTCACTTGCATCTATGCCCTAATCATGAGAATTGATATCTATTTCACTTTCCATTGATTATTGTGGCATTTCTTTATTTTCACCCTTGTGTTTTTTTCCACATCAGAGATATCACTATCACACTCATCTTACCTCTACAAAATTAGGCTGAGATTGATTGACTAATTCTGCCATAATTGCAATCACAAGAAATAACTAACATCTGAACTTAAATGGTGGCATGAGGTGTGACAAACCGCAACTATATTGTTACAAAGCACTTCAATAGACGTAGGTGCGGTGTTGCCACATCTCCAGAATTTCCCCAACATCTGGGAATTTTTGCACAATCTGGCAACACCGCCTCCCCACCCCCCTGGGGGTGCCTGGGGTGACCCCTCTCAGGCGAAGTCTCAACCCTCTAGGACCAGAAATAACGAAGTTACCAACTTGTACCCCGTCGGAACGGATAACTGAGGTCTGCACATTCCGAACACCCTGTATATACACCCTATATACGCAGAGAACCCTTACACCCTGTATACGCAGAGAGATCTTATAGTTCGAGAAACACCTCTTGTGTAACATAGGAGTGGTGACCACATTTGGATCATCCTGTATACACATCCCCCTGTATACACACGGGACCGATCTGTATTCACAGAACCTTCTAGTAAAAGAAGGTCCTGGAACGTTCTGGAATGGAAGGCTCCAGAAAGAAGGGGAAGGTACGGCGAGTATATAAAAGCGAAAGCAAGCCAGCCCGACAGTTAGTTCAGTTCAGTAAGAGAATGTGGTAGTGACTTGAAGAAGCAGTGTAAAGTGTTAAGAGAGTAGTGGCTGTAGTACCAGATTAGTGACTTTTGTTGAGAGTAGTAATTGTAAGGCCAGTAAATGAAGTGTTTTGTGAGAGAGACATTCTAGAAATTTTATTGTATCCATATTTAGAGTGTAAATAAAGTTGTTTTGTTAAAATTTAAAGTCTCACTTATCCAGAACCCGGAGAAAACGCAACAATTTGGTGTCAGAAGTGTGGGATAAGTGAGTGAAGAAGTGAACAAGCAAGCTAGCTGTAAATGGTAAACACCAGATCGACTGACTACGACAAGATGGCTGAAATCAAAGAGTTGATGGACTTACTAAAAAAGCAACGCGAAGAAGACGAACAACGACGACAAGAAGAAGAAAGAAGACGGCGCGAAGAAGACGAACGACGGCGGCAAGAAGATAAAGTAGACCTCAAGAGGCAACGCGAAGAAGACGAACAACGGCGACAAGAAGATGAAAGAAGACGACGCAAAGAAGACGAACAACGACGACAAGAAGAAGAAAGAAGACGGCGCGAAGAAGTGGAACGACGGCGGCAAGAAGATAAAGAAGACCTCAAGAGGCAACGCGAAGAAGACGAACAACGGCGACAAGAAGATGAAAGAAGACGGCGCGAAGAAGACGAGAGAAGACGACAAGAGGAGGAACAGAGGCGTCTTGAAGATAAAGAAGAACTCAAGAAGCAACGCGAAGAAGACGAAAAACGACGACTAGAAGACAAAGAAGACCTCCGAAGTATGTTTCACAATATGAGAGTCGATGTAAAAGAGGAAATTGAACTGATCAACGAACAAATAGAAAATGTGAACAGTAAAGTAGAAAATGTAACAGAAAATGTAAAGGATTGGAACAAACGATGGGAAGAAGTGGAGGGGTTGAAAGAACAAATGAAGATGATGATGAAAGGCACAGAAGTCAGACATAGAGAACTGACAGAGCAGGTGATGGGCCAGACTGACAGAACTCAACCAAGAGGAGTTACTGGAATGTCCCCAGTTCAAAATCGTCCGGAAGAAGGTATACCAATCGTGCAGCAGCCTCATGGAACCTTGAAGCCGCCGACTTTTGACGGAGAAACATCGTGGCCCATGTACAGGAGGCAGTTTGAGGCGGCAGCTCTCAGCAATGGGTGGAGCGAACAACAGGCAGCAACTGCTCTAATTCTCTCGCTTAGAGGTAAAGCCCTAGAGATCCTCCAGAACATCCCGGAGTCGAAACAGCAAAACTACTTAACAGTGATACAGGCCCTAGATTTGAGATATGGTAACAAGTACATGAGCCAGGTCTACCAGACACAACTAAAGTCAAGGGTCCAGAAGCCAAATGAGACTCTGCAAGAGTTCAGTGCCGAAGTGGAGAAACTTGTGCGACTGGCATATCCCCAAGCCCCAGAAGAATTTGTCAACCAGATAACCGTCCAGACCTTCATCGATGGGGTACTTGATAATGATATGCAACAAGCTTTAAGGCTCGGAAGGTTCAAAACACTTACGGACTGCGTAATTTATGGCTTGGAATTTGAAGCAGCGAAGAATGCATCTCAACCTCGCCGCAACAGGCTGCGCGAAGTGAAGGAGAAAGAGGACCTTTCAGACACGACTGGGGAACTTAGGCAAGAAATAAAGTTTATAAAGGAAGCCATAAGCAAGCTCACTGCAACGGTCGGAGCACGTAAAACGAAAGCAGATTGGTCAGACATAGAATGTTACAAGTGTGGTAGGAAAGGCCACATAAGTAGGCAGTGCTTACAAACCCAACAGGTGGCTCGCAGAAGACAAGAATATACCAACAGGGAGCGCCATCAGGGAAAACGACCTGACGCCAGTGTAGGTGGGCGACACGTGGCATGCGAGACCCAGGGCCCCAAGGTCAGGGTCTCCACTATCCGACGCTACCGCGAGAGCCTCGTTATACCTGGCAGCATAGACGGAAGACAATGCAGTTTCACCATCGATACTGGTGCTACTAGATCCGTTGTACGTCCAGACATGTTGCCAAACAGGTCCGCACTCACGACCAACAAACAGCCTGTGTTGGAGACGGCAAAAGGAGATAGGATACCTGTGCATGGAGAGGCCACTGTTTTCATTAGGCTGGGCAGTACTGAGCTACAGGTAAGGGCTGTCGTCGCAGAAATCGTCGACGAATTTATTCTGGGCCTGGATTTAATGGAAGATTTCGATGTCCTGTCAGTAGACTTCCAGAATAAGATCTTGAAAATCGGTAACGAAGAGCTGTATTTATCTCCAACAGCAGGCGAAGCTAATCCCAGGGTGAGACTTATTGTCGACGAGGATACACGGATTCCTGGTAACAGTGAGAAGATTGTCAGAGCCAGACTAGAGAAGAAACTTGATGGTATGTCTGCTCTCATAGCGGAGCCCCTAAAAGATAGACATGATGGTGCCCTCGTCGCACGATGCTTAGTAGACCCGAAGAGGACAATACCCATAAGAGTGGCTAACGTGCAAACTAACAGGGTCACATTGAAGAAAGGTGAGGTTATCGCCACTTGCGAGCCCATTGACCGAGTGACGTTGTCAAGAAAGGTGACACCCACGGCATTAGACAGAAGACTGCCAGTAGAAATGGTAGAGCGGTTCAAGAATTCTTGGGGCCAATTGAACGACATGGAGATGGAAATGGCCCTGAAGTTCGTATTGGAGGAGGCCGATATTTTCGCTCAAGATAAAATCACAGGTCGTACGAGTCTAGTGCAACACAGAATTAATACTGGCGACGCAAGACCAATTAGACAGCCACCGAGAAGACTGCCTTTTGCCAAGCAATCAGAAATCAAGGCGATGGTTAACGAAATGCTGGAAGATGGTGTGATTGAGGAGTCTAATAGTCCTTGGTCGTCCCCAGTAGTTTTGGTCACCAAGAAAGACGGCACTATGAGATTTTGCGTGGACTATAGGAAGCTGAATGATGTCACCAAGAAAGACAGTTATCCCCTGCCCCGGATCGACGACACTTTGAACACTTTGGCCGGATCAAAGTGGTTCTCTACATTAGACCTGAAAAGTGGCTACTGGCAAGTAGAACTCCATAAAGACGATAAGGAGAAGACTGCTTTTTCAACCGGGAATGGGTTGTACCAATTCAAGGTCATGCCATTCGGCTTATGTAATGCTCCTGCCACCTTCGAGCGACTAATGGAGTTAGTGCTGAGAGGACTTACATGGGAAACATGCCTGGTGTATCTCGACGATGTCATGGTGATTGGAAGGACTTTCGATGAACACCTGTCGAATCTGAAGCAGGTTTTCTCCAGGCTGAGAGGTGCCAATCTGCAACTCAATCCCAAGAAATGCGTCCTCTTCCAGAAGAAAGTGAATTTCCTCGGACATGTCGTTTCTGAGAAAGGGATAGAAACTGATCCAGAGAAAATAAAGGCAGTAAGAGACTGGCCTGTGCCGAAGAACAAACATGAGGTCAGAAGTTTTCTGGGACTTTGCAGCTACTACCGACGCTTTGTGAAGTACTTCAGCAGCATTGCGAAACCTCTGCATAGCCTGACTGAAAATAAGGTTGAGTTCATCTGGTCACCAGATTGCCAAGAGTCTTTTAGAGAACTCAAACATCGTCTTCTCACTGCTCCTATACTGGCTTATCCTCAGGACGAAGGACTGTTCATACTGGACACCGATGCTTCCCAGTATGGCATTGGGGCAGTGCTCTCGCAGCTCCAAGCCGGAGAAGAAGTTGTGATAGGCTACTTCAGCAAAACGTTCGGAAAAGCAGAAAGGAATTACTGTGTAACCCGGAAAGAACTGCTGGCAGTTGTAAGATCCATCGAACATTTCCACAGCTTCCTGTACGGAAGAACATTCCGCGTGAGGTCAGATCACTCTGCTCTGCAATGGCTTCTGAACTTTAGAAATCCCGAAGGACAGATAGCACGATGGATAGAGAAACTGCAGAGCTACGACTTCCGGATTGAACATCGAAGAGGAAGAAGTCACGCCAATGCAGACAGCCTGTCAAGAAGACCATGTTCAGTGCATGAATGTAAATTTTGCGAGCGACAAGAGAACAAAGAGATCGACAAAGTAACTCATCAGATCAAACAACTGGTGGCAGGACAGGAGAATAACACCGATCTAGACGTAAATCTTGAATACATCAGAGACGCACAGAAGACAGATCCAGACTTGAAAAATATTAGAGAATGGCTACAAAAGGGGAAAAGACCTGAGTGGCACGATGTGTCCCGGTTTGGGGCGGAGGTTAAAGGCTACTGGCTACAATGGGACTCATTGTGTCTAAAGAATGACATGATCACTCGAAAATGGGAAACTGCCGATGGTAGAGACTGTATATACCAGACCGTTGTGCCAAGTGAGTGCATAAGCAGTGTTCTTCAAGAGTTACACAATAGTAGAAGTGGAGGCCACTTTGGGGTCAACAGGACTCTTGCCAGAGTGAGAGACCGCTTCTATTGGATAAACTGCCGAAGAAGCGTGGAAGAATGGTGCAAAAGGTGTGACCAATGTGCTTCAAAGAAAGGACCAAAGACCCGATCCAGAGGAAAAATGATGCAGTACATCTCAGGTACACCGTGGGAGAGAGTTGCCGTAGACATCGCAGGACCTTTTCCCATCACAGAGTCTGGGAACAGGTACATAATGGTGGCGATGGACTACTTCTCGAAATGGCCTGAAGTTGCGCCGATCCCCAACCAAGAGGCAACGACCGTAGCAGAAGCCCTGATGGAAAACGTCATATCACGGCATGGCGTACCCTTGGAGATTCACACCGACCAGGGCCGGAATTTCGAATCAGAGGTCTGGAAGAGCCTAATGGACTTGCTAGGCATAAAGAAAACGAGAACAACGCCACTCCACCCTCAATCAGACGGCATGGTAGAACGGCATAACAGGACCATCAATCAGTATCTTGCTATGTTTGTCGACGAGAATCAGAGAACCTGGGACAAGCTGATACCTCTGTTCCTCCTAGCTTACAGAAGCTCTCAGCATGAATCTACCGGCTACACTCCATCCATGATGTTGACCGGCAGAGAGATGCGGTTACCAATCGACATGACGAGACCACCACCGAACGAGGACATAGCGGACCTAGCTACGTTACCTGAGTATGTCGCCGACCTAGAAGGAAAACTGCGCACTATACACAGATGTGTCAGAGATAGGCTCCTCTTAAGCAGTGACCGGATGAAGATGCGCTTGGATCGCAGAGCAACACCCCATACATTCAAGGAAGGTGATGCAGTGTGGCTGTACCAACCAACAAGGAGAAAGGGCCTCAGTCCCAAACTTCAGAAACCATGGGAAGGGCCATACTTGGTGACTAAGAAAATTAACGACCTAGTCTACAGAATCCAGCTGTCTCCAAGAACTAAACCCAAAGTTGTTCACATAGAGAGGTTGAGTCCCTATCGGGGCAACGAACCCCCAAGTTGGCGGCCGGTAAATACTGTTCGGGACGAACAGTCTTAAGGAGGGGGGCAGTGTTACAAAGCACTTCAATAGACGTAGGTGCGGTGTTGCCACATCTCCAGAATTTCCCCAACATCTGGGGATTTTTGCACAATCTGGCAACACCGCCTCCCCACCCCCCTGGGGGTGCCTGGGGTGACCCCTCTCAGGCGAAGTCTCAACCCTCTAGGACCAGAAATAACGAAGTTACCAACTTGTACCCCGTCGGAACGGATAACTGAGGTCTGCACATTCCGAACACCCTGTATATACACCCTATATACGCAGAGAACCCTTACACCCTGTATACGCAGAGAGATCTTATAGTTCGAGAAACACCTCTTGTGTAACATAGGAGTGGTGACCACATTTGGATCATCCTGTATACACATCCCCCTGTATACACACGGGACCGATCTGTATTCACAGAACCTTCTAGTAAAAGAAGGTCCTGGAACGTTCTGGAATGGAAGGCTCCAGAAAGAAGGGGAAGGTACGGCGAGTATATAAAAGCGAAAGCAAGCCAGCCCGACAGTTAGTTCAGTTCAGTAAGAGAATGTGGTAGTGACTTGAAGAAGCAGTGTAAAGTGTTAAGAGAGTAGTGGCTGTAGTACCAGATTAGTGACTTTTGTTGAGAGTAGTAATTGTAAGGCCAGTAAATGAAGTGTTTTGTGAGAGAGACATTCTAGAAATTTTATTGTATCCATATTTAGAGTGTAAATAAAGTTGTTTTGTTAAAATTTAAAGTCTCACTTATCCAGAACCCGGAGAAAACGCAACAATATTGTTAGTTCGTAAAACACATAAACTTATGTGCACAGATAGCAACCCCATTGTAAACCAGCACTACACTGATGACTGGAAAGGTACTGAGACAGATAGCAGCATCTGCTGGAGCTGACAGGAAATTTTCAACATTTTAAGAATCGGAGTGTCTGAGTGGCCGCGCTTCACCAGTTAAGGGTTAAAAGAGTTGAGTCAAACAAAATTTTCTCTGAGTAATGTTCTCTGGCAGTATTTAGTACATAACCAAAGTTAACCATTATTATACTGCACTTGAATAAGTTGTTTTAATACTAAAGCACTATTGTAAAATGTTCATGTGTACATTGTTAGTTTTGTTTATTGTGAGATTGGGTTCTATTAATTCTATTGATGACATTTATGAATTTTCTTACAGGTTAGATGAAAACACATCAAGTAAAGTAATTTTTGTCAATTCCGAAGAAGAGTTATGTAAATATTTGATACCTGACATTTTGCCTACAGACATTTAATTATTTATCATTCCTAATAGACTTGAAACAAATAAACTAAATAAATAAGTTAGTTAAGGATTTAATCTTATCATGTAAAACTGTGTAAATCACTTTAAGTTTGTTCAATCGTTAACAAGAAAAAAACTTACTCTAAAATAGTTGAATTTAGTTATTATGTGAGTAAGAATTTACATGATCTCGTTTTTTTCTTGGTGCCCGCATTTATAACATTTTATATCTTTATTTTTGTATTTATTGACGGGATAAGTTTTTGTTTAATAATAGTTACCTGACTTTAATACAAGAATTTAAATATTGTCAAAGAATTCTGCAAATAGCATTTTTAAATTCTTGTTATTCTTTATCTAAAATATTTCTACATCTTGTATTTGCGAACTTTTATTTTAAAAAATAATAGAGAGGTATTGTTGGTGATATTTTTCATATATATATATATATATATATATATATATATATATATATATATATATATATATATATATATATATATATATATATATATATATATATATATATATATATATATATATATATATATATATATATATACAAATATGTACTAACAAAGTTATTAAATTTGTTAGGTATGTTGCCCTGGTCAAGACCTTACTGTATATCAAAATTCAATTTTGTAGGCGTGTAGCAAATTTGAGTTACTCAAATTTGAAGCATTTAATGAAAATTCGCTACCATAACGCACTTGCTGCGCTCCGAAAATTTTCTTTATTTTAGGAATATAAAAATATGTTTTTTTTTTCAGAGCGTTTACTCCATATAATTTTGTCCCGCAACACCTTGTGTGCGGATTTTCTGTTGCTATCTTTTACTTTTACTGAATTTTCTTTTAAAAAATTCACTAATTTGGAGATCGTGACTTTTGAATTTTGAAAGAATTTCTACAAATAAGCGCTATCTAGGACCCCTGGAACCCAAATCCGAGGTCGGTTTCAGACTTTATATGTTTATATATATATATATATATATATATATATATATATATATATATATATATATATATATATATATATATATATATATATATATCTGTGCCGATGACGATTAAATTTAGTGAGTACCTTTCTTTTGCAAGTGGCTTGGATAAGTTCGTTAGCCAGGAAAATCTGCTCAGCCCAAATAGGTTAAACATTGCTTTGTTTTAATTAGAAAGTCGGATTTCCCCGGTCCGTGCCAGTTCTGAGCTGACCTTTCATGTATCGAATTTCGATCACGTAATTATAATTCATGTTTGTAAGAAAATAAATTCGGGACACAACAAGTGCGTTATGGTAGCGAATTTCTATTAAAATCTGCTTAGTTCAAATAGATTAAACAATGCTTTGTTTTAGTTAGATAGTCGGATCCCCCCGGTTCATGCCAGTTCTGAGCTGAACTTTAACATATCGAATTGCGACCACGTAATTATAATGCATGTTTGTAATAAAAGCAATTCTGGACGCAGCAAGTGCGTCATGGTAGCGATTCTTTTATTAAAATCTGCTCAGTTCAAATGGATTAATCAATGCTTTGTTTTAATTAGATAGTCGAATTCCCCTGGTCCGTGCCAGTTCTGAGCTAACCTTTAATGTATCGAATTTCGACCACGAAATTATAATGCATGTTTGTAAGAAAAGCAATTCGGGACGCAGCAAGTGCATTATGGTAGAGAATTTTTATTAAATGCTACAAATTTGAATAGCTTAATTTGCTATTAACCTATAAAGTTCGTTGGCCAGGAAACTAGTTTTTCGGGATCCTTTTAGGTTTATTTTCGAAAAATTTTTGTACATTTTCACATTGTTTTGAGTATATAGGTTATATCGGTAACCAAATTGGATGTCTGCCTTCATTAAAAAAAAAGACATATTTGCTATTAAAAACATTTTTATGATAATTCACTACTATAACGCACTTGCTGGCCCAGACTTTTTTTTATAAATAGTTTACACAATGTGCTGATCAAGTTTGGAACAATTTAAAAGTGTGTTATTTAATTTTTCAAGAAAAGTGCTTGGACAGGTCAATTTTACATTTTCAATTGCCAACTTTTATGACGTCATCTATTTCTGAATGGTGAAGTCATCATAACTTTATTTAAAAGACAACTATTTTTTTTTGCTGTTTTTCTATAGACTTGCTTACTACCTAAATGATCATGAAAAAAATTGGTACCTTACATAACAATTTTTTTGAAAAAATAGCATTATTCACTGAAAAAAATGGAAACGTAAGGTTAATAGAAAAAATTATTAAACCAAGGAAAACAAACAAAATTTAGCGCAAATGTTTTAATTGTTCTCCACCTACCATTTGGCATTGACCGATACGAGTGTAAACACTTTGTACACTACGCTCAAAAATGCCAGGACTAATTTGCTCCACTTCAGCACGAATTGTTTGCTGTAGCTCCTCTAAATTATGTGGTCTATTGAAATCAATTGTCGATTTTAAATACCCCCGCCTCCCACATACCCCCTCCCCACATACAGAAAAATCCAAGGGAGTTAAGTCTGGGGAACATGGTGGCCACTCAATTGCTCCTCGAACCCCTATCCATCTTTCAGGAAATATGGCGTCTAGATATTGACGGACGTCTACACCAAAGTGAGGAGGCGCCTCATCTTGCTAAAACCACATATCTTGATGGGGCACATCTGCCTAGTGATTAATTGGAAGAATTACTGCCATAGCTGGCACTAAATCCAATCACAAGAAATTTAGGTAACATGCCGCTGTAAGATTTTCTTTAAAAAAATAAGGCCCTATGAAACGCCGTTCGATTATACCCCTCCATACATTCACTTTGCCATGACGTTGACTGTGGGAGTCTTGAGTCCAATGATGATTTTCCAGTGTCATATCTTGAGTTCTGACGATTTACTGCCCCGTTCAGGCAAAAAGTGGCTTCATCAGAAAAGAGAATGTTATTAAGAAAATTGGGATATTCATCATCGCAACATATCATTAGTTGTTCACAAAACTGTAAACGGCAGTCTGAATCATCATCGTTTAACTTGTGTATCAATTGCACTTTGTAAGGATGATACTTCTCTTCTTTGAATAGTTTTACCACTAGAAATTGGTCCACGTTGTTATTTAGGGCTAGTTGCCTTGTAGACTGGTAAGGATTTTCTTCAGATTCAAGTAATAAATCCAATCTGACTTTTTCACTTACTCGAGATTGACATCGTCGAGGAAAATCACTTACAGATCTCGTTTCTGTGAATTTGGCAAGTCATTTCCTTACTGTAGATCTTGCAATAGGCAGTCAATCAGGATCTTGTTGGTTAAATAACTAGCATGCTTCCTCATGACTTCTAAGCCTGTCGCCATATCCAATCATCATTAGTGTCTATTCTTTCCCTCTTGGTTAAACGTACCATTTTTCTTCAATTCGAATTAGAATTGATTGCTTTTAGAACTTCTACACTTTCACCATTAAGACTATTAATTGATTTAAACGGCAGGTAATAATTGAAATTATTTCATGATTTAACATTATTGTCTTTATTCACGGAATTACAAATTCATACTGCGATAAAAGTCTCATAACTAAATACTGATAACAGAAAATAATCAATAAATTATCACGGTGTTGTTAAAAATTGAATTTGACTTAACTTTTTGTTCCACCTGTTAAAGAGTTACATGACAACATATAAAAAATCACAAAATCAAGTGTTCATTACTTTCGAAAAGTTAAGGAAAACCTCATTATTCTAAAGAAAACTCGTTCTAAACAAAAACGGTGAGAAATATTCCTTATTAAATTTCCTTTTTTTGAAGTAAATAATGCAATTTTTTCAAAACAAAATTGTTGTGAGGTACTAATTTTTTTTCATCATCATTTAAGTAGTAAGCAGATCAATGGAAAAACAACAAAAATATGGTTGCGATTAAAAATAAACACATGATGACGTCGTCACTCAGAAATAGGTGACGTCATAAATGTAATTTTTACGTCATAAGTTGGCAATTGAAAAGATAAAATTGACCTGTCCAAGCGTTTTTCTAGAAAAAATTAAATAACACATGAATTATGTAGGGGAAGGTGGGCCACAGTGAGACCAAAAATACATATTTCAAAATAAAAAGTTTTATTTTATTTATATCATCAAAACAAATGAACAGATATATAGGTTTATATTTTAAGAACAAATTGTAGACTATACAGTTGTTGAAATACGACAATAAAAATGGCCGCAATTTAAAAAAAAAGTTTTTGTCTCACTGTGGCCCGAGGTAAGGGGTACAATGAGACTACCTAAAAATATTACTGTTTTGACAGTTTTAATATAGAACAAGTATAAAATCATTTGAAAGACAACAGTAAATTAAACTTAAGCGGTATCAAACTAAAAAAAGACACAATAATACTTTCAGCGGATTTCCAGTGTCTAGATTGACAGGAAATTAAATTAAAGGACTTGTCTCTTGGTGCGGCCAGTAGGCTGTGGTGCTGGCAAAATCGCTTTTATGTCAGATAAATCAACAGAAGCTTCATCAGGAATAATTGAAAAAATGAAACTATCTAAACATTTTGTACTTCTTTTCAGATAGCTCACGTGAATCTCACTTTTGTTGTCAATAACCTTGGCTATGTAGTAAATTTTCTTTTTAGTAGAAGACTCCACTAGAATAAAATCTCCTACATCTGGGTTTTTGGACAAGGGCTTCAAATTAATTTCATTTTCTGTATCATTATCCATCTCTACCTGCAAACTACCTTCACTCTGATTCGGATGACTCTAGTTCTTTCAATCTATTTTACTTCTGTTTTGAGACCGGACTTCTTCAGTGAATTTCTTCTAAGTTTTTCTCTTTCTTTTACTTTTATAACTAACAATTCAGGTGTGTCAGTCATTATGGCACTTTTTCCTTTAGTTCGCCTCTTCCTTTCTGTTTTCAGTTCCTTGGCTTTTGGGAAACCAACTAATTCTTCTGGAGTAATGAATCTTTTAGAAGGTGGTGTAGTGGGAGTGGGCGTCACATCGATTGGGCTCATCGTCTGAAGCATGACTTGGTCCGGTAACAGGTTGATTATTGGGCTCTGGAGACTGTCTTAAGTTTCTATTCGTCACTTCACTACCGAGAAAGTCTTAATCTGTAAAAATGTTTCGATCATACGGATAGATGCCTGTTTTTCAAAATCCGGCTATAATATTTTCTGGTGTCATGGACCATTGGAAATCTTGGCCCACACTTCCCGCTATCCCATAGATATTCAAAGGCACTCCGGGATGATTTAAAAGCCAACTATCTACAGCGGCATTATAAAAAGCTTTAAATGAATAAAAAAACTGTGACATCTAATGGTTAAAGGTTATTAGAGCAGTGAGGTGGAAAAGTCACAATTGTGACTCCATTCTCTTTGGCTAGAGTTATAATTTGGACAGACAAATGACTTTGATGATTATCCATCACTAAAATACAAGGATTCTCTAGAGAACTTGCACTCTTTTTGCTGAAGTGCTTGAATGTTTCCATTAATAACTCCGTGTTCATCCATCCAGAAGGATTTGCTAAGCCCAGATTGCCTGGTGATGCCCCAATTAACATATCTTCTTTAAATTTTTTTTCCTGGAAAAATCATTACTGGAGCAAGGCTATTCCCAGCTGCATTTATGAAACAGCACGTGGTAACTAGGGTTCCTCATTCACCACTAATAGCTTTACTGATGTGCTTCCTCCCTTTTTTGGCGATGATCTTTTTTTGGTTTATGGACAGTTGTTGTTGCCGTCACGTCCAAGTTATAAATCCTTGAAGGGTCCCGAATATATATATATATATATATATATATATATATATATATATATATATATATATATATATATATATATATATAATTGCATAAAGGTTATTAAAGAACTTTGAAATATTATGTCGGTTGAAAGAAGTTGCTCTGGATAAGCTGCAACCCTCTGGCTGCCTAATGCTGAGCATGGGGTGTCTTTTCATGAATTAACTAAGCCAGTCGACTCCGACTAATTTGTTTCTCCTCCAACTCTCTGGAATAGGTTTGGAATTGGCTGTAGCTAGCTCATAAGCGAAAGCGCGAACATTTTTGGTGGCTTTTCCATAACACATTTTTTAACATTCCAGAATGTAATAACACAAACTCTGTTTTTCTGCCTCAGAGAATATTTGATGGGCATTGTATTTAGGGGTCATTCTAATTATGCTTTCGGGTTGCTCTTTCTGTCTCTTAACATATCGTGCTAAAGTTTGAAATTTTACACCATTCCGTTCAACTGCTTCACGTAGTGAGAATCTTTCTACAATCACCTGCCTAACAGCTCTTTTTATTTGTTCCTGTGTGAAATTTCTTTTTTCAGTCTTTCGTTTTCTTCTTCTGGACATGACGTAGTTTCCAGGACAATGGATTGGGCGTAGAGGTGCTATTGAGTGGCCCCCTAGATCCCCGGATTTAACTCCCTAGCTATTTAAGAGAAAATAACAAGCTTTATTAAAAAAATCTTTAGAGTTTTAAGTACCTACATTTCACACGGATTCATGGGCCACAATAAGACATGTCTCATTGTGACCCACTAAATTGTGTCTCATTGTGGCCCTAACGCAAGTCGGAATAAACTGGTTTACATTTTACTTAAGAACGAAATTAACTCAACAACCTAGCATGTGATGATAAAAAAACTTGCAGTAATTACTAAAGAAAACGGCGAAAACTTAAGGCACTAGATACCAGAGTTATTAGATGCTAAATTGAGTATATGGAAAAAGATTACATACCCAAAATTAACGAAAAGCAAATAATAATGTCGTCTGTGCTGTGAACTGCCGGTAAGTTGGATAGAAAATGAATCATGGCAAACTTGAACTTCTGTTAAAAAGGCAGAGAAAAAAGCGCGCGCATTTAAAATTTATACAGTTTGTCTCATTGTACCCCGCGTCTTATTGTGGCGCACCCTCCCTTACCAAACTTTATCATCACACTGTACATATCCACTTTAAAGGCCACCATCAAAAAGAAATTGGTTCTTACTGACAAGGAATGAAAAGCAATTGAAACTGAGTAATAATTTTGGGTTGGTAATATATATACCTATTAAAATTTGGTGAGCAGCTATTTTTTTCTCTTTGGTATAATTGTTGAACATTTCACTTTTAAGAGGTTAACAAAAGTAAATCATATGTTATTAATTTCTCAGTATACCTAAGAACCTTTTTTGTTTCTTTGCATATAAGTAGGCAGCTATTTTCTCTATTTTTTCTCTGGTATAATTGCTAATAATTTCACTCACAATTTTTTAAGAGGTTATCAAGAGTAAACCATATGTTTATTAATTTCTCAGTATACCTCAGAACGTATATGTATATATGTGGGTATCTATTTGTATTCCATATATTTAGTTTTTGAAACGAATTTTAAACTATCTTTGCAGATTTTTTAGAATATAAACTTGAATTTGTAAAGATATATTGGTTTTGCAAAAAATATCAAAAACCGTTTGGAATAAAAGTTGAAGGATCCAATATTATCCACATATCAGTTGTCAACATTACATCATAAACTTTTTTATTCAAATGGGAGAGTATGGTTTTTATTCAAAAATTGTTGAGTAGTATTATTACTGAATACAAAAAGCAAAACAAAACTTCACTAACTAAAAGAAAAAAATACAACTGTAACAAATGTGGTTCTAAGCTAACAATTTCAAAACGTTCATCACCAATAGGAAGACAATTTCATCTAGTTTTTGTTCTAATTCCCCAAAAATGTAGTGTCAATTTTTGTAAATGTCGGGAATGCTCTTATATCTTCAGTATGTCATTTCAGCACTTATGAGGGCAGCCATAATCAGAGATATATAATTATGTCTTCTTTCTGGTAATCATAAATAAATTATTGATTGAATAATTTAACGTTTCTTGTTTTTGCCAATTTTTAAAGATATGTAGTAGGTATTTAAATTCTACTGAATGTGCTGTCATACTTTAGTGCCATATTAGATTAAATTTAGCACTTTCAAATTAAAGCGTATGTTAATTCTTTTCTATATATTTAATATTAAGTCCTCGACATTTCCAATATGTACCTAGTAGTCTCTGAAACTATTAAAACTCTTATTTTTCTTGTAAATGTACATACATTAATACAAATAAATATTTATGAAACTAATACAGGAAATGTGTTATTATTTCAGTGTCATATGGAATGTAATTATTATATTACCTTCTATTATAAACAATGATACAATCAGAAATTTCCTAGAGAATAATGGTTTTATTTCGCATTTAAATGATAAAATATTTATATTTTAGCACATTAGGTAATTATTATACTAATCTCCTTTGTAACTCACCTACATTTTGGTATAAAAACAATTTCAGGTAAAATACTGTCAGTACCTAATTTGGCAAGATGCATCAAGCTGTGTCATTTATTTTTCACATCTTGTTTTCCTTCTGTGTTTGGAAAACAGCATTTGCTTGTGTGAGTAAAGATTTATATTTTCTTGAAGGTGTTAACTTCTTAGGCTTTCTTCTTTAAGGGTTACCTTAAATCAGTTGTCTACAGTGACGCTACAAACACCCGCGAATAATTGTGACAAAAAAATGTAGAAACAATCTCGTCTCAAGTGTCTAATTGCATTCAGGTCAATTTTTTATTTTCCTAATAATAATAGATAACTAAGTACAAGTTATAATAATTTTATATTATGCCTCAAATTTCTTACATCAAAATTATAATGAGTATTGTCAGTGTCTGTCATTTCGCAACCAGTGCTAAACAGTTTAAAATTTTTATGTCATACTAGTTCATTATTGTGTTTTTATTGCTTAGTTACTAACTACATAATGGTGTACTTTATGCCCACGGGCCATAAAGTGTACTTTCTGGCCCGCGCGGGCAAAACGTACACTTTATGGCCCGCGCGCACATCAAAACAAATAATTTTTGTTTGACTTCTTTAATAACCTTTATTAATGAAATTACAGATAATGGAATAGAAGTAATATGTAAATATTTAATTAACATTATTTAGTCGAATTAACATAAAATTGACAGAGAAAAGATCCGGTGATAGTTAGGTTGCCTTCAGCAAACAGTGATTCATGTTTCATTGTTTGGGTATGATTAGTATGACAAAATTTTGTATGCACCGCTGGTATAAATAGAGGTGTATGCCCTCGAGCGACTTACAAACCCGAGGGCCTCCGGCCCTCGGGTTTGTAAAATCGTCGCTCTCGGGCATAAACATCTATTTATGCCCTTGGTACATAAATAACTATTCTTGTATTACATAACTGCAGCTACTTTTAAAATCGCAAATATTCCGATAAAACGATTGATTTTAGCGCCATTCAACAAGTATACAATTTTGATAGGAAAATGCAAGAAAATACTGTTAGCTAATCAAGTTTCTAGCCCAGCTAACAAAAAGTGTGAGTATTTTTAAAACTTGAAGGATATAGCAAGCGACGCCCTCTATCAACTAGAGTCAAATTGGAAATGCATTTCATTATATAAACTCATATGCACCAATTTTCAAAACAAACACTTGGAACTTCAATTTGTCACTCCATATTTTAATTTTGACGTTTGGACTGAGGTAAGTCATTATACAAATAACGAGAGATATGATATTCAGACTACCTATTTTTAGACCTGTCACGCGCATGGCGTCAAGTGGTGAGTCCGTTGCAACAAAATATGCTGACGTGCAGTGGGGTTTGACGTTTCATCACAACTTTTTAGCAAATTACGTATTTTACTGATATTCAAGTGCATACAGTTGGAAGTAATAATAAAAATGAAAATGATTAAATTTAGTGCTGCGATCTTTATTATCCGAAAAAAGACAATATAGGCGGAACTTCAACCGCATTAAACTGACGTATAGAAACTTTTTGATTGCAAATGACTTTGTTTTAAGTGTGTAGTTGGACTTCTATAAAGTTTCTCACCACGTGACGTGATAGGAGGGGGCGGGGCATATGCGCAATATCATATCTCTTCGAAGTCATTATTTCATGACAATACGGGACACTACTATGCTTTAGCATTGGTAATATTTGTGACAAGTACACTAGCGCCACCTCGCGTGAAGTACTGACAACTGAGCGGGTAATTTGAATTGTATATTTACCTCCATCTTCTTAATTTAGACAATTGGTTTATTATAGATGAATATACAAACTTGTACATGATAAAACAGTGAAAATTTTCTGATTATATAGTTATAAATAGAATTTGTATCAACAATCAGCTTGAAACCTAAATGAATTCAGCATGAATAATTCGGCAAATTTCTCTTACCCATAATCTTATTTCATCATAATTTAATGTACTAGCTTGAAACCGTCGTTAAACTACTATTTCAAGGGTATATATATATATATATATATATATATATATATATATATATATATATATATATATATATATATATATATATATATATATATATATATATATATATATATATATATATATATATATATATATATATATACTGTACATATTGGCATAAAAGTGATTATGAGATTGTCTTTTTGTCTGCTTCAACAAATTAATTTTTTTGGAAGTGACATTGAAATGTAAAATGCACCTTGTGTCTTCAATACTATATCCAAATCAGTTCTTTTTGATAACAGTACCCTTTTCTTGCATCTATAATACAAAATTATTGTCAACCAATGTTATAGTTATTGTTTAATATTAATTATTAGGCGAATTTGTAGAAAAAATCGCTGGTAACAAAAGAAAACACAAAAAATCATATTGTTCACGTTTCGTCATCCTTTGGAAACCTATGAAATATCTTTGATAGATTTAGCACGTTATAATTCTAACAATTATAGATTGCACACACCCAACAACTAACATTTATTGTAAAAAACACAGTTCAACCTTAATTATACACAGTTAAACACCAGCAATTGCTAGTGTTACACGTTCTCGAACGACGTAATATCAGTAATATCCGCTAGGGGGCTGATATTCTTGAAACACGAAATCAGCCGGAGTGTCCTGTCTTGTCATTATAAAGTATTTGGTTACCTCTAACCACTACCCAGAAACATCCCCCTCTGACGATAGTAAAAAAATAATCCTATTTAATGGACGCTTTTAAAGTTATCCAGTAGAATGTGTAAAAGGAAGGTGGTAATTACAGTGACTATACTATACAAGACAGTGGCGACGATATGATTTTAGCCCCATCTATCCGCCATTAGTTGTGGAGAAATAAACATTTCTCTATGATGGCAAATAAACCTCTAAGTTAGACGTAGGTATATGGTTAGTTATGGGGCGTGAAAGTTATTATTTCGATGCTCATCATGGATATCTCGGTTATTAGAAGAACGGTCAAATGGGGAATGGTTTGCGGAATTCAATGCTCGCAACAAATATAATTTTAAATTCATCCTGACTTCAATTTTGAGATATTATGAAAGAACTAAAATTTGGCGATGCCATTTTTCTTCGATAACTCAATAACGCTTTATGCGACCGCTTTTGAACTTTCACATTGTTGAGATACTTTTTTACATCAAATTCTTTGGTGTTGACAGGAATCTTCGATGTTAATTTGTTTTCAAGTTATCAGCAATATCTTTTGTTTTTCTTATGGCAGCCATTTTTCAATTTTGATAAGTTATGTAGTCCTCGAAAAGAACTTTCCAATGAAGTACGACATGTCTGAAAAATCTTCATTTATACGATAGATATTGACAGAAAATAAATTTGACTGGTAGGCTATGAAATAAAACGACATTTGCTCTATCTCTTATAATAATCGATATACCAATGGTGAGCATCAAAATGTGGACACACTGTATAACAATATTCGATGAATTTTGACAACTAATTGCCGCCGAGTACATGTTTTTTTTAATTTCAACAACACACCACGAGGGCTTATAGCCTAAATACTATCGTACCGTGGGTGTCGACAAGGAGGAAAGAGGCAACTTGTTAATTCTGGACTTGAAGGTTTGGAGGTTCGGGGGAGAAGGAAAAACATGTGCTGGCAAGGAGTTCCACAACTTGGAAGTCCTCGGGACAAAAGAGCGGGCATAACAAGATGTTCTATGTCTGGTGACCTGGACAGTAAAAGGGTGCATTCGCTCTGTTCCCCTGGTAGATCTGTTGGGGGCAGCAGGTGGAGGAACTATGGAAGAAAGCTCCTCTGAGCAGTGCCCATGCAGATATCTATAAAAGAGAGAGAGGTCACCAACGGCACGTCGGTGGGCAAGGGATGGCAGCCTTTGGGTAAGGGTAGGGTCACTGATGAGACGTATAGCTCTCTTTTGAATGAAGTCCAGGATAGAGAGTGTAGAAGCGGCAGCAGCACCCCAGATGTGAAGCAGTATTCGAGGTTTGGTCTTATTTGTGAAGTATATAAAGTATACAGATTAGCTGGTGAAAAATATTTGCGAGCCCGGAAGAGGAAACCTAATTTCTTAGCAGCCGCTTCTGCAATTGATGTGACATGTTGGTGCCAATTGAGATTTCGATCCACAGAGATGCCAACAAGTGAAAAGGACTCATTACTTTGAATAACTTGGTTGTTTATTGTGATGGGTCTAGGGCTGGTGTATCTCTTATGAGAAAGAAAGCAAGACTGTGATTTGGTGGGGTTGAATTGTACAAGATTTCTACTTCCCCAGTCTAATATTTTTTGGAGATCCGCGGAGATAGAACCCTCCATGAGTCTGCGATCCTCATCTAGTTGGGCTAAAGAGACAGGCTTAGTGTATTGTATATTGGAGTGGAGGGTGCTGTCGTCCGCGTAACTGTGAACTGGGTTGGATGTGCTAGAGAGGAGGTCATTGATGTGGAGAAGAAGATCACGACAACCAATAGAAAATAACACTTATAAGTGTTAGTAACACTGACTAACACGAAACTTAAAATTTGACTCCTACTTTCTAGGATTGACTATATGTATTTAGAACATGGACAGGGTAATCTTATAGATATTCCTTTCGTATCTTTACTCGTGTAAATATGACGAAACCTTTACAAATTCAACATTTTGTAGATGTTAGTTTGCCTTTGTCTGAAACTTTTGAATAAAAATGGGTTTTGTGCTTGTGCGAAAAAGAGCGTTGAGAAGAATACAAAAAAAGGTTGGCTAAAGTATTCTCCGATTAACGTGAAATTTTGTTAATAAAACTGTAAAGATTTTGATATCATGTTAAAAGGACTATAAACTTAACAAAATAAATATCTTCAAAAAGTACAAACATATTTTATATGCTTTATAAATACAACAAATGAGCAAAAAAATATGTTTAATTGAATAATAAAGCTGAATATATTAAATAAAATATGTGTTATTCAACTAAATCTCTTGTTTTTCTAATTTTTAATGGTTTTTTATTCACCTGCCCTTCATCACGATCTCCGGAGCTGTCCTCAACCAAATTTTTATCGCATTGTCTACCTTTTTTTGCACATAAAGGATTTCTTCTTATTGAAACTTTGAAATAAAAACTATATGAAAAAACGGCAAATAATAATATAAATATAAAATACATGAGAGTAATGTTTCTCATCATTAGGGGTAAGTTTCAAAACAAAAAATCAATTGTGTAAATTGCTACTATCAGGGTAACTTTGGAACCACATAACCACAGTTTGAAAAATGCTTGCGACATTGCTAGTATAGTTAAGAGACCATTTTCTCAAAAATCTTTCAAATGAAGTCTCACTGTTATTTAGTAGGTTAGGTTTCTGATTTACCCCTATCTACTGAAGTAATACAATAAATTGAGCCTGTTTGATGTACTCTTTGTATTTCAAAAGTAGGTACCTACCTATTAGGCATTTAAAAAGTATTTGTATAACTCAGAATGCGTTAAAAAATTTGCAAAATTATTTCACACAATAGCTTTTGCAATATAAGAAAAGTAAAAAGAATGCTCGTTGTCAATTCCTGTAGCATATATCCAACTGCCGACCAATTTGCATTCAACAAACCTTAAGGAATTTCTCTATAATTCGAATGTAAGTCCAACATAGTGTTTTCTTAGCCAATAGATTGCTGACGCTTCCAACATTGGCCCATCACAATGTCATCCTTTTTTGAGTTTATTGGGTAATTTTCCGTACGATACATTATAAACTAGGTATTCACTATTTATTCAATAGGTAATTGAACAATTAATTATATATAATTTGGTAGGTGGTAGTGAACTTTACGTGATAGTAAATCATTTTTTTTCACGTCCGAGGAGGTACCCCCCGTATATCAAGGGACCGGTGAAGTCCCAACGGACGTTTCAGGTTCTGGCGTATGAGTCTGTTTTCCTTATAAGCAAAAATGATGATGGCTCCTCCTTGTACAAAAGATTCCGGAGGTAAAATACCCCTCCATTCGGATCTCCGAGAGAGGGGTGTACAGGGGGCGCCAGCATCAAGATTTAACATATCCTCGAATATATGTGGCCTAAATTCTAACCTGAACTCCGTCCACCATTTCCTCCAGGCTAATAGGCCCCAACTCCTCTTCCTCACCGAAACTCAAATCAGTGCCAAAACAGCCACTAATCACCTTAATTTCCCGGCGTATGAGCTCCTTACTTCCTTTATATTGCATGGAGGCGTGTGCGCGTACGTCCGTAGCAATCTACCCTGCACCAGATTCCCCAATTTAGAAGCTGAAAAGACATACTATGGATAAAACTCTCTTTCAGGGCTGCAACTAAATTCATCTGTTGCATTTACCGGTCACCTGCTGACAATAACTTTGTCCAGCTCTTTGATTACCTTTCTGAAAAAACCGACCATCTGATTTCTGAATATCCTTCCTCCGAAGTCACTATTCTTGGTGACTTCAATGTCCATAATAAGAAATGGCTAGGATCTTCAAAAACCGATCCACAAGGAAGAGCAGCGGAGGCCTTTACAGTCAGCAATTCTTTAGCCAATATGGTTCAGCAACCTACTTACTTTCTTCGCATCCCAACACACAGCTCAAATCCCTTGGATCTGCAGCCACTCAAAAGCCCTGGTTCTCTAAATCTTGTGACAAAGCCAGACTTGAAAAGGTCAAAGCTCACAAAACGCTTCTACACAATCCCAGTCAAGAAAACCGTCAAGCATTTAACGACGCAAGAAACCGCTATGTCCGCATTCTTTCTGAGGCAAAAAACTCGTTTAATAACGACATTAAAAACAAAGTCCTCTTAAGCTCCACCGACAGCAAACCCTTCTTCTGGACTCTTGCTAAATCTATTGGGAATAATTTCTGCAAGAGCACGTTCCCACCTCTTCTCTCAGGGGATGAAATTGTTTCTACCGCCCTGGGCAACTTTTTGCCACGTTGTTCGCCGGCAATTCTACTCTCAACCCACCTTCAAATGTTCAACCACCAACAGTCTCCAATGTCGCGCATAAAATGACGGATATCATTTTCAAAACTAAAAAGGTACGAAAGATGCTCTCTTTTTTAATACCAGGAAAGCCTCTGGACTTGACGAGATCCCAGCAATTGTTCTCAAAAAATGTGCACCAGAACTTGCCTCTATCCTGACTCGTCTGTTTCAGACATCTTACAATAGAGGCATATTCTATAGTAACTGGAAAACTGCTCGAGTACAACCCGTCCCCAAAAAAGGATCCAAAGCGCTTCCTAGCAACTACAGGCCTATTTCTCTCCTTTCAGTCGCCTCTAAAGTGATGGAAAATTATTTAATTATTACTAAAATTTCTTGAAAAACACAGTCTAATCCACGACAGGCAGTATGGATTCCGCCAGCGCAGATCAACTGCCGACGTCCTTTCCTTTGTCACCCATTCTTGGAACAAGTCTATGGAACTACACGGTGAATCCCAGATTGTCGCTCTAGACATATCCAAAGCATTCGACCAGGTCTGGCAGGCAGCGCTGCTTAATAAACTACCGGCCTATGGTCTACCACCAAAACTCTGTACGCGGACAGCAAATTTCCTCTCCAACCGGAGAATTTCTGTTGTCGTTGATGGCCATTCCTCTAAACTGTATCCAATTAATGCAGGAGTTCCTCAAGGTTCAGCTTTAGCCCCTACTTTGTTTCTTCTCCACACCAATGACCTCCTCTCTAGCACATCCAACCCAGTTCACAGTTACGCGGACGACAGCACCCTCCATCCAAATATACAATATTCTAAGCCTGTCTCTTTAGCCCAATTAGATGAGGATCGCAGACTCATGGAGGGTTCTATCTCCGTGGATCTCCAAAAAATATTCGACTGGGGAAGTAGAAATCTTGTACAATTCAACCCCACCAAATCACAGTCTTGCTTTCTTTCTCATAAGAGATACGCCAGCCCTAGACCCATCACAATAAACGACCAAGTTATTCAAAGTAATGAGTCCTTTTCACTTGTTGGCATTTCTGTAGATCGAAATCTCAATTGGCACCAACATGTCATAACAATTTCAGAAGCGGCTGCTAAGAAATTAGGTTTCCTCTTCTGGGCTCGCAAATACTATTCACCAGCTAATCTCTATACCTTATATACTTCACAAATAAGACCAAACCTCGAATACTGTTCCCACATCTGGGGTGCTGCTGCCACTTCTACACTCGCTATCCTGGACTCCATTAAGAAAATAGCTATACGTCTCATCAGTGACCCTACCCTCACCCAAAGGCTGCCATCCCCTGCCCACCGACGTGCCGTTGGTGACCTCTCTCTCTCTTTTATACATATCTGCACGGTCACTGCTTAGAGGACCTTTCTTCCATAGTTCCTCCACCTGCTGCCCCCAACAGATCTACCAGGGGAACAGAGCGAATGCATCCTTTTACTGTCCAGGTCACCAGACATAGAACATCTTGTTATGCCCGCTCTTTTATCCCCAGGACTTCCAATTTGTGGAATTCCTTGCCTGCACATGTTTTTCCTTCCCCCCCGAACCTCCAAACCTTCAAGTCCAGAATTTAAAATATTTCTACATAAGTCGTTGGTGATACAATATTTTTTTTGTAATCGAACACGCCTTATGTTATTGAATTTTTGTATTTTATATCGAAATATAATGCATGTTTGTAAGAAAAGAAATTCTGGACGCAGCAAGTGCATTATGGTAGCGAATTTTCATTAAATGCTTCAAATTTGAATAGCTCAATTTGCTATTAACCTATAAGGTTGACCAAGAAATCAATTTTTTCGGGAACATTTTAAGTTTGCTTTGGAAATGTTTGTACATTTTCAAACATTTTGATGAAACCTGGCACATTGTTTCTACTATATAGGTTATACTAGTCACCAAATTGGATGCCTGAGCCTGGATATGGGTTCTAGGGGGCTTAGTTGGCGCTCATTTGATATTTTTTTCAAAATTCAAAAGTCGGGATCTCCTCATTAGTGAGTTTTTTTAATGAAAATTCACTAAAATGGATTAGCTGGTTTTGAATACAGAGGATTCGCATATCTTCTATTTTTTAAAAGAATCCTCACTGACGTCAGAACAAATATGTATGTAAAATAATAAAAAAAGTTGGTATTTGAGTCAATACAAACTTCACGTTGCCTTTACGCCATTTTTAATTTTCAGAATGGATATACATTAAAAGTAAATTATATCAGAAATTGCATTCCGAACAGCGTGTATAAGATGGATAATTTTGGAGTAGATTTGGACAAGGATTGTAACATTGTTACCAGTGGATGCATTGAGATTACTAAGGCTTTCAAAACAGCAGTAGTAAGTAAAGAATTAACTTTTCTTATACTCATCTTTTATTTTGTAGTTAATTATATTTAATAGGTTTTATTGAAAGATTTAAGGATGGATTAGTAGGGTTACATAATTTAATTAAATTTTTTTTTAAATTAAAAAGCATATATAAAAATCAATCAGTATAACTATTGAGTTCACTTAAATTTATTTGGTAGGAAATTAAATTTAGTAGTAAGTCTAATAATTTATAAAAACAAGGTTTTCAATCAATTTTAATTTGGTTAAACTGTCGACTTGTAATTGCCTAAACCTTGCTTATTAGGATGCTTGTCTAACCTAAATTCAAAAATTAAAATTTCTGTAATTTATTTAAGATAATTATTTATTTTTCCTTTGTAAACCATCTCATTTGATTCTTGAATTATGGGATGGAGGACCATCGGTGAAAATACATATTTCGAATTATTTCGAGCGAAAATTCCTCCAGAGCTTTGGCGATTTCATTTATGAGGAATCCAAAGTATCTTTCTTCACAAGTGTGGCCCCTTGAAGAATATCACGCCAAATAGGTATTCTACTTCTAACGATACCAAGTGAGACGCTGAAATCGAACCTTTCTTCAAATCGTGCTTCTCTCAAAAGTGGGGTTTTCTCGGGCTCAATATCTGGCGCTATTATGTTATACATATTATTTCGTTAAGCGAGATTCGTCAGAGCAAGTAGTAGTAGTAGCAGTGGTGGGGAGGCCAACGCCAAGCAAGTAGGCCACAATGGGCCCTTTTTGCCAACCCCAGCAACCCAGCAACCATGCTCTACTCTACCTCGGTTCCGTCGCCAAACCGCCTCGACCTCGAGATGAAGGCCATGACGGTCTTCAATTGGACGGTACTTACCTGATTCCTCTGCAGAGTCCTTGATCCGAACAATTCTGCTCGAAGACTCCCAAAAGCCTCGCATTCACACAGGTAGTGGTAGGACGTTTCTTCATCCTCGCCACATTCCTGGCAAATGGGATCCCTCTCTACGCCTATCAATGTGAGGTGTCTTCTAAGGGCGCAGTGGCCTGTCAGCACCCCGAGGATGCGGCGAAGCGTAGGTCGACTCCTTCCGAGTAGCCAGACAGCTTTATCTCTGTCCGGCCCCTCCACGAAGTCCCTCGCCTGCCTGCAGCCATCAACCGACCCCCAGTGCCTCTCCATTGCTTCCTCGGTCCATCTATCTAAGACGACAGAGACTGTCTTCCTACTTATGCCTATCGCAGGCTCCGGGCCACAGAACGGCCGCCGGGAACCGAGCTTTGCGAGATTATTCGCCACCTCATTCCCCGCCACGCCACAGTGTCCCGGAACCCACACCAGTTGTACCTCCTTCGTCCTGGCTAGCCCTCTGAGGGCGTCAGCGCACTCCTGAACCAGGGGTGACCTGATTCTGGCCGCGCAGACTGCTCGGAGGACCGCCTGGCTATCCGAGCAAATGCACACACATTTCTCGGGACTCATCTTCACATCCTGTCTATTGGCCACAGACAGGATAGCATACGCCTCTGTTTCGAATGCCGTGGTGTATGCGCCAAGAGCATAGCTCTCGCGCACCCCCAGGCCCTCGATGTATATTCCTGCCCCGGAGGATTGCTGGTCCTCCAGCCGCGATCCGTCGGTGAAACAGACCAGGCTTGCGGGCTGGAATGCAACCTCATTTTCCCTCCACTGATCCCTACTGGGGATCCTGAGGGTGTATGGCCTAGTCAACCTAATATCGTCCTCGGCATCCCTCACCTTTATGGCGGAAATCGGAATTTCCTTTTCCACCTCCTTGGCGACTCTTGCATGCCCTATTACTGCTCCCTCTCCGCTCCAGTTACCTGAGTCCCGGATCCTAAGATGCGACGCCATAGCCTCCCTTCTGATACAGATGGGAAGCGGTGGCAGCATCAACTGCACCTCTAGCGCGGCTGAGGGTGTCGTCCTCATAGCGCCTGTGATCGTCCTCATAGCGCCTGTGAGCAAAGGATATTATTTAGATAATAATTGTTAATTATTAACCAATTGCTGAATAAAACCGTTTTCTCGTGATCTTTTTCATGCAGGTGCAAACGAATAATGTAGTTATAAGAGTGAAAATCGTGTTTACGCAACATCTTCCTCCCACTCTCACGACCCCCATTGTAGCTCTTTGTTCGACGTCGTCGGTTTAACTCATTTAACATTTGTTTCGGCTTTTTTATAACAGAATTTTATTATGCCATAGGTATTTGTTAAAGAATTAATGATTAGTTTGGCTACTCAGTCGGGGCACAAATATAATATAAATCAACGCAGGGTCTGGGACTCAGCAGTTGCACTCAGTGGGTTTTAAGATGCACAAATAAAAGTCAGGAGTTATAAGTAAAATCAATTTATTAAAAGATTATTGAAGTTATATAATGCAGCTCGATTTAATTAAGCAAATTAAATTAAATATAAATTGATTACTTTTAATTGGCGTTTAGCACTGTCAAAATGAGTTGTGGAGCACACACTACTTCAAAAAGAAAATTACAGATACATGATGTATTTAACTCGATGTTCAGACTGCTGCCTCCGGAGTGGTCATCACATTTGTCTAGCCTTGGATGCTGGAGGCGCCTCAGAGACTTCGTGGGGAAACGGCTCCGTTCAGCAAGGTGTCATTTAGCAAGATATTATTGATAGGGCTGCTACTCATAGGGGTGTTCCTTAGCGGCTCCATTTATAGGGCTGCTCACTAGCGGGTCCATTTAGCAAGATCTCATTGAAGGGGCTGCTCCCTAGCGGTTTCGTTCAGCAAGATGTTATGGATAGGGCTGCTCTCATAGGGTTGCTTTCTAACGGGTCCATTTAGCAATATCTCATTGAAGGGGCTGCTCTCTAACGGGATGCCATTTAGGCATGCTGTTTTCCCGATTGAAAATTTATCTACACGATAACATTTCAGGTTAACTTGAAACAGAAGAGAGCGTGTCACGCATTGCAAGCTTTTATAAAGATTTTCTTATCTAGACACGTCATGGAGCTGTCGCGTCTGCAGGTGTATTCCATTCAGTTGTGATGCAGTAGAGTAACCGACCGCCGAGTTTGACGTCACTAGAGGAACTCAGACTCTGACGTCATTAGAGGGACTCATTTAGAAGCTTTATTGTAGAAAAATAAAATGCGTTAACGCGTGTGACATGTCACGTTTATGTTAAATACATGTTACATGTTTATTCATCACGTAACTCTCTTCATTTACCTATGGGTCCGGGGACTAACTAAAAGAATAGGCCCAAGGTAACTCCTGCCTGTCGTAAAAGGCGACTGATTGGAACCAAACAATGGTGGGGGTCTTGTCCAGGTGGGCCTGGAGGGAGGTGGATATCTCTGGGGAGTGATGTACACCCGGATTTTGAGGCCTCCACTCTGGGCTTAGAAATGGATGGTTGCCCGTGCTTGGTTGTTACTCGGGAGCGGGGTTCCGGATGGGTGCCGCCTTGGGTTGAGTGCTGGCGAGTGTCGTGTGTCTAGACGACCCGGAGGGGGTTGACAACTCTGATGGGTGGTAAACACCCGGAGTTTGAGGCCCTCACTGTGTGCTTCGGAACGGAAGGACGGCCACGCTTGTGTGATGCTCGGGGGCGGGGCTCGATGGGATGTCGCCTTGAGTCTAGCACTGGTGGGTGTCGGGTCTAGACGAACCCGGAGGAGAGCGGAGATCTTTAGGGGTTGAGGCCTCTTCTGTGAGCTTCGAAACGGACAATCGACCTCACTTGGATGCTGCTCGGATGCGGGACTTCATGATACTGCCCCGAGTCAAACACTGACGGATGTCTGGTCCAGACGAACTCAGAGAGAGGTTATCTCTCTTTGAGCTTTGAGATGGGCAAGCGACTTCGCTCAGATGGCAGTACATTTGTCAAACAAAGTTTCACCTCGCAGGTGTCGTGTCCTGTCGGAAGCTCGATTTGTTGGGTGAAATTTAAGCTAATGCTGGCAGGTGTTGGGCCTGGACGAACCCAGAGGTGGCTGGGGTCTCTAGGGGTGGATTACACCTGGAGACTTGGGCCTACTCTGTGAGCATCGATACAGGCTAACGACTCCGCCTGAATGCTGCTCGAGGGCGGGATTTCATGATACCGCCTTGAGTCAATGAAACACTGGCGGGGCTCTGGTGCATGTGGGGCTGGAGGAAGGCGGATATCTCTGGGGAGTGATATGCACACGGAGTTTGACGCCTCCACTGTGGCCTCAGAGACTGACAATTGGCCTCGCTTGGTTGTTACTCGGGAGCGGGGTTCCAGATGATACCGCCTTGGATTGAGCCTTAGCGTGTGTCGTGTGTCCAGACGTCCCGGGGGGATCTGATGAGTGGCAAACACCCGGAGTTTGGAGCCCATACTGTGTGTTACGAAACGGACGGACGGCCTCGCTGGGGTGATGCTCGGGAGCGGGACTCGCTGGGGTGATGCTCGGGAGCGGGACTCGATGGGATGTCGCCTTGGGACTAACACTATTAGGTGTCAGGTTTAGATGAGCCTGGCGGGAGCTGAGATCTCGAGGGGTAAATTGCAGCTGGAGATTAGATGCTGCTCGAGTGCGGGACTTAATGATACCGCCCCGAGGCAAACACTGACGTATGTCGGGCCCAGACGAACTCGGAGAGAGGTTATCTCTCTTTGAGCTTCGAAACGGGCAAGCGACTTCACTCAGATGGCAGTACACCTGACAAACAAACTTTCACCCTCAAGAAAAGATCGACTCCCTCAGGGAGCTGGAATTGATGGGTGAAATCTAAATAATTAGACGTGAGCCACAATAGACCTAAGGTCGCGGTGGAGGGACTGGAATAGCCCACTCACAATAAAATCTAATCTAATCTAATCTACTGGATCTTCTATCCAAAACTCGTCTTTTACCTTATGGATTAATGTCCTGTTGGAATAATGCCTATGAGAGTGGCTTAGTGCGTATAATTTGCTAGCTCTGACGGATATTTTATGAAAATCCGCATAAATTAAGAGCATGTCAACTTTCTCTGTTTTAGAGTAACGTTTTGTTGACTCAACACTCCGGATAAGTTCAGGAATTTTTGAGAGAAAACCGGACAGAACATGTATGTACATAGAAATGTGATTGATGTTCTTTCTGGTCGTTGCTAGGCGACAATTTATATGGAAAATCTTCCATTCGCTCCTAATGATTATTGATGATCACTCGAAAATTGAACAACCGATGATGATGCATATCGTTGTATTTACAGCAAAAGACACTATTACAAAAGTACGGTACCCCGATGTAATCCCGTTAAAAAGAAGGGTTTTCGCTGGAAAACCATTTAACTCCACGAACGTCGTCATAAATTCGATTCTTTGTTGTGAAAGGCTAGATGAATTCTCACCATAATTGGAAACGCATACCGGTTTCGCTCTTATTAGAGCTCGTCAGTGCGCTATACTAATTACAGTGATAATACATCTAAAATAATTCGGCTAAGGTAGCCAGCCTCCTATAGAACATTGTGAGATGTACGATGGGGTGGCCATCTCGTTGGGAAACCAGGTAGTATGTTGTCACGGCAGCTATAATAAACATAAAGTTATAAATAGAGACTGTGTACAACCAACCAACAATTTTGTAAACTGTCAACCCTATTTCTTTCTTACCCAATACCGGACAATGTAAAACAAAATGTTATAAATAGAGACTGTGTACAACCAACCAACAATTTTGTGAAGTTTTTGTTTGTTGTAAGATAAATATGGTATTACTTTTTGAGTAATCGTTAGATGTTTTTCAATCGTTTTTCAGTTGTCGCAGCCTCCTGGGATAAGTAATAAAAATATAATTTTCCCACCGCCGACATGTCAAAAATAAAATAATATACAGGGTGTTCTATTTGAAAAATGATTGTTCAAATTGTTTGTGGCAAAACCTAAAGTCAGCTATTTTATATTTTGATATCGTTGAACTGCAAATTTTTCACAATATCTAAATCTCAAACTTCGTGGAAATCGGTAGAAGGGGTTTGAAATTATAGCAGTGACTCTAAGTCCATGGTCACGCGGTATAATTTAACAAGAAATTAGGATAACTTTATAATAAATTTACCGAATTGATGACAAGTCACACATTTACCGCTATATCCATATATGGCGGGACCTATATTCGCTGGACCTATATTCGCTGGACCTGTTTTACCCCAGGATCCCCTACATGTTCTTTTAAGTTTTCCAACGGATATAAATACCTAACCCTTATTTTGTTCATACTAGAGTGGGTGGCTAAATTATTGGAAACACTCGACATTATCAGCTTTTTTTATAGTAGAAAGCGGTGTAGTAATTATTATAAGACTATTTATTTATGTGAATAACAACAAAGTAAAGACAGATATGTAACTTATTGATAACAATTGCAAAAAGTATACAAAAAATATAAACATCTTCAATATTTTGCACACGTGGCATGCTTTCTATGCACCTAAGAGCATTTTCTTTCATTTTTTCATCATGGTGCCACACACTAAAGAGTTTCTCAAGGAGCTGCTGCTCATTTTAAAATCTCTTTGGACACATCATGTTTTGTCCGCTCCCAAAAATATTTTATTGGGTTGAGATCTGGAGAGTTGATAGGCCATGACAAAACGTTGATTATATTAGCCTCTAGATAAGCTGTTACCCTGTCGACCTTACTGCAAAGAGCGAAGTCATGGAAAAATCAGAAATCAATGAGTGAAGATTAAAACCTGTGATGAGCACTGATAAGTACTAAACTAAACTAGTTAAACCAGAAATGTTACTCATTTAGAAACGAGGTAACATTCTGGGTATGATAACGTCAATATATTGGTCTTGGCGCATGGTTCCCTCTACAATACAATGGCAACCAGTGCCTTGTCTAGATGTAATGGACAAACCTATAACTTTTGATGGACGTTTCACTTTATGGACGATACAGTCCTCATAAAAAATCTCACCAGGTCGTCGCCAACAAAAGTTGACTTGTCTGTATTTCAAAAGCCGGCTTGTCTGAGAAGCGAACCTGAACAATTAAGACAACAATGAGTTTTCATTAGTATTGTTGAATATTAACAAGCATTATGTTTTACTGAATTATTATTTTTTAAATTACTAATAGGGAGGCATTGATGGTGAGACTTTGCAAATTGTTTTTCAAATAAGCGCGAACTAGAACCCCTAGGACCCACGTCCGGGGTCAGTTTCAATTTTTATATGTTTATATATATATATATATATATATATATATATATATATATATATATATATATATATATATATATATATATATATATATATATATATATATATATATATATATATATATATATATATATATATGTGTGTGTGTGTGTATGTATGTATGTATGTATCCAACCGATAACTCAAAATAATAAACCGAGTTGGATGAAACTCGGTAACTACCTTTCTTTTGGATGAGTTCGTTAGCCAGGAAAATCGAACAAGGTTTTTCGAGAAAACGTTTAGTTTCCTTCGAAAAAATATTTTTTCTCCGGAAATTACAAAACTATTTCAATTAAATTTGGTAGATATATTGTCTTAGGAAAAAACTTACTACATATCAAAATTTAACGTTCTAAGTTTATAGAAAATTGAGTTATTTAAATTTGAAGCATTTAACGAACATTCACTACCATAACGCACTTCCTGCATCCCGAACTTTTTTCAGTCATCTGATCTCAAATGACGATGACTCCTAGCCCATTCCAATCACTTTTTCTTCGTGGCGTTTGTTAATATGAGCTTTTTCGCCGGCCTGTAGCATTTGAACCTTTGCTCCACCAAGCGTCTTCGAACTGTTCGTTCGGATAAGTTGATTCCAGCTTCCTGACTAGCTTCTTTTTAGGTTCTGTATAAAAATATCTCTAATTTTTCTATCACCTCGTGGTGTTGTAACGAGTTGTCAGCCACACTTGCCAATTTGATTTGCTCCCGCTTAGTCTAATTTTTTTCGGACTTTCCCCAAATTCGAGTAACAGTGCCCACAGAAACATGAGCTGGGCAACTATTTTTCTTTGAGAACACTGTGTATTCTTCAGAAGATCCAAAACGCCTGCAAATTTTAATGGCAGAATGTCTTTGGCGTTTCCCATCTGGAAAAAACTGCCCGTTTTATTTTTACAAAAAATGCAATTTTATAAAAAAATACTAAAGTTTGCTTAGAATCTCTAACCATAACTATTATAAACTAAAATGTTTTTCAAAATCACAAACAGCCTCTTAATCAACCCTATTCACACACACCAAATTCACTGAAGCGTAAATGATACACTAATGCAGCATCTCTAACGGTTTTTTGCAGAATCAACTACTTTTACCTCCTAAAATACAGTTATGCAGCAATCTGTCACCACAGTTGCCAATACCCACCTTAAAATTGATCATACCTCTAGATATTCACCAAAATTCAAAGTGTTTCTAATAATTTGGCCACCCACTGTATACATAGCTACTTTCATACATTTGACATTACTAACTGGTTCCTGTTAGGGCAAATACTCTCTGAAGAAGCCGCCCATGCCTGCCATGGAAGGCGACATAGATTTTTGCAAAGCAGCGGAGGAGATGGGAAATGATCCTATGACGACCAAAGTAAGCAACATGTTTGGTTTTCCCAAAACTTGTCCTGTAAAACAACCGGTAAGTCGACTTTTAGACTAAATATGTGTATTTTCATAAAACGTCTATATGATTTATTATTGTTTAGAAAAAAGGTTGCGGATCACCGGATAAAAAAATCAACATTAGTAAATACAAAAATCAACTTGGCTTAGCAACTGGAACTTCTGAAATTAAATTGGAAGCTGATCACGACACAGGCAAAAGCTGCATAGAAATGAGTGTAACCATTAAGAAGGGAAAGAGAGGTTAAAGACTAAATAAAATTTGTAAGCTTGTTATACTGTATAATCATAAACACAAATCCATATGTACCAGATATGCTTTTCAGTATTGTACGTGTTAGATAACCAGACTGTGTATCTTATCCAATATAATTTTATAAAGCCGACGAATTTAAACAAAACTCACTAGTATTCCTTGTTTATTTCTACCCAAAGCTTAGAAAATCGTTAGAAGCTCACTTTTTTGAGTACTTACAAGGTTGCGTGACCGGGGAGTACTTAAGCTGACATAACTTTTTTATTTATTTTTGTATATGGTAGGTTACTGCGTTTATGTGTCAACTCACTTTCTGACTTCTATCTCCCTCTCTCTCTTTTCTGAAAAAATTAAATAAACAGAATTTTAAACAAACTATAGAAGGCTATATTTCTCTTGTCCCCTGTGGACTCGGGGACTTGAAAAGAATTGGTCCAAGAATTCTTCTACCTGTGGTAAGAGGCGACTAACAGGAGCAGCTAATGCCGCTGTCCCACAAACCTCTTTCTTCCTTGTTCTCAGACTACCTAATATTCGTTTCCACATCACCTGATTTCCTTTCTCAAAAGGGGGCGGAAGGTGGAGGGCAACAGAAAATCACCGCATAGCACACCAATTTCTCAAAACAGCAACCATGATGGACAAAGCTCAACCAATTTTAGCAGGTCTTGAGCTTAGGAACTCAGAAACAGGTAGGATAATTTGGCGAGTGGGCTTCTCAGGCCGCAACTATGCAAAACCGTGTTTTCAACCCACTAGCTAGAATGTCAGGTAAATAAATTATTAGAAAATATGAAGAGGAGAAAGAAATCAAGGACCCAGTTAACACAAGAACATGGATTGTTAAAAGCTTATTGAGATAAGAAGAATTACAAGAAGCAAGGAACATAATGTAAAAAAACGGGTATAGATATACAGGTTCGGCAATATGCATTACTCCTTTTACTTTGTGATGCCCCGGCTAAGCAGAGGCCCGACGGATAGGTTGTCAATCCGTCATTCGGGCGTGACCTAAATATTCTATGTTACATATCCTCGGGCGCCATCTTTATTCCCTATTAAATAGGACGAGGTCAGATCCCCGTGAGGACTTCTGCTAAGGCCCTCGTAGAACACCACAAAGTTAATATTTCATAACAGCCTTGTCCTAGGGTAACTCGAGTGGAGAATAAAACTATAGCCAGGGGTCGAAAGTTATTATATGCCGTAGAGTTCTCGGGAGCTAAGTAGGCTATAATTACTTACTCCCGAATAATGGCTGTTTTCCTACCTTACAAAGTTGGAAGCAGAAATATTATGAACATGTAAATCTGAATTACGATATACCTCAGCTAGTTACAATCCGTCACAGGATTCTAGCTTAAACACACCTACACTAGTGCAAACATCTACAGGCAGTGCAGTGAAACGCAACTAATTCCATAAAAGCTTCTAATAATATTTAAAATATCTACAAACGCAAGCGACAATAATAAAAATCCATAAATTATGAAACCTAAAAATTCGCTACAGTTCCTGCAATCAAAGAGAAAACATATCTCAGGTCAGATAACGTTATCTCTGATAAGACATTCTGTCATAGTGGAAATGATACAAATACGTTAATATTTAAAAATACAATGATATTCGACTAGAATAATATTTGTGCTATTTATAACAAATAAAGCGTGATATTAGCATTAGCACAGCAAACACAAGGCATATTAAAGCAACTACAAGCGGAAAGCGACATATACATGCATCGAACGGGAAATGGCCCCGCTATAAATTTCGCCTCAGTCGGGGGTTCTACCTTCTCCTGGGCTTTATTCCCGCAATTCCCCTGCAGTCCTACTCTGCTAGGTAGGTAAGCAAACGGCTCCCACTCTTATATGACCCTAACCTGCTCACCAATACCACCGGGTAACTTATCCCCTATTTCTGTCGAACACCCTGTATAACTAACAGTGCCATCCAGTGGTTATGTACAATTCTGAGCACCTCCATGCTTATCACAAGGACGTAGGTCCCTCGGAACAAGCGTGGTCGACCCAGTACAGCACATGATGCCGACACACTAAATACTATCCCATATATCAGTACTGTCTGTGCTTCCGTTCCCCTGATATGGGTAAGAAACGTGACCAGCTTGTCACTTATCTAGGCTGGACACTCTAGCTAATTAACCACCTTGTCTAGCGAGCACATACCATTCAGAATAGCTCCATGCGTATTTCAAGGACGTACGTCCCTCGAAATAAACGTAGGCCACTCTGTATAGCACGCTATAATTCGCTAAACACCCTAATTCCACTGTAACACGGTATAATCATTTACCTAATTTCAACTGCCCTTAAATGGGTAAACTCGTGACCAGTTTTGTCACTCCTACATACAGTACATCCTGTATACACAAAATTCTAACACGCCGTTAATATTATATATAGAATAGCATTAACAAAATACCCAATTATCTATTCCAGTTTGCAATTATACTTCTCCAAGTTTTCCGAAGTATAACTAACCTTGTAAACCACGATAGCAGAACACAGTCGTTATGGACTCTCGTTCTTTACCATCAAACAAATAACACGCTGCTTTTCACTACTACGTAGTACAGCGAAAGAAACTTCCCAGTTAATACACCTAACTGACGCTTTTAAAACTAACGTACGACCACTGGACCTCTTGTCTCCGCCGCGTGCTGAAGGCATCCGCTTGACGGCGTTCTAACACTCGGTCGTCCATTTTCCATGCGCTCCGTGACGCACCAAGAATAAATATCATTGCGCGGGACATACAGGAGCTATGCGTTTCATCCTACACAATCCACGTTCCACTTGTGGCGACTTTTCATACTCTGAAGTGTTTCTAAAAGAAGTCGGATTTATTACCTAGCAAATATTCGTTATTTAAATCGCCTAAATGAATTATTTCTATTCAAATAACCCTAATAAATTCGGACTTCATTACAACTTCACTAATAATACAAAAACGATTCGGTTATTCTGAATGGAAAGTATGCTTTCGAAATTTTGTTATAATTCTTGACAGTTGTCAAATAGAGCGGTGGTGTACACAAGCATTACCGCGTCTTTTGTGAAATTAATTCAATTTAATTCAGTAATCGCTGTTCAAAGGTGTTTTCGACGTCATCTTAATGCCCGTCGCTGTTACCCGCGTAAGAATATTTTGGCTTGGCTCAATAAACGGAGACCACTGCGATCTTTTGTAGACATAAAGTCAAGTGGAAGAACTACCTGCAATGAACGTAACGAAGAAAGCGTAAGAAATGCAGAGTTATTGTTAGTCCGAAAAAACCCGCTGTTAAGCATGCTTCCGTCCTTGGTTCGAGTGATCGGAGCAGGAAAAGAATGTTAAAACGCACGAATTTTCATCCATATAAGATCGCAATACTCATAATATAAATGATCAAGACTTGAACTTTGTCGTCTGATTCATGATAATCATCAAGGTATCGAGCATAACCTTTTCATGAGTGACGAGGCACATTCTTATCTCAAGAGCGATGTAAATAAGCCAGACTGCCGTTATTGTGGTCCAGAAGATCCTCGGAAAATTCACCAGCGACCTTTAAAATATCCTAAAGTAACTGTATGGTGGAGGAGAAACGCTGCTCAGCTTTCTACTGCAAAATAATCTGTTTCAGATGAGTAGCTTTTTCTACAAAAAACCAAATAGAAGATGGACGTGGAAAAGCCCCGATGGGAAAACAAGAAACGAAATAGACTTTATCATCAGAGATAAAAAACACATAATAAAAGACGTGACTGCCCTAAATAGGTTTGCTACTGGGAGCGACCACAGGCTTGTTCGAGCAAAAGTAGTTATTGACATTGGCAAAGAACGACAAAAAATGATCCAAAAGAGCAATAAATCAAATTTACTAATAAATCCAGCATATGTAAATAGCTTTGAACAGTGGATCACCACTAAATTAACCAAGGCTGAAATATAACACACCATTGGTAACGACATCAACAAACTGAATAATATCATCACAACCACAATAACTGAAGCCCAAAGTCGGCACTGCTCAACAAATCAAAGGGAATAAAAACTAAGCAGGAAGACCAAACTGCTCATAGAAAAAAGAAGGGATATGAGGTCAGAAAGCTATGCGTCTGAAGAAGAATTAAGAGAAATAAATAAACAAATTTCAAAAGGCATCCGACGCGACGTAAGAGCTTTTAGACACAACCAAATCAAAGATACCATAGAGAACAACAAGGGCATGAAAGTTCTACGTAGAAACCTTGACAATGGAAAGAGACAAATAATAAAACTTAAAAATGCACAAGGGCACACATCAACGAACAGGAAAGATATTGTTAATGTAGTGGAAGAGTTTTATGGAATGCTATATAAAAGCCAAAGTGATATAAGTCTACATCCAGAATCTGACATACTAACCCGTAAAAAAGGTGTGGTTAACCAAGGCTCGGAAATACTCATGGAAATGTCACTAGATGAAATTAAACTAGCCCTGAAAAAGATGAAAAATCAAAAATCGCCCGGAGAAGACTGCGTGGTTTCCGATGCGATAAAGATCAAATCTCTTTTCAACCTTTGTCTCTTCAATAGTACGATACCAGAAAAGTGGCACAACACCATCGTAATACTGGTCCACAAGAAAGGAGACATCTCGACCCTAGAAAATTACAGGCCGATAAGTCTACTTAGCCACCGCTACAAATTATTTACTAGAATAATTACCACACGACTTGAAAAGAAGTTGGACTTCGTCCAGCCAGTGGAACAAGCCGGTTTTTGAAGTGGGTTTGGAACCAATGATCATCTCCAGAGCGTCAAAACAGTGATTGAAAAGACCATCGAATATAGCAGGCTTCTTGTCCTTGCTTTTGTGGATTTCCATAAGGCTTTCGACACTGTGGAGCTGGACGCAGTGTTGCAGTCCCTAGAAGCATGCCGTATTGACTATCGTTACACAAAACTAATTTACAATATATATATAAATGCTGCTCTTGTGGTAAAACTACATGAAAACACGAATCCTATAAAAATTGGGAGAGGTGTACGCCAGGGAGATACGATGTCTCCAAAACTGTTTATCACCGTCCTGGAATATGTGTTCAAGAAGCTCGATTGGGACCAGAAAGGTGTAAGAATAAACGGCCAAAGTCTGTCAAACTTATGGTTTGCAGACGACATTGTATTACTGGCTGACAACTTGGATGATATTCGAGTGATGCTACAGGAACTTCAGGAGGCCTGTGCAACAGTAGGTCTAAAAATGAACATCGGAAAAACAAAATTTATGACAAACCTCATCCCTAGTAACAACCTAATTATTGAAAACTTTGAGGTGGAATGGGTAGATAAATACACATATTTGGGCCACGAGATAAGCATATCCAAAGCCAACTAAACATGCGAGATAAACAGAAAATTATACTCTCCTGTGCGGCTTACGGCAAACTTGGAGACGTTTTCAGAGGTGACCTTCCAATATGCTTGAAAAGAAAAGTTTTCAACCAATGTGTTCTACCAGTTATGACCTACGGCGCCGAAACACTAACCCTTACCAAGGCTTCTGCCAAGAAACTAAAAGTAGCACAGCGCAAAATGGAGAGGTCGATGCTTGACGTTTCGTTACGTGACCACATTAGAAATGAAAAATTACGCAGAGGAACAGGAGTGACTGATGTGGCAAAACTCAAATGGAAGTGGACGGGACATGTGACTCGCATGCAAGATGACAGGTGGACAAAACGATTACTTGAATGGAGATACAGATTCGATAAAAGAGACAGAGGAAGACCACCAACTCGCTGGACAGACGACATTACAAAAATTACAAAAAACTGGATTCGTAACGCTCAAGACAGAAAAGAATGGACTCAACTAGGGGAGGCCTATGTCCAACAGTGGACGCAGAGGGCTGATTGATGATGATGATGAACTGTATGGTGTGCCATTTCATCGTCTAGAATAATTGGGCCATATTTTGAGAATGGTCAGACGATAACCGTTACCGCTGCGATCTATGTTCAAATGCAGACATTCTTTATGCCTCAAATTGAATAAAAAATAACACATTACTGGGTTTAGCAAGACGGCACTACAAGTCATACGGCGATAATAAGAATGAACACTTTAAGATAATCCTTGCCCAACAGACTATATATATATATATATATATATATATATATATATATATATATATATATATATATATATATATATATATATATATATATATATATATATATATATATATATATATATATATATATATATATATATATATATATATATATATATAAATTGAAACTGACCCCGGATATGGGTTCTAGGGGTCCTAGTTCACGCTGATTTGCAAAAATTTGTTCAAAATTCAAAAGTCGGGATCTCCCCATTGTGAATTTTTTCTACGACTGTCTTAATACGGGACTCGAACTCGCGACCTCCTAGTCCGATTCTAGAGGTTACTCGCCTCGCGAAATGAGCTATTTGGCCTGTTTATAATAATAAACCACGTTTATGAACTGTAGTAACAACTGATAACTACTGCCGTGCGGTTACAATCACACACCAAGTTGCTAAGGCGTTTTAAACAAAACTAAAATTGCCAACTATGAAGATTGTCAATAGCTTTTTTATGTCTTCTTTTTAATGGTACCGTCCAAAAAAGGACACTGAAGATGTTTTTGTTTGCTTTCTCATTATCAGGAATGAAGCACGATTGGTTTTAATTGTTTAGTATGATGTAGCGAAGTTGGCCAATCAGATTAATTTTGCGAAGGAGATCTGTGTTTATATATATATATATATATATATATATATATATATATATATATATATATATATATATATATATATATATATATATATATATATATATATATATATCCGACCGATAACTCAAAAAATAATGGACAGATCTTGATCAAATTTGGTGAGTACCTTCCTTTTGCAAGTGGCTTGGATAAGTTCGTTAGCCAGGAAAATCGGAACAGATTTTCCCGGGAAATTTTGTGTTTTCCTTCTAAAAAAATTCATATCTCCGTAAATAACAAAGTAAGGGCAACCAAATTTGGTACCCGTGTTTGTCTTATAAAGAGTAAACCCTGTACCAAAATCTATCTCTGTAGCTTTAAAGACGAAGAAGCTATGGGCAGTTAAAGAAACAAATTTTAGAGTTTTCCTCAAAACGTCAAACTCGCAATTTTAAACGTCAAAAGTGGCAATGTTTAGGCAAATAACGTGAAACAAATACCGATTGTGAAAATAAAATGTTGCAAGAAGAGTGTTCTGCATACCCTTAAGTTTCAGATTCAACCGTCATTGCCCTTGATTTTACTAAAATATTTACAGCATATTCATTTCAAATAGACCCTTTTTCTGATGCTTTGGCTGTCAGTTTAGTTAAGTTGATGCTTTCGCTGTAGGTTTAGTGAAGTTTATGGTTTAACGGTCTATAATTTTTTTTAGTTAATTTTCGTAGAACAAAATCGTTAATGCATTTTTGCATTTTTTATCGAAATATGATGCGTTTGTAAGAAAAAAATCTGAACGCAGTAAGTGCGTTTTGGTTGCGAATTTTTGGTAAATTTGCAGTTTAGCTCCAGAACGCTTTTCAAAAACCTGTTTTCAGAGACCTGTCTAGACCCCCCCCCTGAATCCACAAACTTCAAGAAACATTTCTTGTTCACACCCCACAAGGAAGTTACGGGACCAGGAGTGAGAAGGGGTGCTGGGCGGGGTAGGTAGTAAAAAGGAAATATGAGCAGAAAATGCGAATAAAACGGGCTTGAAAGCTGTCTTTTCCACATCTTGAAGCCATATCCCCGTTAAACCCTGCCTACCCCGCACAGCACCCCTATCCTCCCAGGTGCCGTAACTCCTTGGCGGGTAGGAACAACACATTTTTCTTGTAGTTTATGTAGCGATGGTGGTTGTATGCACGCAAACTTAAAAGCTTAAAAGTTTTATTTTAACGTAGAGATTCAAATTTTGGTGTTTGGTTTCTTTTTATGATATAAACCCTCACACCGAATATGGTTGCCCTAACTTTGTTATTTTCGGAGATATAAAATTTTTCCGAAAGAAAACGCAAAATTTTCCAGGAAAAAGTAGTCTGATTTTCCTGTTTAACGAACTTATCCAAGCCACTTGCGAAAGGAAGGTACTCACCAAAATTTATCAAGCGCATTATTTTTTGAGTTAGCGGTGTGACACATAAATATATATATATATATATATATATATATATATATATATATATATATATATATATATATATATATATATATATATATATATATATATATATATATATATATATATATATATATATATATATATATATATATATATATATATATATATATATATATATAAACATATAAAGTCTGAAACCGACCTCGGATTTGGGTTCCAGGGGTCCCAAATAGCGCTCATTTGAAGAAATTTTTTCAAAATTCAAAAGTCGGTATCTCCTCATTAGTGATTTTTTAAAGAAAATTCACTAAAAAGACAAAAATTTTACGGAAAAAAATGTAATTTTTTTTCAGAAAAGCCTGTATCATAGGGCTGCTAACGAGACTATCTAAGCTGGCTAGAAAATAAAGGTACCTGCCAAATGTATGATCTTTCCTCTGTTAATCGCTTGGATGAGTTTGTTACTCAATCAAAAAACGGTTTTCCGACAAATATTTTTTCTTAAAGCAAATTTGTATTTCCGAAACTAATTATTTTATTTGTCGTGAAATATTTTTAGGAGAACTCGCCACCAAAATACACTTGCTGCGTCAATACTTTTATTCAATTATAAACACATTAGTTGTTATAATGTACACCGACATCAATTAAATATTTACTCCCTAATAGTATTTCTCTACATACGTCGCTTGTCAAACTTTTATATATAACTAACAGTAATAACTGCAGAGCCGTATCAAAGAAAGAAGTCAAAATGTTAGTGTAATGTATAATGCGTACCTATATTAACAATGAAACAGACCAATGTCACCTAAATGACGCAGAGATGTTCATGTACGTCTACAGTACACGTAACAGTAAAAATAAAATAACACATACAATCAAGACAATTTTTTTTTAAACAACACATAAAAGCAAAACAAAAAGAATTATAAAATACACAAGAACGTTCAAAAGAATAGTTGCAGAATACAGATATAAATCAAATATTGTTTTAGAGAAACACCGAGTGCACAAAAGTTACACCACGGTAACTATATTACTATAAAAAAGAAAAAATAAAACTCGGGACGCAGCAAGTGCGTTATGGTAGTGAATTTTCATAGAAATGATCTGGCACAAAATATTTTATTATAACTTTTTTTTCTTGTAACATAGAAATCTAAATTTTTGTGTATAGTTTACTTTTTATATCGTAAACCTATCTACCAAATTTGGTTATAGTAGATTTTTTATTTTTTAAGATAAAATTTTTTTTTTCAATGAAAAGTCAAAATTTTCCCGGAAAACCTCGTCCGATTGTTCTGATTAACGAATTTATTAAAGCCATTTACAAAAGGAAGGTATATGCCAAATTTTATCAAAATCGGCCTATTATTCTTTGAGAAAAAAATTTTTTTCGAATAAAAACTTAAAATTTTCCCGGAAAACCTCGTCCGATTTTCCTGACTAACAAACTTGTCAAAGCCATTTACAAAAGAAGGTACGTGCCAAATTTTATTAAAATCGGCACATTATTTTTTGAGAAAACTAAGCTAACTCAAAAAATAATGCGCCGATTTTGATAAATTTTGGTGAGTACCTTCCTTTCGCAAGTGGCTTGGATAAGTTCGTTAAACAGGAAAATCAGACTACTTTTTCCTGGAAAATTTTGCGTTTTCTTTCGGAAAAATTTTATATCTCCGAAAATAACAAAGTTAGGGCAACCATATTCGGTGTGAGGGTTTATATCATAAAAAGAAACCAAACACCAAAATTTGAATCTCTACGTTAAAATAAAACTTTTAAGCTTTTAAGTTTGCGTGCATACAACCACCATCGCTACATAAACTACAAGAAAAATGTGTTGTTCCTACCCGCCAAGGAGTTACGGCACCTGGGAGGATAGGGGTGCTGTGCGGGGTAGGCAGGGTTTAACGGGGATATGGCTTCAAGATGTGGAAAAGACAGCTTTCAAGCCCGTTTTATTCGCATTTTCTGCTCATATTTCCTTTTTACTACCTACCCCGCCCAGCACCCCTTCTCACTCCTGGTCCCGTAACTTCCTTGTGGGGTGTGAACAAGAAATGTTTCTTGAAGTTTGTGGATTCAGGGGGGGGGGTCTAGACAGGTCTCTGAAAACAGGTTTTTGAAAAGCGTTCTGGAGCTAAACTGCAAATTTACCAAAAATTCGCAACCAAAACGCACTTACTGCGTTCAGATTTTTTTCTTACAAACGCATCATATTTCGATAAAAAATGCAAAAATGCATTAACGATTTTGTTCTACGAAAATTAACTAAAAAAAATTATAGACCGTTAAACCATAAACTTCACTAAACCTACAGCGAAAGCATCAACTTAACTAAACTGACAGCCAAAGCATCAGAAAAAGGGTCTATTTGAAATGAATATGCTGTAAATATTTTAGTAAAATCAAGGGCAATGACGGTTGAATCTGAAACTTAAGGGTATGCAGAACACTCTTCTTGCAACATTTTATTTTCACAATCGGTATTTGTTTCACGTTATTTGCCTAAACATTGCCACTTTTGACGTTTAAAATTGCGAGTTTGACGTTTTGAGGAAAACTCTAAAATTTGTTTCTTTAACTGCCCATAGCTTCTTCGTCTTTAAAGCTACAGAGATAGATTTTGGTACAGGGTTTACTCTTTATAAGACAAACACGGGTACCAAATTTGGTTGCCCTTACTTTGTTATTTACGGAGATATGAATTTTTTTAGAAGGAAAACACAAAATTTTCCCGGAAAACCTCGTCCGATTTTCCTGACTAACAAACTTGTCAAAGCCATTTACAAAAGAAGGTACGTGCCAAATTTTATTAAAATCGGCACATTATTTTTTGAGAAAAGAATTTTTTTCGAATGAAAACTCAAAATTTTCCCGGAAAACCTCGTTCGATTTTTTTGATTAACGAATTGATCAAAGTCATTTACAAAAGGAAGGTACATGCCAAATTTTATCAAAATCGGCCTATTAGTCTTTGAGATAAGAATTTTTTTCGAATGAAAACTCAAAATTTTCCCGGAAAATCTTGTCCGATTTTCCTGACTAACGAACTTATCCAAGCCATTTACAAAATAAAGGTACATGCCAAATTTTATCAAAATCGGCCCATTATTTTTTGAGTTATCGGTGTGATACATATATATATATATATATATATATATATATATATATATATATATATATATATATATATATATATATATATATATATATATATATATATATATATATATATATATATATACATATAAAAATTGAAACTGACCCCGGATATGGGTTCTCGGGGTCCTAGATCGCGCTCATTTGAAGAAATTTTTTCAAAATTCAAAAGTCGAGATCTCCTCATTAGTGAATTTTTTCTAAGAAAATTCACTAAAACAGTTTCGTGGTAGTTCGCAGAGTAGCATGGCTTGCTTAGGAAAATTGGAACTTTTCTCGAAATTTATACCATTTCCATATTAAAAACAGTTAAATCTGAAACGATAGTGCGCCACGGAAAGAATGAAACTTGTTTCAATGAAATTACTACTGCTGTCAAAACGGTTATGTGAGAATTGTTGCCCTAAGAATACCTAACTTAGGATTTAAGATTGACGATTTTTTAAATTTACTGTTTATCTATGGTGAATGTGGAACAGGCGACAGAAAAGCATGCGATACTGCGACAGTCAGTTTCTATCAAACATTATTATTATCGCAGTGGCTATTTGACCGTCTAGTCGGTTAACAACTTGAGTATTCGTCTAGTCAGGAAAATACGTATATATATCCGACTAGTCGGGAAAATACATATTTAATCGTCCAAAAAGTGCCTGGTGTGCCGGTATAGAGTTGGAATACTTATGTTAATTTCACGTTGTAATTTTCAACTTATTAAGTGCGTTGATTGTTATTCTAGTGTAACTGATTAATAATAACAGATTGTGCGGTGATTGTTATTCTACATAAGCAAATTTAATTTATCTATTTCAGTGACGATTGATATTATTAAGAAAATTATAGCTATTGAGGTAAACCTTTGACTATCTATCTACGAATAGACCAGGCATCACCCAATGCGATGCGTTGTAATCTTTGAAACCAACATTGAACAAAATGTTTGTTTACATGGTCCTCGACACCATAGGCGTCTCGAGAAATAGGATTGAAATTTTCATAAATACGATTAAAATAATAAAATAAAATTTAAAAGATGTTTAACTACCCATACATTATTTAAGTATACTATTAACTAAAAAGTCTGGACGCAGCAAGTGCGTTATGGTAGTGAATTCTTATAGAAATGATTTCTCGAATAAAATGTTCGAAAGTCTTAATGTTGCAATGTTGTGACCTCGTCACAAGCTATTTTTTTCTATGCAAATTTAGTAAAAAGTGTTTTCAACAAAAATTTAAGAAAAAACCTTGCAGCTCTACCAGTTTTTCTAGAAATGACCACCTGATCTGTCTGCTGCCATATTTTATAGATCTACAACTTACCGGATAATTTCTTATTAATTACATCATGTGGCAAGCATCTAGGCAAATATATACATTTTCATTGGTTACAGGATGCGGCAAATAAGCCTTTAAACCTTCTTGAATAAATGTATCTGAATTTGCTCCCAAACATTAAACCATGCTTATATTTGCAGCTGTTCCATCAAAACCTACGGAAGTAACGACTATTCTTGCTTGATGGATAAAACTTAAAGCCCGATTAAATAATAGGCTTGCTTTTTTTTCACGAGAAATGCCAGCTAGGAAGAAATAACCCACTGGAACTTTCCAGTGGCCATTTAAAGCAACTAATAAGAAAAGCAAAACTTCTTTAGCCACTGGAAGCTCGTTTGAATTATTCATATCTACGCCAATATCTACGTTACCACAAAACTTTTTTTCTGTGCACTCAACTTGACGTCTTATGAACATCTCATCGATGACTAGGTATTTAACAAAATATTTTGCGAGCTGCTTCTCGTATTTTTGAATCCAAAACCGCTAATGCTTCTTTGCATAATCCAAGAACAATTTAGAAATAGTTCGAGGATGTGGCAAAGATTTCATAAATTTTTCTCGAAAGTAATTATAAGCTTTGTTTGAATAAAAATTTAGGGTAATAGCAAACAACCTTACGTTTGGTAAATAGTTCCGTTGTGGACATTTTAAAAGCTGTTTAATCAGATCTATTTGTGTGGGTAAAGAGGCCTAAAATATTACAAGCAATGATATAAATTCAATAACACTCAAAAGTGAGACGTTCGGGGATGTTTCTGTATTTTCCGTAAAAGTAATACGACTTTTAAAATTCTCAATCAGCGATTTTTGGTGACAAACTTTTAAGACGTCTTTTCTGTTGGCGCAATATATTTATTTTCCTCTTTTGTTTTTAGTGAATTTTCTTTAAAAAAAATCACTAATGAGATCCCGATTTTTGAATTTTGAAAAAATTTCTTCAAATGAGCGCTAATTAGGCCCTCGAACACATATGCGGGGTCAGTTTCAATGTCTATATGTTTATATATATATATATATATATATATATATATATATATATATATATATATATATATATATATATATATATATATATATATATATATATATATATATATATGTATCACACCGATAACTCAAAAAATAATGGGCCAATTTTGATTAAATTTGGTGAAAGCCTTCCTTTTGCAAATGGCTTGGATAAGTTCGTTAGCCAGGAAAATCGGCCCAGGTTTTCCCAGAAAATGTTGTGTTTTCTTTCAAAAAAAATTATATCTCCGAAATTAACAAAGTAAGGGCAACCAAATTTGGTACGCTAGTTTATATCATTATAGGTGAGCTACCTACAAAAATTTAGCTCTGTAGGTCAAAATAGAAAAAAGTTATGGGCATTTAAAGAAAATAAATTGGGGTTTACCTCAAAACGTCAATGACAATTTAAAATGTCAAAATTCTCAACATTTAGGCAAAGAACTTGAATCTAATACGGGCTAGGGAAAGAAAATGTCTCAAGAAGAATGTTTTACAAACCCTGAGGTCTTAGTTTCAACCGTCATTGTCCTTCATTTACTAAAATATTTCCAGACAATTCATTTCAAATAGACCCTTTCTCTGATGCTTGGCAGTAGCCTTAGCTGTAGAGTTAATCGTTTAATGGTATATAATTTTTGTCGAATTTTTGTAAAAAATCTATAAAGCTTAATATATCCGTTATTATATAAGATATGAAAAAATATTGTATACATTAATTATAGGGTGTGTTGAGCTACATCTTAAAAAATTATTTCTACAATCATAGGATGGCCCATAAGTCGTTGGTGATACAAATATTTTTTTTTAAGTTGAAAACGCCTTAGGTTTTTGCATTTTCCATCGAAATATAATGCATGTTTGTAAGTTAAGAAATTCTGGATGCAGCAAGTGCGTTATGGCAGCGAATTTTGATTAAATGCTTCATATTTGAAAAGCTCAATTTGCTATTAACCTATAAGGTTGACCAAGAAACGGATTTTTTCGGTTACACTTTAAGTTAACTTTTGAAAATTTTTGTACGTTTTCAAACAACAAAGTTATTTTGATGAAATATGGCACATTGTTTTTACTATATATGTTATACTGGTAATCAAATTTGATCCCTGCTTTCTAAAAAAAAATATTTGCTATTAAAAACATTTTTATGAAAATTCACTACCATAACGCACTTGCTGCGTCCCGAACTTTTTCATTACTCGTTTAGCAATAGACCATTTTTTAAAGATGTTTTTGGAGTTCCTGATATACTGGAAATATCTACAAAATAACGAATATTTTTTCCTAAAAAAATTGACGATATTTGATAAGTTTTGATAAGTTTTGAACGGAGTATAATTTTTTTTTTATGGTTTCTAGTATTCTTCCCTCAATTCTAAGTCCAGGCATATTAACTTACTTTTGACCTGGAGTAATGTTATCTTTTGGTGTTAATTCAGGAGGACTGCCAAGTGCCGCACGTGTTGAGCATGATAGTTCCAAAGCAGTGAGAGTTGATGATAACGATGATTTATCTCTATTTTCTTCAAAACTATGACTGCAATTTTTATCGGGTAATTTATTAATTTTAACAATAATAAAGGTTTGCAAAATAGGAAGCTAAGAAGAATTATTCACCTTCTTTCCGCATGAGCAAGAGCTTATTCATGCCAGAAGTAGAAGGCACTGGAGAACTTAAAACTAATGGAGACACCGCGTTTTTAATACCCTTCTTCCACTTGGGTAAATAATAAATGTCTTTATGAAAATGCTGTGAACATAAATAAGAATATTTCGGCAGCATATCCGATGTTCTATTTAAGGCAGCGCACCATGTTTATCTCATTTTTTTAGTAGATGTAAACCTAAAAATAGTGCCAAACTGACGTGCCGCCACTGAAAATCGCAAACAGCAATGCCCTTAGGCATGCAGAGACATCGTTGCCACATCCCCAGCTAATCTCTTACAAGCAATATACGTTTTCATCATTTTGCAAAAACAAAACTCAAAACCTTTATTGCAAATCAAGGTAACACAAAAATAAATTCTCAGTATACTTGCATACTATTCACAGACAAATACAAGCCACAACTGTCGGTTAATACAAATCTAGATACCTCACATGCAGCAAGATAAAGATTTTAAATTGAGTTTTCTGGTTATATTTACATAAAGAAGGGAGAAACCAAGTAATATAACGTTAGTAAATATTTACATTCATAAATAAGCCCTAATGTAAGTGTAATGTCTTAAGTAACAGAAAAGTAATAAATTTATCATTCTCAACTTGTCATCATATTCGGCGATTTAAGGATGAATTATCACATAGCGGCAACGCTTAAGTCACCACCCAATCAGAGCAGAGGACCGATGTAAACATAGAGTCCCTTGAATGTTGGCTTCAAACAATTCGGCTGTGTGCCCAGTCTATTCTCTGATATATAGTCAAAGAGGTAAACAAACTTATAGTCTCATAATGTGAGGTTAAGTTAAAACTTCACATTTGTCAGCGACCGGTAATATGTAAAAAAATACATATGTATATTATGATATATTCTAATAAGTATCAATGCACAGTTTCACATAACAATTGACCTTTTATATAATATTACATTTATTATATATTTTAAGTGTACAACAATGAAACTAGGGGACGAATTTTCATCATTAAGTGATGTCTTGCCAGAAGAGAACTCTGGTAAGTATATCTGATTGAAATTTTATTAGCAACTAAAGTAAACTGAATTGTTCAAAGCAGCAGATACCGAGCAAAATCGGGAAGAGGAAAATTACGACATTATCGATCAGGAAATGGTTTTCTATGAGCAGATATCCAATGCCGAGATTATATTTTCTGACGAAATTGTAACCAGTGATAATGGGGAAACACAAATTATTACTGAAGGTATCATATATCATCATTTAAATTTTTTGTTGAATTTTTTTAGGGCCAGTGTATCTTCAGCAAAATGAAAGTAGTAGGGTAGAAAACCAAGCGATTTCATCTTGCCCTATAGATGTACCAAATAAAAAATAATAGTAATCGTGATGCAGAAATACCAGCATCAGAAATAAGCAATAATGGTGTTTGTGGCGGTGGTTCCGACCGCAGTGTTTCCGCCAACACTACTCTGTGTTTCTGCGTAAATACTCTTGAGAGTTGAAAGTTATGTTCTGCGACAGCCAGCTGTCAAGAGCTACGGCAACTAAGAAACACCAGGCGATTTCTCTCTTCTCAGAGTTAACCTGATCAAAAACCACTCACTGGCAAGCTTTATCTGTTCACACTCTTTTCGAGTCATGTATAGTGTATCACGTGTAGATATTTAGTGCATAAAGTTTAATCAATTTGTGAAATAATAAAGTTATGTTGAATGTTTACCTATGGATTTAATATCACCATCCCAGGTAATCAAGATCGACAAGTGCGAGATGTAATTAACATCCACATTGGTGACCCCGTGCCGTAAGCCGAAGAACAGTGCGTTGCAGAGCTTGATGTTCCAGCCGACGTCGCCTAACTTCCACGCACGTGCTGGTGCCTACAGGAAACAAATATCTAAACAGGTCAGTCCTTTCTAATTTAAAAATTATCTGATTTTTTTTACAATGGCCGAAGATTCTTCAAGCAGCAATATCATGGCAAGGGTTGCAATAAAATTACCTCCTATATGGAGACGTAACGTGAAAATCTGGCAAATGCAGGTTGACGCCCAGTTCGATATATCGCAGATCAGTTCTGAAAAGACAAAATTCAGTCATGTACTCGCTATACTCGATCCTGATGTCGCAGAGTCAATTTCAGATTTTTTAACCCAACCATTATCATCAACCCCCTATTCAGATCTAATGAAACGTCTTTTATTATAATTTGAAGAATCCGAAAGTCGCAAAATAAATAAACTTTTAACAGAATTAGAATTAGGCGACAGAAAACCATCGCAACTTTTACGCGAAAGGAATTTTTTAGCCGGTAGTCAGATTAAAGAGGATTTCCTTAAAACTTTATTTCTACAACGTTTACCAGTCAACGTTCGTTCAATTTTGGCTTTGAGCAACGATTCTCTAGAAAATTTGTCGGTTATAGCAGAAAAAATCGTGGAATATTCCGGAGATAAATACAACGTGGCTGAAATTCAGTCACGCGAGCCCGACAAACTATCCAAGTTAGAAGCGCAGTTAGAGAAGCTAACAGCATCAGTCAACGAATTGCGAACGCGTTCCCGATCTAATTCCCGAGAAAGACCCAAGCTTTCTCGAAATTCCATAAACACAAATTCCTCAACCTCCACGTGTTGGTATCATGAACGATTTGACAACAAAGCCAAACGTTGCATCCAACCTTGCGATTTTAAAGCAAAACATGTGTCGGAAAACTAATAGCGTTGCCACTGAGAGGGGAGTATGTGGCGGTGGTTCCGACTGCAGTGTTTCCGCCAACACTACTCTGTGTTTGTGCGTAAATATTCTTGACAGTTGAAAGTTATGTTCTGCGACAGCCAGCTGTCAAGAGCTACGGCAACTAAGAAACACCAGGCGATTTCTCTCTTCTCAGAGTTAACCTGATCAAAAACCACTCACTGGCAAGCTTTATCTGTTCACACTCTTTTCGAGTCATGTATAGTGTATCACGTGTAGATATTCAGTGCATAAAGTTTAATCAACTTGTGAAATAATATAGTAATGTTAAATGTTTACCTATGTATTTAATATCACCATCCCAGGTAATCAAGATCAACAAGTGCGAGATGTAATTAACATCCATAGTGCTTCGGGCGCAAATTCAAATTGTAGGTACTTATTTACAAATTCTAAGTACTTATTTTATGTCATATTCGGTTTTCAGTAATGCAAGCGGATCATGTACCAAAGCTCACACACAAAAGGCGAAAAAGAGGAAGACCCAAAGGCGCCGCTCTTATTGTCATTAAATTGAAGAAAAAGAAGAAATAAGTATTACAAATACTTAATTTATGTACCTATGTATATTATCTTATGAAATATAATAATATGAAAAAAAAGTAGTGTTCCATCGTACTTATTGAATAATTTATAAGTTTTGGACAGTTGAATATGTATTTACCCGACTAGTCGGATATTTACGTATTTTCATGACTAGACGGATACTCGAGTTGTTAACCGACTAGAGGGGCAAATAGCCACTGCCTATTATTATAGAATTTTATAAAAATTAATTTAAGGTATGTTCAAAAACATTCCCCTCTGTCGTAAACATGTCTACGTCTTCTCAAAGTCGTGCCTGTAGCCTAATTTGTTCTGACGTTAATTTCCGTAATATGACTTACACAGAGGACATAACAATATTTCATTAACTAATGTACATAAACTAAATTGTAATTTAAATAGTCTGGACGCAGTGGGTGCGTTATGGTGTGTGAATTTTCGTATAAACGTTTTTAATAGCAAACATGTTTTTTTTAATGAAAAAAATCATCCAATTTGGTTACCTATATAATAGAAACAATAAATAACTTTATTGTTTGAAAAAGCACCAAAATTTTCCGAAAATAGACTTATAATGTTCCCGTACAAACTGGTCCGATTGTCCTGGTTAGCGAACATCGTTAAGCTATTTAATCACAAAAAAATTTTCGACAAAACTCGCCAATAAATTGTTGCATAAAAATTTACAAACAATTTTTTCACGAAAGTCCTAAAACATTTTTTTACAATAACTTATTAAACATTATTATGTCCTTCACTTCTGAAATATAAAATACAGGATCTTCCAGTAGAAACAACTGAGTTACGGCAGTTTGATCTTTTTAAAATTTACTCATTATTTGGCCCCTGCAAACGGCATTTAAATACTTCGACGAATAATATAAACGAAGACCTCTCTGAATGCGTCAGTTTTATGGGACTCTGCTACGAAAATTCGCAAAAACTTGTAGACTACTAAACCATAATCTCTATAACTAAAAGTACTGCTAAAGCATCAGAGAAAGGGTCTATTTGAAATGAATTTTCTGGAAATATTGTAGTAAAATTAAGGACAATGCCGGTTGAAGCAGAAATTTAAGGGTTTGCAAAGGTAACGGTGTAAATGTTCTTTGCCTAAAAGTTGCCAATTTTGACGTTTCAAATCGCGACTTTGACGTTTTAAGAGGAAAGCCACAAAAATATCTTCTTCAGCCTATACCTTTTTTCCTTTTAACTTACAGGTTTAAATTTTAGTACGTACTTTATCTTTTATCATCCAAACCCGTGTACCAAATTTAGTTGCCCTTACTTTGTTATTTCCTGAGATATAAAAATTTTCCGAAAGAAAACCCAAAATTTCCCTGGAGAAACCGTTCCGATTTTCCTGGCTAACGAACTTATCCAAGGCACTTGCAAAAGGAAGGTGCTCACCAATTTTGATAAAAATCTTTATTTATTGAGTTATCGGTGTGACAGACAGGCACAAACATACATATATATATATATATATATATATATATATATATATATATATATATATATATATATATATATATATATGTGTGTGTGTGTGTGTGTGTGTGTGTGTGTGTGTGTGTGTGTGTGTGTGTGTGTGTGTGTGGGATCCACCCGCATGAGCCGCCTATGATTATTCGAAAGCCGCTCGAAGTAAAACAGTTACGTGTGGCCAGCCTCTTTGGACGCGAAAGCATTTCCGTTCTGGAAGAAGCACGAGGAGAACGACGTAAGACGCGAGCGAGAGAACATCTAAGGAGAACGCGTAAGACGCGAGCGAGAGAACATCTAAAGAGAACGACGTAAGACGCGAGAGAGAGAACATCTAAAGAGAACGACGTAAGACGCGAGAGAGAGAACATCTCAAAATAACGACTCTAGTGAAGTATTACTTATTCCTTTGTATCATATATATCACAAGTTATCTCTTATTAGTGTAGTTACTTCAACATTAAACATTAAAGTGTAATTTACCCCTAGATTTAAAATAAAACGAAAAGCCAAACGTCGGGACAATTATTTTTGTCAGCCCTAACCCTACAAATTGGGAGCTCTGCCGGCATGTGAAACGCATCCCGCAACGTGTGAAGTAAATACGTACGAATTAAAGTTATATTATACCGACGTGATTCGTATAAACGCGACGAAGAATCGAAATAAAGTTTCGAAGTGAACTTTCCGAAGTGTACGATTTATTATTTTTTATCGTAATATTGAAAACCGATAAACGACGTGTGAAACCATCTACCATAAAAAACAGTTCAGTGTATTGTCGAAAATTACAAACTTTCAAATTGAGGAAACAAATTGAAGTAAATCAGAATTGGTGAATTGCTCCATAACAAAGAAAAGTGCATCACAAAGCCGTTGCAAAAAACGCCGACCCATCTACAAATACCTGTTATACCTGGATGTTGCATCTCACTCTACCCCACGATATCTTGGCGCCAGTCATCGACTTTCACGCCACTCAAGGGCAGACGCCATTGTACAAAGAGGACCTTTGCTATTGTATAACCACTTTTAGTGTTCCTGTTTGAAGCCGTACTTTATTTGATTTTATCAGTGCCGTAGACATTTCTTTGAAAGAACTTTTTCCGATTTTGAATAATTTAACTATTGAAATATTTATTCCATTTATATTTGTTTTCAGTCGCTTAGAATTTGTTATTTCAGCATATTATTACATCTTTATTATTGTCATTAATTTTGTAAAATAATTCCGACGAGAGTCGTTCGAATTCGGTTACTTTAAATATTTTTTTTCATTTAGCGCGTATATTATTTTGTTCAGAAAACTCATTAGAGGCACGCACATTGTTTCAGATACGAGTGATCTGACAGTTTCAGAATTTATTATCGACATTTGATATCATATTTGAACTTAATAAAACGACGACTGTTTATCAAAAGACGTAGATTACAAGGTAGATTAGATATTGTTTATTATTACAGACGGTAATAAGACGACGAGAAGGAAGTAGAAATAAACTTTTATAATCGAGAATTTGAAATTAAAGACGCTTACGCCGATCGATTGAACGTTTAAATTATAATTCAGCAGAAATGGCAACGTTAGGAGACATTGGCAAAATTGATTATAATTTGAAAAATTCGTCATTGAGAGCCAATCTTTGTATATAGCCGCGTTTGGTGAGGAAGGTCAACCTCGCTGGGTTCGAAGAAAGCTCAGGAATTTCACCGGATTCAATTTAGAAGGAAATTCTGAAGAATTTAAAACGAAAGTCGACGATGTGATTTATAAATTAGATTTAGCTGATTTGATTGCTGTATGCCATGTTTTAAATTTGGATTACTCTGGAGATGAAGACGTATTAACGAATCGAATATGTTTATTTTTGAATAAGATAGAAGTCATAAACGCAGAAGAAGACGACGAAGAAAACGTGAGAGGTAGACAAAATGACGTAAGGGAAGAAGAAGAAGACGACGAATCCATTCACAGCTTATCTAGCCGTATTCAAGATTTAGGAAGTAATTCAGGACGAAGAATACCGAACGATCGTATGTCATTTGCGCTTACATTCCGTGACGTTGAGGATTCTATTCGATCATTCGATGGCCAGTCGGACTATCCAATCGAAAAGTGGATTGACGATTTCGAGGAAATTGCTGCACTTACTGGATGGAACGAACTTCAGAAGTTAATATTTGCGAAAAAGACTTTGAAGGGGACAGCGAAATTGTTCATTCAGGCCGAAAAAGGAATCATGACGTGGGACAAACTAAAGCAGTTATTGAAAGCCGAATTTGTAGTGAAAATTAGTAGCGCACAGATACACAAGACGTTGATGAATAGGAAGAAAAGAAGAGACGAATCATTTCAAGATTACGCTTTGAAAATGAGAGAAATTGGAAATAGGGCAAATATTGAAACTGAAGCCTTAGTTCAATATATTATCGACGGCATACTTGATGAGTCTTCAGACAAATTCATATTATATGGATCAAAGTCATTCAGCGACTTCAAGGAAAAACTCAAGTTGTATGAAACGATTAAATCAAAAAATCATTTTCATAATAACCCTAACAAAGGACGAAAGGAAAACCCAACGAAACACACAATGGACAGATCAGATGACGGTACTTTTAAGGATAATATTTCGGACGCTAATAGATGTTTTAATTGTGGGATGAAAAGCCATAAGTCAAGACTATGTCCATCTAAGGCAAAAGGACTAAAGTGTTTCAATTGTAACGACTATGGGCATATCTCTAACTACTGTCTGTCCTAAGAAGATTAGCAAGGAAGATACTAAGACGACAACGATCAATGTCTTGCAAAAGTCCAACATTATTAGCATTACTATTGACAACGTTAAATTATCTGCTCTTTTCGATACAGGTAGCGACATCAACGCTGTAAGAGAGGACGTCTACAAAAAGTTTTTGAGTAGACATATCCTTATGCCGAATGTAACTCAAATATCGGGTATAGGTTGCAACTCCATCAAGACTTTAGGTTCATTTACCTCACGTACTATTGTTGGCGATGAAGAATTGAGATTAACATTTCATATTATTCCAACAAATTCAACAAATTTCGAAGTGATAATAGGAAATCCGATATTAACGCAAGCTGAAATATTTATGTCCAGTGACGGAATTGTGATTCACAAACTTAACGAAGGCAATTCTATGATGCAAATAAATATTATTGAATCTGAAAAGGAAATCGACGTCAGCCACATACAAGATTCAAACGTAAAGAAAAATTTGGAAAGAATGGTGCAAAATTATATCCCAGAAAAGACGAAAGAAACTGGTGTACAGATGAAAATAATTTTTTGAAGATCCAATCTATGAGAGTCCAAAGACGTCTACCAATGCCAGAAAGACGCATTGTCGAAAAACAAATTGACGATTGGTTGGAAGAAGGTGTAATTAGACCTAGTTCTGATTTTGCCAGTCCCGTTGTACTAGTTTGAAAAAAAGATGATAGTTACCGGTTATGCGTAGATTACAGGAAACTGAATAATAAAATAATCAAAGACAGATTTCCCCTGCCACTCATCGACGACGTTTTAGACAAATTGCAAAACGCCAAAATGTTCACGACGATTAACCTGAAGAATGGATTTTTCCATGTTCCCGTAGATGAAAACAGTCGCAAATACACTGCTTTCGTAACACACGACGGACAATATGAGTTCTGCAAAACCCCCTTTGGATTATGTACTAGCCCAAGCGTATTTCAAAGATTCATAAATGAAGTCTTCAGACATCTGATAATTAAAAATATAGCAATCCCGTATATGGATGATATAATACCTTCCAAAGATGAAGTCCAAGGATAAGAAAGACTAGGAATTGTGTTAGAGACGGCGAGCAAATATGGTCTTGAACCAAAATTCAAGAAATGTCAGTTCTTGTGCTCAAAAGTAGAATTTCTTGGCTACATAATTGAAAATGGTACGATTCAGCCGTTGCCTGCGAAGACGCTAGCTGTTGAAAAAATTCCAATTCCCAGATGTGTCAAAGACGTTCAAAGTTTTCTAGGATTGACCGGGTATTTTCGAAGGTACATTCCATCGTATTCGATCATTGCAAAACCCCTAAGTGATTTATTGAAAAGTGGGACGAATTTCTCTTTCGGAATAGAACAAGAACAATGGTTCGGAAAATTGAAAATGGCCCTTACAACTAAACCAGTTTTACATATTTACAGACAAGACGCGCGTACTGAATTGCACACTGACGCCAGTAAGCATGGTTTTGGTTCTGCATTATTGCAGGAAGGAGATGATCATAAGCTACATCCAATTTACTACATGAGTAGAAAAACAACAGCAGCTCAAGAAAAGCTTCATAGCCATGAACTAGAAGTTTTGGCCATAATTGAGTCAGTCAAAAAATTTAGAGTTTATCTTTTAGGAATCCCATTTAAGATAGTAACTGACTGCGAAGCGTTTACGAAGACTATGGAGAAAAAAGAACTTACTACTAGGGTAGCAAGATGGACTTTGCTATTAGAAGAATTCAGTTATGAAATAGTCCACAGGAGTTCGGAAAGGATGAAACACGTTGACGCTTTAAGTAGATATCCAGCGATAATGTTAATCGTAAAGAACTCTATACTGAATATAGAGCATACAGCAGAACATATAGAACATACAGCAGTCCTACAGCGACACTTGAATTGCAGTTATAATCGAAGTATCAAAAATAACTCTTTCAAACTCATGTTCGGTGTTGATATGAAGAGGAAAGAAGACGTAGAACTTTTGGAAATCTTAGAGGATCTTAGGAAAGACATTTTAGAAAATGAACGGAGTGAATTAAGAACAGCTGCTAACGAGGCTATATCTGCTGTTCAGAAAGAAAATCAAAAGACGTTTAATCGACGACGTAAGCAAGCAAAATTATATAAAGTCGGTGACGTAGTTGCAATTAAGAGAACTCAGTTCGGTTCTAATATCAAATTGCACCCAAAATATTTAGGACCTTATAAAGTGACTAAAATTAGTTCAAATGACAGATATGACGTTGAACGGATCAGAGATGAAGAAGGACCGAGAGTTTCTTCGTCAAGTTCCGATTATATGAAGCCTTGGGGAATAACCTACGATGACTATTCCTCATCTGAGTCAGATGAGCCGCAGGATGACCGAGTTGTGGGATCCACCCGCACGAGCCGCGTATGATTATTCGAAAGCCGCTCGAAGTAAAACAGTTACGTGTGGCCAGCCTGTTTGGACGCGAAGGCATTTCCGTTCTGGAAGAAGCACGAGGAGAACGACGTAAGACGCGAGCGAGAGAACGACGTAAGACGCGAGCGAGAGAACATCTAAAGAGAACGACGTAAGACGCGAGAGAGAGAACATCTCAAAATAACGACTCTCTAGTGAAGCATTACTTATTCCTTTGTATCATATATATCACAAGTTATCTCTAATTAGTGTAGTTACTTCAACATTATAAACATTAAAGTGTAATTAACCAAAAACCAAACGTCGGGACAATTATTTTTGTCAGCCCTAACCCTACACACACACATATATATATATATATATATATATATATATATATATATATATATATATATATATATATATATATATATATATGAACATATAAAAATTGAAACTGACCCCAGATATGTGTTATAAGGATCCTAGTTTGCACTCATTTGAAATTTTTTTTGTAAATTCAAAAGTCGCGATATCCTCATTAGTGAGTTTCTTTAAGAAATATCACAACAACAAAAAATCAAATGAATTTAATAAACATTAGCTTAAGGTATGTTCAAAAACATTTCCCTTGTGTCGTAACCATGCCTCCATTATGTTTCGTGTCTGTAGCCCGCTTGATTTGTTCTCACGTTAGTTCCAGGAATGCCCGTCTTACTCTTGCAAACATATTTTATTAGTAATAGGAGGGTTAAAATACACTGCGTTTTTTATATAACCCCAAATGAAGAAATCCATTTGGGAGCAATTCCAGGAAACGCGGAGGCCAACTGTAAGGCCTATTGGTCGTCACCAATTTCTCCAGTGGCACCTTAATTATGAGGAGGTGCTCTGTCGTGCTGACACCAGGTAGCGATCGCTTAATGAATTGGCAAATTGTCAGCGGCATTCTCCAAAACGTTGTTTAAAATTCCGACAGACCTATCGGCCTTCTAATTTTCATAGATATGAAGACACATAATGTTATCATTCTTAAGGGCACAATACACGTTAAGTTATCAACGATCCTGATACTGTCGTTGTCTTGTTTAATTGGAGTATTCAGCAGTCCAATAGTGACTGTCGTTTGTTGAAAACTTCATTCTTTAAAAAATATCCCCTCATCGCTCCAAATAATATTAGCTAGAAACTTCTCTTGTACTTTCAGTGTCAAACTTACAAAATTCGCGTCGTAGTAGAAAATTTGTTGGTTTTAGATAATGAATTTGTTGGTACAAAAAAAGCATATACTTTTGATTTTTTTTAAACATTGTGAGCAGGGTCCTTTGTAACTCCCAGGTTGTGTGCTGCTTGTTATAGAGACGGTTTGTGATAATTTAAAAAGTATCACAAGACCATTAGTTCGGTGTCTTCATTGTTTACGTAGGTCAAGATTCATTATTAGTTAGATTCTACTATTAGAACTTTTCTAGAGTACTGTAAGAGTAGAATAGGATTGACTTATCATATGTTTTTGTTTAATTGTTATAATTTTTGGCTTATACTGCTTTAACCTCTGACAGTTACTACTCAACCTTCTATAATATCATTAACTGTTGACCTTGTTCTATTGGAATATCTCTCTCGAAATATGTCAGTTCTAGCGATTTTGCCACATTCGCTATAAACAATATATATATATATATATATATATATATATATATATATATATATATATATATATATATATATATAACTGATCTCGAATGTGGGTTCTAAGGATTCTACTCGCTATCATTTAAATAAGTGTTTTTAAAATTCAAAACTCCCGGTCTCCTTATTAGTAAATTTTTTCTACGAAAATTCACTAAACTCAGCAGCAGAAATACGGATGGAAAGAAATTTATTTTTATTTATTTGTTTATTTGTGTAAATTATACAGTACGCTCATACAATAAGACAACGACTTGTGGTGTACAGTAACGTAATTTAATATATATTATATCCAAAATTGCTTGACAGTAAGAATCCAAATTTCACACTTCAAATTTTGACCTACCAAATCAAATTTGTTTTTGCTTCCAATTTTTTCCATCTGATGCCATAACCGTTGCCTTCATTTGCAGCAAATCCTCAGATCTTTATTCTACTTTTCCATTTACAATTCATCCTAACATATCCATATTTTTGCCAAAATATTCAATTTTATTTAAGGCCAAAAATGACACTAGAGTTTGTCACATAATTTTATGTTATGAAGAAATCTTAAATTACATGAATAGGACGCTGAAATCAACCTTACTAGCAATTAAGAGAACTGCAATATAAACCAGGAACAAAATGTAAAGTCAAAAAGTCCTGCAAATTGATTATACAAGAAACGGATGACATTGCTAACCACTGTAAAGCCCAGCTAGGATAGTTTTATCACGGAGATAAATTAATTGTGTAGAAAAGTATATAGACGAGATAAGGGAAATAAACACAGAGAATCTGGGGTTGCCAATTTCAGGAGAAGAATTTGAGGAAACCCTTGAGAGTTGAAACATCCTTATATATAGCATTCCTATAAACATAGCGTTTAGATTGTAATGAAGATAATGATCACTGAGTAATGAATTTGTTTCTCTTATAAACACTTTCCCGTTACTACAGCCCTGCCTAAGCTTGGAAAAAATTAATACCCTCACGTAAATGTCAATATCAACTACAAATGATCTTTCTTTACTTTTATTACCAGTGTGTGTATCTCCAAAACAAGATGAAATCGAACTGTTTGCAAACAGAGTTTAATGCTCATTACGGATCGGTAGTAAGATTGTTAAAGTTTCATTTTCTCTGGCCAAAAATTAACAACGAATTCAAGCATGTGTTATATGCTCACATAAAAGTGATCTTCGCTCTTGGCAACGTTAGTTTGGTAATAGCAGCCATATGCAATCACCTGCTGTATGCTTTTGAAAGTAAGTTATTTTAAGCTATAGCACAACTTATAGCATACGGTGAGCGTGCGTGCGTGTGGGTGTTACTATTATTATTAGTAGTATTTTTTAAATTCAGAAGCCATAACGGGAAGATGCTGAATACTCTGCTTTGATCCTGTCGGTGTAGAAAAGGTCCTTGAAATGGAAGTATTTCTCGTTACTAGTGATGGTATCTTAGTTAGTTGAATAGAATTTTATCCATTTGCACCCCTAAGCAAATATTCTGCCATACATACTTTGTATTCCAGGAACTTCATAATCATAATAATTCATAATAACTTCAAATCGTTTTACTGCCACCAAGCTGTTTTAACATCCATGAATTAGCTATTCTTAAGTCAAACAGATGAAAAATTGTTTTCACTGTCCATTTCTTTGTTCTTGTTTCCATTCGATAATAGCTTATCATTCTATCAATGAGGTCTATTAGTCCCATACTCTGACGGTATTTTCTGATCAAGTGTAGCCTACGTATTGTAACATATTTTGAATCTTGAAGCAGTTGATGCCAGGAGGATAGACTTCATGTCATACCGCTGCACGATGTTGATTTTTCCGCCAGACCTTACATCTTGATCTGAAGACCCACTACGTAGTCGCGCCATCCTTTTGTCTGATGTTACATTAACAGTTTTGGGTACTCTGGATGTTATTATGGTTCCAGAAACGACAATATTTTTACTTAACATGTATTCAAGCAGCGGTACTGTAGTGAAATATCTATCCACATAGAGACGAGTGCCTTCTAGTAGTGTTGCAGGTAACATGATAACTGCAGATGGACCAACAGAAAGTCTAGTAACATCATCTAAGAATGTATTTTTCACTTGGTAAATTTCAAAATCTAAAATTAAACCTTTTGAAGTGGTGCACACAAAGTTTTTGAGCCCTTCGGGGTTTGGCTTTCCTCATACAAATTGTTTCTTTGACAAACGCCAGAAAAGGGGATCATTCATCAACAGCCACCTCGTTGTATCTCGGCAGTAACACGCAACCTTTCTTGATTTTCTCAGGCAATGGACAAATTTTAAATAGCCTGTCAGCTCTGTTCTTATCTTCAGAAATATCTGTATCTTTCACCACTTTCAAATGATTCCTTATTAGAAAAAATCTATCACGTGCCATGCAAGTTGCAATACCTTTCGTCACTTTGGCCCAGTACATATTAACTTGCGGGTATTTTAGACATGACATTAGAACATATATTCCAAAAAAACTTTTACTTCCGGAACAGTTAAATTCTTTTCTTTTACTTAACGTATCTCACGTTTGTGCAATTACAAATATTTGCAAAGTCGGAATCATGTAAGAAAATGAAAATGTAATTTTTGATCGTCCAATCGCTTAGGTACCTGTAATTCCTGTGAAATAAATGTTTGGCGGAATGACTGGACCATTTTCTTCCAAGTTGTACGCTTAGTATTTGCAGATTTTTGTTCATCAATTCTTTTTTTAATGTCACTAAGTAGTTCGTTATCTGAATCACTGTCATCTGACTCTCCCAGGTTTGCTCCATCACCATTTGGATTTCCAACATCTAACAATTACTGGTCCAATTCTATTTTATCTTCATCATTTACATGTACCCCTGTGGGTCCGGGGGCTAACTAAAATAATAGACCCAAGGTAACTCCTACCTGTCGTACGGGGCGACTAATCGGAGTCGAGCAGGTGGTAGTGGACTTTTCCTTTACGTGATGGTAAAGGATTTTTTCACGCCCGAGGAAGTACCACCCCTTACATGAAGGGGCCGGTGAAGTCCCAACGGACGTTTCCGGTTCTGGTGTATGAGTCGGTTTTCCTTATAAACAAAAATGATGATGGCTCCTCCATGTACAAAAGATTTCGGAGATAAAATACCCCTCCATTTGGATTTCCGGCTCCGGCAGAAGGGTGTACAGGGGGCGCCGGTATCAAGATTTAACATATCCTTCTCGAATATATGTGGCCTAAATTCTAACCTGAACTCCGTCCACCATTTCCTCCAGGCTAATAGGCCCCAACGCCTCTTCCTAACCGAAACTTAAATCAGTGCCAAAACAGCCACATCACCTTAATTTCCCGGGTTATGAGCTCCTTACTTCCTTTAGATTGCATGGAGGCTTGTGCGCATACATACGTAGCAATATACACTGCACCAAACTCTCCAATTTAGAAGCTGGAAGAAAAGACATACTTTGGATGAAACTATTTTTTAGGGCTGCAACTAAATTCATCTGTTGCATTTACCGGTCACCTTCTGACAACAACTTTGTCCAGATCTTTGACTACCTTTCTGAAAAAACCGACCATCGGATTTCTGAATATTTTTCCTCCGAGGTCACTATTCTTGGTGACTTCAATGTCCATAATAAGGAATGGCTAGGATCTTCAAAAACCGATCCACAAGGGAGAGCAGCGGAGGCCTTTTCAGCCAGCAATTCTTTAGCCAATATGGTTCAGCAACCTACTTACTCTCTTCGCATCCCAACACACAGCTCAAATCCCTTGGATCTCCTTCTTGCTACAAAACCTGAATGCTATAAGATATCAGTCACCGCCCCCTTGGTTGCTCAGACCACGGCATGGTCACTGCTTCCTGCGCAATGCAACCCGAGGTCACGCAGTCATCACACCCACATATCGTTTGGCACTACAACTCCGCGAACTGGGACGATATTGGGGATTACTTTTCCTCATTTCCAGGGGTTCTGTGTGCTTCTCTCATCCTGACCTCTCTGATATCTCACAAAACGTCACCGAAAATATCCAAGCTGGCATGGAATGATTTATTCCACGTACACAGAAAACCTGTTAAGCCACTCAAAAGCCCTGGTTCTCTAAATCCTGTGACAAGGCCAGACTTGAAAAGGTCAAAGCTCACAAAACGCTTTTACACAATCCCAGTCAAGAAAACCGTCAGGCATTTAACGACGCAAGATACCGCTATATCCGCATTCTTTCTGAGGCAAAAAACTCGTTTAATAACCACATCAAAAACAAAGTCCTCTCAAGCTCCAACGGTAGCAAACCCATCTAGACTCTTGCTAAATATATTGGGAATAATTTCTGCAAGAGCACGTTTCCACCTCTTGTTTTAGGGGATGAAACTGTTTCTACCACCCTGGGCAAGGCTGAACTTTTTGCCTCCGGCAAATCTACTCTCAACCCACCTCCGAATGTTCAATCACCAACAGTCCCCAATGTCACGAATAAAATGACGGATATCAGTTTCAAAACTAAAAAGGTACGAAATGTGGTCCCTTCTCTTAATACCAGGAAAGCCTCTGGCCTTGACGGGATCCCAGCAAATTTTCTCAAAAAATGCGCACCAGAACTTGCTCCTGTCCTGACTCGTCTGTTTCAGACATCTTACAATAGAGGCATATTCCCTAGTAACTGGAAAACTGCTCGAGTACAACCCGCCCCCAAGAAAGGATCCAAAGCGCTTCCTAGCAACTACAGGTCTATTTCTCTCCTTTCAGTCGTCTCTGAAGTGATGGAAAAGTATATAAACACCGAATTGCTAAAATTTCTTGAAAAACAGGCTAATTTACGACAGGCAGTATGGATTCCGTCAGCGCAGATCAACTGCCGACCTCCTTTCCTTTGTCACCCATTCTTGGGAAAGGTCTATGGAACTACACGGTGAATCCCAGATTGTCGCTCTAGACATATCTGAAGCATTCGACGAGGTCTGGCACGCAGCGCTGTTTAATAAGCTTCCGTCCTTTGGCCTACCACCAAAACTCTGTACTTCGACAGCAAATTTCCTCTCCAACCGGAGCACTTTTGTTGTCGTGGATGGCCATTCCTCTAAACTGCATCCAATTAATTCAGGAGTTCCTCAAGGTTCAGCTTTAGCCCCTACTTTGTTTCTTCTCCACATCAATGACATCCTCTCTAGCACATCCAACCCAGTTCACAGTTATGCGGACGACAGCACCTTCCACTCAAATATACAATATTCTAAGCCTGTCTCTTTAGCCCAATTAGATGAGGATCGCAGACGCATGGAGGGTTCTGTCTTCGTGGATCTCCAAGAAATATTAGACTGGGGAAGTAGAAATCTTGTACAATTCAACCCGACCAAATCTCAGTCCTGCTTTCTATCTCATAAGATATACACCAGCCCTAGACCCATCGCAATAAAAAACCAAGTTATTCAAAGTAATGGGTCCTTTTCACTTGTTGGCCTTTCTGTGGATCGAAATCTCAATTGGCACCAACATGTCACATCAATTGCAGAAGCGGCTGCTAAGAAATTAGGTTTCCTTTTCCGGGCTTGCAAATACTTTTCACCAGCTAATCTCTATACCTTATATACTTCACAAATAAGGCCAAGTCTCGAATACTGCTCCCACATCTGAAGTGCCGCTGTCGCTTTTACACTCGCTATCCTGGACTCTATTCAGAAGAGAGCTATACGTCGCACCGGTGATCCTACCCATACCCAAAGGCTGCCATCCCTTGCCCACCGACGTGCCGTTGGTGACCTCTCTCTCTCTCTCTTATATATATATATATCTCTGCACGGGCACTGCTCAGAGGAGCTTTCTTCCATAGTTCCCCCACCTGCGGCCCTCAACTGATCTACCAGGGAAACAGAGCGAATGCACCCTTTTACTGTCCAGGTCACCAGACATAGGACATCTTGTTATGCCCGCTCTTTTATTCCGAGGACTTCCAAGTTGTGGAATTCCTTACCGGCACATGTTTTTCCTTCTCCTCCGAACCTCCAAACCTTCAAGTCCAGAATTAACAAGTTGTCCTTTTCCTCCTTTTCCTCCTCGTGGTGTGTTGTTGAAATATAAAATGTTCATTAAAATCTAACTCTTGGTCCGAATTGTCTGAATTTTCCAAAATCTGACATAATTTGTCGAGATCTTCTTGTAAATTTAAACGCTTTTTCGTTCCAAAAATAGCTAAAATAAAAGCAGCATATAAACATTTTTGTAGCCATAAAAACTAATGTCCATTCAAATGGACGTAAAAAGTTAAACGAGGAAAACAGATAGTAAAAAAATGACTAGCCATGAGATAATTTTTAGATGTATAAATAACAACTCTATCTAGTGAAATGTGCAAAAAATAGTACCAGTAACTAAATAAAACGCATTACATACCGTCAAGTGTACCCCACCGAAACGTCGCCATTGTTCACCAATTTTTATTGTAGGTTATTTTGTTTTAAAGTCCACGATTAAAACACCGGTGCTGTTGTTCCTTGAAATCACATGCCCACTACGTTGGATAGGTATAACTGGACCGCTACAGTGGGCACCTAAATCACCGGACTTGATCCCACTAGGTTTTTTCATGTAGGGAAATTTGTAAAATAAAGTTTACAGAACACCATCTGTTAACTTTGAACATACAAAATAAAAATAAAAAATGCTTGCGATGAACTATTTAGACAAATTTTACGTAAGGCCTCAGTAAGAGAAGTAAGTTGGCGATTGGGTAAGTGTTTAGGAGGTGGTCACATTGAAATTTTTATTTTAGTGATTATATGACCCCACTAGGTTTCTTCTTGTGGGGAACTTTGTAAAATAAAGTTTATAGAACACCATCTGTTAACTTTGAACATACAAAAGAAAAATCAAAAATAATTGCGATGAACTATCCAGACAAATTTTACGTAAGGCCTCAGTAAGAGAAGTAAGTTGGAGATTGGGTAAGTATTTAGGGGGTGGTCACATTGAAATTTTTATTTTAGTAATTATCTATATACTATATTTCTTTCTGTGGTAATAGTATTAACATATTATGTGTTTTTAATGTGTAATTAGTAATTAATGATTAATAATAATTAATAATAATAATTAATAATGTTTAATTATTGACAGATGCAACAAATTTGCTTATAATTTTGAACTGAAGATGATATCGAGTTTTTCTTTGCAAAACTTGTTCAGAAAAATCTGTTCTTTTTAAATATGCAAAAATATAGGTATCTTTCTGGAAAAAAATCGATTACGTCAAAACTTCAGTTTCCAAATTTGGAAAAATATGCAAATTTGGCTTAAAATGGATCTTACTCAATCCCATTTAAGATTTTTCCATTGTTTTTCCTTTTCTAATAATAGAGCTGAGACATCGAGTTTCGCTTATCCTGTACCTAGCTGACTTAAACATTATTTTTATTTTTCAGTCAATGGAGGCATCCAAATAATTTTGGAAGATTTGGTAGTAATTTGTACAGGAATGTGTTTATTCAGCATTCCAGTGAGTTTTATCATTGACTCTAAACGTTTTTATAAAATATTGTACGACTCCGTCAACTATATTGACCAAAATGAAAAACCACCAATAACCAACTCCCAGTTAAAATCACGTGACAAGTTTATATATGGTATCTATGCAGCTTATGTTATTATAGTTTTTTCTGTCTATTCCATACAATCTTTATTTAAGAAAATCTACACAGTTACAAAAGGGAAAAGTACTTATTTTATTTATGAAGCTGTATTAAATGTACGAATTCCGTTCCTACCTCATTCTCCTGTTACATCTGTAGCTGTATACATCTGGGTAATGTGTAGTTTCATATTTGTTGTAAACTCTGTTGTTACGATAGTTATCACTTTGAACTTGATTATGAATCAGTGTGTAACAAAGCTTGACCATCTCAGAAGTTTACTATTGAGCGTTGATTTGAAAGATTGTGAAAATTCTATAGCTAAATTAAACAAATGGGTCGCTTACCACAACAAATTAATCAGGCAAGTATAATAATATTAGGTTAATAATAGTTTGGATAAGCCAATTAACTCTTAACACATCTTTTAGACCTCAAATCAAATCACATCGAATTAAACTTTATCCATCAATCAAGCAATAAACAATCTGACTAGTGTTGGCGGCGGTGGAGGTCCAGGGGGGAGCGAGGATGGCTTCCTGGCTGTTTATACTATTAGCCACAAAAAAAGGAAAAACTAAATTTGGTTAAGGGGTAGACATGTGTGCAGCATCCAACTGTCGCATTTTAACAAAATTAACAATTATTGATATTTTACATCTAGGGTCTAGCCAGTAAACAAACAGAAATCAAAGGATACAAATCACACACATCAAATTTAAAGTACACACAATACAATAGCAATTTATAGGACTATACATCAAAATACAATATATAATTCACCCATGGAGTAAACTGCATCCTTTAACAAAGAAAATTAACTAAAAGGGATTTAAACACATTGTTAGTTTGCGCTTTTCCCTCTTGCTGGCAATTTGTTATAAAAAACAACTCCATTATAATAAGGAGTATTTTGAACCACCCCCTCCCCCAAACCCACCACTGGTTACAAGCTGGTTTTTTCTCTGCCTGTTAATAAACACATATTAATATACCTACAGGCATGAAAATGGGAGAATCCTACATTTTTGAGAAAGTGGGCGATAGTAATCTTTTTTACAGGAACGTTTGCTGAAAAAATACATAGAATTCAAATTATATACCTAATCTGTTATTAAAATTAAAAAAGGATAAAAGTTATTTCTGTAACTTTAAAAGAAAAATATAAGGGAAGAATCAGCACAGCACATTCTGTGCGAGTGTAAAGCTCTGGACCGCAAAAAACTGATCTACGATCAGCCTAGACCGAAAAACAGACCTACCACATAGTGTATAGACTCCTTCAAGATACAGCGATCCTAGAATGGGTAGAGTAAAAAAGGTTTAAAGGGTGTCCAATTAGACAAGGCTGCAGTGCTTCTGGGGCGGTAATCGGAGAGAAAAATAAAATGGAAAAATACGCATATTTTCATGTCACAAGCTGTCAGAAATAAGAACGTTATTTAGGTCTGCCATTTTAGAGTTTTACTTGACATTTGTGAAAACAACTTATTAGCTACTAATATAGTATGAAAATGTAATAATAGATAATCCTATTGAATTATTTGTTACCTTTTTGTGCCAAATTTAATTTAAATATTTTACGGCAGGTTGAATTTTTTTAATTTAATAAAAAGAAGCTTCTATTTCAGACTGCCCTATATACGGTATCTTGATTTTGTCAACAAATAATCTAAACGAAAGCCTCTATGAAGGTTTTTTCATTTTTTTAAATTTTATTAACACACCACGAGGGCTTACAGCCTAAATACTATCGTACCGTGGGTGTTGACAAGGAGGAAAGAGGCAACTTCTTAATTCTGGACTTGAAGGTTTAAAGGTTCGGAGAAGAAGGAAAAACATGTGCCGGCAAGGAATTCCACAACTTGGAAGTCCTTGGGACAAAAGAGCGGGTGTAACAAGATGTTCTATGTCTGGTGACCTGGACAGTAAAAGGGTGCATTCGCTCTGTTCCCCTAGTAGATCTGTTGGGTGCAGCAGGTGGGGGAACTATGGAGGAAAGCTCCTCTGAGCAGTGCCCGTGCAGATATCTATAAAAGAGAGAGAGAGGTCACCAATGGCACGTCGGTGGGCAAGGGATGGCAGCCTTTGGGTGAGGGTAGGGTCACGGATGAGACGTATAGCTCCCTTTTGAATAGAGTCCAGGATAGCGAGTGTAGAAGCGGCAGGTGCACCCCAGATGTGGGAGCAGTATTCGAGGTTTGGCCTTATTTGTGAAGTATATAAGGTATAGAGATTAGCTGGTGAAAAGTATTTGCGAGCCCGGAAGAGGAAATCTAATTTCTTAGCAGCCGCTTCTGCAATTGATGTGGATCGAAATCTTAATTGGCACCAGCCAATTAAGATTTCGATCCACAAAAATGCCAACAAGAGAAATGACTCCTTACTTTGAATAACGTGGTTGTTCATTGTGATGGGTCTAGGGCTGGTGTATCTCTTATGAGAAAGAAAGCAAGACTGAGATTTGGTGGGGTTGAATTGTACAAGATTTCTACTTCCCCAGTCTAATATTTTTTGGTGATCCACGGAGACAGAACCCTCCATGAGTCTGCGATCCTCATCTAATTGGGCTAAAGAGACAGGCTTAGAATATTGTATATTTGAGTGGAGGGTGCTGTCGTCCGCGTAACTGTGAATTGGGTTGGATCTGCTAAAGAGGAGGTCATTGATGTGGAGAAGAAACAAAGTAGGGGCTAAAGCTGAAGCTTGAGGAACTCCTGCATTAATTGGATACAGTTTAGAGGAATGACCATCCACAACAACATAAATGCTCCTGTTGGAAAGGAAGTTTGCTGTCCAGGTACAAAGTTTTGGTGGTAGGCCATAGGCCGGAAGTTTATCAAGCAGCGCTGCGTGCCAGACCTGGTCGAATGCTTTGGATATGTCTAGAGCAAAACACTGGTATTCACCGTGTAGTTCCATAGACTTGTTCCAAGAATTGGTTACAAAGGAAAGGAGGTCGGCAGTCGATCTGCGCTGACGGAATCCATACTGCCTGTCGAGGATTAGACTGTTTTTCAAGAAATTTTAGTAATTCGGTGTTTATATACTTTTCCATCACTTTAGATACGACTGAAAGGAGAGAAATATGTCTGTAGTTGCTAGGAAGTGCTTTGGATCCTTTCTTGGGGATGGGTTGTACTCGAGCAGTTTTCCAGTTACTAGGGAATATGCCTCTATTGTAAGATATCTGAAACAGACGAGTCAGGACAGGAGCAAGTTCTGGTGCGCATTTTTTCAGAGCAATTGCTGGGATCTCGTCAAGGCCAGAAGCTTTCCTGGTATTAAGAGAAGAGAGCATCTTTCGTACCTTTTTAGTTTTGAAAATGATATCCGTCATTTTATGCGCGACATTGGGGACTGTTGGTGGTTGAACATTTGGAGGTGGGTTGAGAGTAGAATTGCCGGCGAACAACGAAGCAAAAAGTTCAGCCTTACCCAGGGCGGTAGAAACAATCCCCTGAGACAAGAGGTGGGAACGTGCTTTTGCAGAAATTATTCCCAATAGATTTAGCAAGAGTCCAGAAGGGTTTGGCGCCGTTGAAGCATAAGAGGACTTTGTTTTTGATGTGGTTATTAAACGAGTTTTTTGCCTCAGAAAGAATGCGGACATAGCGGTTTCTTGCGTCGTTAAATGTTTGACGATTTTCTTGACTGGGATTGTGTAGAAGCGTTTTGTGAGCTTTGACCTTTTCAAGTCTGGCCTTGTCACAGGATTTAGAGAACCAGGGCTTTTGAGTTGCTGTAGAGGTTTTCTGTGTACGTGGAATAAACAATTCCGTGCCAGCTTGGATAATTTCGGTGACGTTTTGTGAGATATCAGAGGGGTCAGGATGAGAGAAGCAGACAGACGGCCATGGAAATGAGGAAATGTGTGGGACGGGGCAGGCGTTTATTCGGAAGGACCGAGGGTAAGTCACAGTATTTCCCTCGGAGCTCATGCAACGGTCTTTCAGGCCGAAAATTACGCCATCTTACACTGCGTGCGAGAGACCAAGAGGACGGGCTACACAAACAAGCGAATCCTCATAGCAACATACAGCCAGGCAGCCCTTAAGGCCCTAAGTAGCCCAAAGAAAAATTCTAGGCTGGTAGGTGAATGCCGAGACGAGACGAGCGACCTGGCTGGTCAGAATGAGTTCAACCTCATCTGGGTGCCGGGTCACTCGGGGATCAAAGGCAATGAAGAAGCTGACAGTCTCGCTAAGAGAGGGTCAGCAGAACCGGCCCTGGGCGTGACGAAGAGCATTGCCAGGGAATCCATTAAGTCCTGGGTCAGAAACGAACATAAGGTGTACTGGCAAAACTGTAAGAGTACAAACCTCTGGACTGCAAAAGACAATTGCTCTACGGACAGCCTAGACCGGAGACAGAGCATTATAAAACTTCACCCTACTAGACTGTGCAGACTAGTTCAAGACACAGTGATTTTGGAATGGGTGGAGTAGAAAAGACAAAAGACATGCACAATAGGCCAAAGGCTGCAGGTGCTATCGGGGCGGCAAAGACGCGGACGAGCCCTAAGAGGAAAAAAGGGGGCGCATTGTTGGTGTGCGCGAAATCGATTTTTACAGTATTAGTCCAGGTGGTCTGAAGAAGGAATACAGATCAATACAAATTTACTAAAATCTAAAATAAACTACTTAAAAGGTTTTCTTTCACAACACACGCATACTCGGAATTGTTTGACAATTTGGCTTCCATTTATGACGTCATTCCACTGTTATCGTAGTATTTCAGTTTATATGTTACGTTACAAATTTCTTACGTAAAATTATTTTATAATGTAGATGTTATTTGCATTTCAGATTAAAGGAGGAATTTAACGATACCCTTGAACAAATGTGTTTGATTCTATTTATAATTTCTTCGGCCAATTTAGGACTTTTTCTGGCTCACGCGCTTTTAGTAAGTATTTCATTCAATGTAAATAATTAGATGAATCACAGATGATTCCATAATGTCAGACACTAATATTGCAATTTTACTTTTATAGGTGGGATCTCTACCACTGTTGATCTTCTTTTGCGGATGGTGGGCTGCATTCTCTTTAATGTATTTTAGTGGCCAAAGAGTAATTAATAAGGTGTGAACCAATTAGTCAAAATCTACATAAGCAAATTATATTAATTCACTTATCAAAAACAACACTATTAACGTCTTTTTGCAATTTTTATTTGAATTGTCTAAGTGACATTTTGTTATTCAATATCATTGTTTTTATTATCGTTTATATCGCTTTGTTTTATTACTAACCTCAACAGTTGCCAACCATTGGCTATCAGGACTATGGATACTTCTACTAAGGACAAAGAACTAGCGCACAGAATGTTATCCAAGTCTTATCAAAGAATTAAGGCCTTGAAATCGAGGTTTTAATATTGTCGTTTCCCCAGTGTTCTCATAAAAGAAACGCTAACGTATTTAGACCATTTGTTAAAAATGAACAACATTGATAAAGAGATCTGCAAAAATATATATAAATTTAACAAATATTTGCATGAATCAGAATATTTTTCTATTTAATAATTAATTGTTTGAACGAATCAATGAGCAACCTCCTTTCCCCATTCATTGCAGACCTTTTCATGAGTAGATTTGAAGCAGACCTAGCAAATGAAAATAACTATTTTGCTAGAGCATGGCAGCGTTATGTGGACGACGTTTTTGCAGTATTAAATACAAATTTAAGCAAAGTAGATGATTTTGTTGCCAAATTAAACAGTAAATTTGACTCCATTATATTCACGCATTAAATGGAAATTAATAACAAATTACTTTTTATTGATGTATAAGTCATTAAAAATAGAGACACTTTAGAATTTGACATCCACAGAAAGGAAACCACTAATGTGAGTTACATTTAGATTGACTCGAACCATAGTTTTCTACAAAAAAAAAGGCAAATTTGAATTTTCTGGTTCATAGATTAATAGTTTTCCTGAAATAAAGATATATGCAACAGATAACATGAATTTATTAAAAATGTAGCTAAGTTACTAGTTACTAGTTACTAAGTTACTCTGTCTGCTTAGAGGAAAAATTAGTCAGTAAACATAAAACAAAGAAATTGTTAGAGGAATCTACGACTTTCAGAAAAGTAAAACAAGACAAAACCGTTGTCTCATTACCATTTTAAACGCACATCACGAGAGGTTTTAAACGCATTTTTAAGAAAGCCAGTTTACAGCTAACAATTTCTAAAAAAAAAATACATTAAAAAATTTGTTAGCTAACCTAAAGGATAAAGATAAAACCGCAGAAGTGTCGGGAATCTATGAAATAGGTTGTAAGGATTGTGAACTTAAATATGTTGGACAAACCAAGTAAGTTCTAGATCTGGTCAGCTCTTTAATGGCTGGCTGGTGTAGTATACTTGCAATATGGTGGGTGGTAGTGGACTATTCCTTTACGTGATAGTAAATGATTTTTTTCACGCCCAAGGAGGTACCACCCCGTACATCAAGGGGCCGGTGAAGTCCCAACGGACGTTTCCGGTTCTGGTGTATGAGTCGGTTTCCCTTATAAGCAAAAATGATGATGGCTCCTCCTTGTACAAAAGATTCCGGAGGTAAAATACCAATCCATTCGGATCTCCGGGAGAGGGGTGTACAGGGGGCGCCAACATCAAGATTTAACATATCCTTCTCGAATATATGTGGCCTAAATTCTAACCTGAACTCCGTCCACCATTTCCTCCAGGCTAATAGGCCCCAACTCCTCTTCCTCACCGAAACTCAAATCAGTGCCAAAACAGCCACTAATCACCTTAAATTGTCGGGGTATGAGCTGCTTACTTCCTTTAGATTGCATGGAGGCGTGTGCGCGTATGTCAGCAGCAATCTACCCTGTACCAGACTCCCCAATTTAGAAGCTGGAAGAAAAGACATACTATGGATAAAACTCTCTCTCAGAGCAGCAACTAAATTCATCTGTTGCATTTACCGGTCACCTTCTGACAACAACTTTGTCCAGCTCTTTGACTACCTTTCTGAAAAAACCGACCATCTGATTTCTGAATATCCTTCCTCCGAGGTCACTATTCTTGGTGACTTCAATGTCCATAATACGGAATAGCTAGGATCCTCAAAAACCGATCCGCAAGGAAGAGCAGCGGGGGCCTTTGCAGTCAGCAATTTTTTAGCCAATATGGTTCAGCAACCTACTTACTTTCCCCGTATCCCAACACACCGCTCATATCCCTTTGATCTCCTTCTTACTACAAAACCTGAATGCTATAAGATATCAGTCACCGCCCCCTTGGTCGCTCAGACCACGGCATGGTCACTGCTTCCTGTGCAATGCAACCCGAGGTCACACAGTCATCACACCCACGTATCGTTTGGCACTTCAACTCCGCAAACTGGGACGAAATGCGGGAATACTTTTCCTCATTTCCATGGGCGTCTGTCTGCTTCTCTCATCCTGACCCCTCTGATATCCCACAAAACGTCACCGAAATTATCCAAGATGGCATGAAATTATTTATTCCACGTACACAGAAAACCTCTTCAGCCACTCAAAAGCCCTGGTTCTCTTAATCCTGTGACAAAGCCAGACTTGAAAAGGTCAAAGCTCACAAAACGCTTCTACACAATTCCAGTCAAGAAAATCGTCAAGCATTTAACAACGCAAGAAACCACTATGTCCGCATTCTTTCTGAGGCAAAAAACTCTTTTAATAAGCACATCAAAAACCAAGTCCTCTTAAGCTCCAACGGCGTAAAACCCTTCTGGACTCTTGCTAAATCTATTGGGAATAATTTCTGCAAAAGCACGTTCCCACCTCTTGTCTCAGGGGATGAAATTATTTCTACCGCCCTGGGCAAGGCTGAACTTTTTGCTTCGTTGTTCGCCGGCAATTCTACTCTCAACCCACCTCCAAATGTTCAACCGCCAACAGTCCCCAATGTCGCGCATAAAATGGCGGATATCATTTTCAAAACTAAAAAGGTACGAAAGATGTTCTCTTCGCTTAATACCAGGAAAGCCTCTGGCCTTGACGAGATCCCAGCAATTGTTCTCAAAAAATGCGCACCGGAACTTGCTCTTGTCCTGACTCGTCTGTTTCAGATGTCTTACAATAAAGGCATATTCCCTAGTAACTGGAAAACTGCTCGAGTACAACCCATCCCCAAGAAAGGATCCAAAGCGCTTTCTAGCAGCTACAGGCCTATTTCTCTCCTTTCAGTCGTCTCTAAAGTGATGGAAAAGTATGTAAACACCGAATTACTAAAATTTATTGAAAAACAGTCTAATCCACGACAGGCAGTATGGATTCCGTCAGCGCAGATCGACTGCCGACCTCCTTTCCTTTGTCACCCATTCTTGGAACAAGTCTATGGAACTACACGGTGAATCCCAGATTGTTGCTCTAGACATATCCAAAGCATTCGACCAGGTCTGGCACGCAGCGCTGCTTAATAAACTTCCGGCCTATCGCCTACCACCAAAACTTGTTACCTGGACAGCAAATTTCCTCTCCAACAGAAGCATTTCTGTTGTTGTGGATGGCCATTCCTCTAAACTGTATCCAATTAATGCAGGAGTTCCTCAAGCTTCAGCTTTAGCCGCTACTTTGTTTCTTCTTCACATCAATGACCTCCTTTCTAGTACATCCAACCCAGTTCACAGTTACGCGGACGACAGCACCCTCCACTTAAATATGCAATATTCTAAGCCTGTCTCTTTAGCTCAATTAGATGAGGATCGCAGACTCATAGATGGTTCTGTCTTCGTGGATCTCCAAAAAATATTAGACTGGGGAAGTAGAAATCTTGTACAATTTAACCCCACCAAATCTCAGTCTTGCTTTCTTTCTCATAAAAGATACACCAGCCCTAGACCTATCACAATGAACAACCAAGTGATTCAAAGTAATGAGTCCGTTTCTCTTGTTGGCATTTCTGTGGATCGAAATCTTAATTGGCACCAACATGAAGCGGCTGCTAGGAAATTATGTTTCCTCTTTCGGGCTCGCAAATACTTTTCACCAGCTAATCTCTATACCTTATATACTTCACAAATAAGGCCAAACCTCGAATACTGCTCCCACATCTGGGGTGCAGCTGCCGCTTCTACACTCGCTATCCTGGGCTCCATTCAAAAGAGAGCTATACGTCTCATCGGTGACCCTACCCTCACCCAAAGGCTGCCATCCCTTGCCCACCGACGTGCCGTTGGTGACCTCTCTCTCTCTCTCTTTTATAGATATCTGCACGGGCACTGCTCATAGGAGCTTTCGTCCATAGTTCCCCTACCTGCTGCCCCCAACAGATCTACCAGGGGAACAGAGCGAATGCACCTTTTTACTGTCCAGGTGACCATACATAGAACTTGTTATGCCCGCTCTTTTGTCCCGAGGACTTCCAAGTTGTGGAATTCCTTGCCGACACATGTTTTTCCTTCTCCTCCGAACCTCCAAATCAAGTCCAGAGTTAACAAGTTGCCTCTTTCCTCCTTGTCAACACCCACGGTACGATAGTATTTAGGCTGTAAGCCCTCGTGGTGTGCTGTTAAAATAAAAAAATAAAAAATCCACTGAAGGCGAACCTTGTCAATAGAGATATTTAAAATTCTAGACTATTCTTTTCTGTCTCCCTCGCTTGACCCTGCCGTCAGTCCTATAGGTTTAGCACAGCATAATCAACAGTTGGAAGGATGGCCTCAGCGACAAAAATTAAAAAAAAAATTCGCTTAAGCGCCTTAAAAAAATTTGGAAAAGAAAATTTTTTGTGTCTGTCAGTCGATCGGTCTGTATTTCTCCACGATAACTTTAGAATGAATTGCGACATGGTCTTCAAATTTGGTACAGTTAGCACCCGACAAACAAACTGTTCGGATTGTTTTTGGGGGTGATTTGGTGAAAATATAATTTTTGTCGTTAAAACTCGAGTAATATAACGTTTTAGGTTTTTTTTTTATTAGAGACTGTTTAAATTCATCAAACATCCGTGCTGAAATTAAATTAAGGGTTGAATGTGTGGGGGTGGAATATCAGTGACAGAAATTTCGAAATCTTTTTTTTCTGCTAAAACAATGTAAAAAGTCTCTAAACATGTAGAAAACTTGATTCACCAACGAATTTTTTATCTGTCGGTCTGTCGGCCTGTATGTCTGTCTGCTAGCAGGCGCAATAACTTTCGAATGAATTGAGATGTCATATTGAAATTTAGTATCCAGTTAGCACCCGACAAAGAAACGCATCGAATTGTTTTTGTGTACGATCGCTTCATTATGTGGGAGAGAAATGAGGAATGATTTGGTGAAAATTAAAATTTTTAGTTAAAACTCGAGTAATAAAGCGTTCCAGAAGTTTATGGGTAACAGAATAAGAATATTTTTTTATGGTCAAGTCATGGATCCTAAATTCATTTCATGCGAATGTCTTTCTGAGGAGAGTAAATTACCACAGCTATGTGGACGTTATGATTCAATTTGCAGCACTATTTTTTTTTAAACTAACACTAAAAGCACACATGTTGCAAATGTTTCGGTCAATATGACTGGTCTTTTTTTAATTAATTAGTATGCTGAATGTGTTCTGTGCCTGCGAGTTGACCGTATAGCTATAACAACCGCAGCGCAAACCAGGCGATGATTGTTGACGTTTCTGCTTGATCCTGTGTGTGTTTATTCGGAAATTTTAAAAATAAAGTAATTTTTGCAGTGTTTTGAAAATAATTATTACGGTTGTTTAGATTGGAATCTATCAGGCGTTAAGCATAACAATTAAAAATCTCTCATTAACGTCAGCTATTGTTTCTGACGTACAGATAGTAATATAAAGAAAGCTTAAAAATAATAGCCAACTAGTTTCTTAACGGATTGGGGTGAGAAATTTACAGTCTAACACTTTTCTTTTAGAACAACGACCTTATAGAAGCAGTTTATGAGTCAAATTGGTATGAAGCATCTCCGAAAGTTAGATATCACATATTTATGATTCTCATACATTGTCAAAGACCATTTGAGGTGAAAAATGGACCTATATCTAATTTTTCAACACCCTCATTACTAATGGTAAGGGCATTTCTTATTTACAATATGATCATCAAATTGAAAGTAACTAAATTTTATCTCTTTGATTTAGTTTCATTTATTTATTTATTATGCTGTTAATTAAATAGGTTTCATTAATATATTTTAGGCTTCGCTGTTTTACGGAGCCGCATTCTAGTTTAATTCTTCAAGGTAATCCTCCTTCAAGTGGATGGTCTGTTGAAATTTCTTTCATCATCTATATGGCGCTATTCTTTTTCTTCCCACATCACTTTCTGGGCCTCCCCAATTTACGAAAAAGTAATAAAACGTACTTAGCCTACATAGGCAACGCAGTAATTTTATTTGTTTAAAATAATATCCTCCAAGACCTACCCATTTTGCAGAATGTTCATACAGTAACTATAAACTATCACTGTGCTGTTTGTTGAAAATCGCTTACCTTTCAAACGTTTTGTGAGCTTGTGGATAAATAATCTGATGGTGCGAAACACGGAGAATAGGGCGGATGTTCAACCAATTCAAAACAAAATGTATCAATTGTGTGCTGTAAAATCAACGACTGGTGAACAGAGGCGTGTCTTGCAGAAAGAGCACACCTTTAATCAGCTTTTCGCGTCGTTTTCTTCAATATTCGCTCGTAATTTAGTTAGTTACTCACTATAGTATGCTCCTGTGACAGTTTCACCCTGTTATAGAAAATCCAGTAGAACTGTCCGATTTTGGTCCAAAAAATTTTCAACCTTGCCAGTCGTTTTTTGAACGAATTTTTTGGGTCTTTGAGAACCGGAATACTCTCACTCGATTGCTCTCTCGTCTCTGGTTGAAAGTGATGAATCCATGTTTTGTCCTTAGTGATAAGATGACCCAAAAAATTGCGAGGAATCCTCTTCAAAACGGTGGCACACTTCCTTCGCCATTGTGAAGCGAGCGCGCTTCTGATCAGCGTTCAAGCATTTCGAAATCCATTTTGCTGAAAGCTCTTTTCTTTTCAAGTCGCAATGAACAATGTGAAGCACACGTGCACCGAAAATGTGCAGTATTAAAACTATACGTTTCAGTCAAGTTCATCGATCTTCTAAAATCATCTCAAAAACAGAATCAATGTTTGAGTGATCACAGAAATTGGTTTCTTAGACATGACGTTTTCACAAATTTACAGTTTTAGCACTATTTAACTTTTGGATATTAAAGTTTGAGAGCTTAGTATTTATAAAACACCATGGATGTTATCTTAGGAGAAAAATTTTTTAGTGCACAGTTTCTATACTAACTAAATATTAATAAACCCTCGCATGTTACACGATTTGTTATTTTATGGGGATACATTTTGTATAATTGTCTGGTCTTGTTATTCTTGCTTCTTTAATGATGCGTCCGCCCTCCATTTGGGATTTTGTATTTCTCTTATGCCAGAAAAGATTAATATCATTGTAAAAACCCATCTGGTATGGGAAAGTGGGGCAAAACCAGGTACCAAAATTATGACTTAACACTGTTTGCTTTGTTTCGAAGATTTATATGGCCGAACGGTGTTTTTGATCTCCTAATATATCAGAAACCTTTATAAAACCGGTTTTTGTTGCACACGTTTCTTTATCTCCCAAAAAATAATATTTTAATTCACTTGGTATAAAAACCTGGTGTTGCCACAAGTGTGGGGTAAAATCGGCTTTCTATTTAAGTCTTAAGACAATTGTTTTGGCAGGGTCTTAGGCAGTTTAAGGAATAAAAAAGATATCTAAAAGCTTTACAGAACTTTTTTATAATAACAACGTGGACATACACTTCGAATCACATATTTCTGCTTAAAAAGTCAGCAGTAGTTGATAAAAACTTGAGCTGAGTTAACAAAATATTTAGTACAGAAATCACAAACAAAGCTGCCATCTTCTTCCACTGAGTTAGAGCATGCCTCGTGAGTTCAGTCTCTGCACTTTAAACACTGAATTCATCCTTGATTTGGAATTTTCATACAGCGCATTACAATAAACAGGTTTTATTTAGCTGTTCCTCCTCATTCGGAGGATGAATACATGTACGACACAGGTTTTGTAATTTTATTTCTTTTTCTGTCCTCTTTTTGTCTTTACTTTTCAATTCAGATCTATTATTATCTGCCTGCTCTCTTCAGAAACCAGCAACCACCCTATAGTTTTCCTTTTGTTATGCAGTTTCCTTTAACACCATTCTGTCCGACCCTTTTCATTTTTACTTTCTCTTCTTCTTCCAGTTCGTTATTGTACGGCGATGAAGTTAGTTCCTGTTTATCATATTTTGAACTTGCACTCCTGCAACCTGAACAACTGGCATTAGAAGCGTCAGAGAGCGCGTTAAAGGCGATAATACATTTAAAATAGTGCTTTGTGCTGTTTCAGTCATCGCATCATCCTTTGGACAAGTCACAGGTCTAACTGAAATGCTCTCTTGAATCAACATAGGATGTGGCCCTTCTTCAGACAGTTGCTTTTCCTTTAGAACTTATGGTTGTAGTGTTTCAGGCACCTCATCTTCAATTGCCTGTGGAATCTCAGCTTCGGTGGTTCGAGGTACCGGGCCTGTCCGTCGTTTCTGCAGGAGCAAACAGATGATTAGGACCAACATTCCTATTGAAAGGATATAACCTTGCCTTCTCAAAGCCCCTTATGGCTGTTTGAATTAGTGCTGCACGTTTAAAATCACCTATGAACAATTTCCCTGCTTGGTATATGTTTACCCCTCTACCAGGATGCGCAATAAAACATTTTCATACCACCTATTCATAAAATGTACTTTAAGGACTCATAAATGATACATCCAATGGTTGTAGCCGGTGGGTCGTATGGGACCAAAAGCACAAGAGAATGATATTTTTTCCTCGAACCAAATTGATGAAATTAAACTCTTGGAATGTGAAGAATGTCCATTCGAGAGTAATAAAACCGACTTTGTTGGTGTCGAAAATTCAATGAAGCGTTTGCACCAACATACAATTGTCTCTTTATTTATCCAACCAGTAGCATGCAAAGGGTCCAGGGGGTGCATCATCATCTATCAGCATTGAATTGGCCTTCTTGCGAGGGAACACGAACATAGGAGGCATCATGATATTGCCAGAGGGCTCATGCATGTCTCTTCAGTTACTAAAACTCCACGTTGTACGGAGGAAAAACACCCCACTTGTTTTCCGCCCCTAAGCGCCAAAACCTTTATGGCTAATTTGGGACCGTCAAAATAATCGTTTCACCTATAGTGTAGATATGGCGGGTAGAATATTATGTTATCTGTAAATAGCCTGCAGTAAATGAAAAAAATTTCCATTGCGACACGATTAAATCACTTTGCTCTTTCCAATGAGGTTTTTTTCAGAATTTCTAAATGATAACTGGAGATGCCTCATCAGAAAACTGTGCATACAGTCCTTTCCTGACATTTTCGTGGTTTTGTTGAAAGTATGACTGATGCCATTCTTTTCCGCTAATTTATATGCCAAGCGACGAAGATCATACAAAGTTAGGCCGAACAGTATTTCTTGCAGCCATAAATTATAAACATTGCACATAACAAAGGAAACTTCTCTGCTACGTGCAAGTTAGGTAGAACTTACAAATATGGCGATTACTACTAGTACGTACGCTGCGCGATACATGGCAGCTCCCTTTAGAGAGACCTTTAGGTACCCCGTTTGACTCGCCTATCCGGTTTTACCCCACTCTCCCCTACCATACACTTCTTGAGAATTTTGAAATTCATTTAACTTGGCAAACTCATTAACACCATCCAATATATCAGTCAGACTGTTTTAAGCAATAATCCCAAAATTTGCACTATTTAATTTTTTGAATTGTTGCAGACGATGAAGGCTTCATACAGCTTTGTAGCACTTCTGTTTAACGCCTGGCAACAATAACGTTGTATAAGTGAAATGTATTGCGTAACCTGTCCCATCATTGTATTATTTATATTACTTCTATTTGATTGTAAATTGATAAATAAAATATTTTCAGAATCTTTTTGTTTGATTAGTAATTCTACTTTGTTATTAAAAATAAAAGTAAAGGTGTAGGCCTGTTTGCGCAGTCTCTACTGAAATGCTTAAGTGAGATTTAAAATTAAGGGAGAGTAACATTTCATTGCACAGATTTTTAATACGGACTTATATAGTATGTCCAAGATACGGACGTATCATTAGGATCTCGTAATAGATAGAGTTTTGGTTAAATTCGGAAAAAGTTGCGGAACTAAAGGGCCACTAACACAATATTATAAAATTTTCTATGAAATATTGTAGCTCTCTATGTAAGACGGACAAACAGGGCAACCTTAATTTTATTTTTGGAAAAATATTTTAAACAAATGAAATGGGGTAACAATTTAAACATAAATTGAAAATCTTGGTTCGCTGCTTTGTCGCAGTGGTACCCTTCCTCTTCTGCATACCTACAACCACCCACAATGCATAAACAAGAACAATGTAAACAAGAAAAGTTTGTTGGCGACAACCCGCAAAAAAGTTACAGGACCTGCGGCATATATAGGGGTTCTGCGCGGGATAAACAGAATTTTAAGGAGGTATAGCTGCAAAATGGGATAAAGGCAGCTCATAGATCTCCAACTAAGCTGGGTTTTTCGCATTTTTCGCTCACATTTACTTTTTATCTTCTTCCCCGCCCAACACCCCTATTCACTCCTGGTCCCATAACTTTCTTGGGGGCTATATGCAAGAAATATTTCTTGTGGTTTCTGCATCCAGAAGGAGATTTAAGCATGTGTCTGAATTTTTTTTCCAAAAAGCTCCCGTGTGATAATCTGCAAATCTACCGAAAATTTAATGTTTATCTACAAAACGAATTTACCTGCCAAATTATAAACGTGGCAGGTATTTTGCCTTATTAGTCGCTTGGATGATCTGTTTTAGTCCATTCAATCGAAACAGTTTCTGCAAACAAAATAACAAATTTAACGTTGATTGTGAAGCTGATTGTGTTATTTTTTAAATTTAGTACCCACGCTGTTTTTATATAGGTTTTAGTATGTAACAAAACTGAAGATTCTAGTTTAATGGGAAATTGAATTATCACCATTTGGAATATTTTAAGGAAAACTCGTTTCCACAACCCATTTGCTGCAATTAAATCCTTTTACTATTGCTGTATCCATACTTTTTAAAAATGAAATACATAAATATAAACAATACAAAATTTTGAAATTAAAATATTAATAATTTACACAACATCTGTTTATTGGTATAATTTAAACTATTGCATGATATTATGTAGTTTCATTTACGTCAAATTTTCCATATATGGCATGAAGAGTAAATAATAATGAAAATTCACTAAAAACTAAAAGTAAACAATAAGTACATCATTCCAATGTTCTAAGGTATTAGTTAAGTCCTATTATTTGTTTATTATGTCTGTAAACAAAGAAGAATATGAAGATAACCTCGAATTCGATTCCCCCCTTCTGTCAGTTTGCACAATAACAAATGGTTATGACAAATAGCTAACTGGCGTTGTCAGATTTAACTAGGAGATGGCGATGGGTTTTAAATGCCTTGAAGAATGGGAAGCTTAATATTTATAGATAATAAAACGTTGTTCTAGATTGCCTTTAAACAAATTGAATAACTTTCATTAAATTTTTTATTTATTACTATATATTTTCATGATATCTTCATATTCAGATGACAGTTTTGGCAAATGGCAACCCCGCTAATTGTTTATTGTGACATATTTTTTAACCTGTTCGTTTGAAGTTTAATTTGGAGCATTTGTTTGCAATAGCAGCGTAACACTGATATATTTGTCTGACCTTATCTAACATTATAGGTACCCTTTCCAAGGTAATTTCAGGTAATATCGCAATTTATTTATTTTTTATTTGCTTGTAACTCAGAATATACTGTACCGATTCAGTTCAAGTTTGGTAGGGACGACCACTGATACGACATCTACGTACGTGTAAAGTTTGTGGGTCATAGTTTTAGTAATTTAAAAGACATGGGGTTTTCAAACAGTTTTTCACATTTTTTCTGAAGTGTGTGAATGTCAAAACTGTCTAACGAACTTATCCAAGCTATTAAAAGGTAAGGTAAAGGTAAGATGCTTACTGGCAATTAGGCCATTGGTGACCCTTTTTGCTCATCTAAACTAACCTATCCTCCACCTTGAGCTCGACCTCAACGACACCAGTGATTTTTGAAAAATCATCCGCGGCCGGTGAGGCTCGAACCGTCGACCCCCGAGTCCGTATTGGAAAGTCTGAATCGACTTTCCCGCACGGCCACGGGGGCGCTATCTAAGCTATTAAGAAAATGAAGGGAATTGCCAAATTTGGTTTTGATTGGTGAATTATTTTTTGAGTTATATATATATATATATATATATATATATATATATATATATATATATATATATATATATATATATATATATATATATATATATAGGCTCTTCAACATGTGTACCTAAAATAAATGCATTAACTTACGTGTTATTTTGCTTATATACTCGTTTTTTTTTACTTGGTTTCTTATGGGATATAAGCACAAATTCGATAAAACGGTCGGCCTTTTTTATATCATGGAGTGTTTACCAACATTTTCTATTCCGAGCGTGCTCAGACTTCCAAAACCGCAAACATCCGGTGTTTGTTTACTTCGATTTCAACAAGACAGGCACCATGTTGCCAAATTTGGCTTCTCCTCTTCGAGACGAGTAAAATGATACCAAACACGTGGGGGTTAACTTAAAAACTAAAAAAATGTGGTCTGCGCATGCGTAAACTGTCATATTTGAATATTACTCATCAAGACGAGTAACACGACACCAAACACTATACCTATACGTTACTTAATAACAAAGTTAGGTTTGCGCTGCCCCGCTTCGCGCCGGCGCAGTGGCCAAGTGGAGGAAGTGAAGGTTCCAGAACCCCTCATCTATACCTACTCATTTAGGCTTTGTTGGATACAGGGGCAAATTGTTCTGTAGTTGGTGCTCGAGGACTGAACATCCTGATATCACTGAACATTTCAACAACTAACCAAAGATGTTCAGCAATCCTAAATATTGCTGATGGTTCTCCTAAGGCTGTCTCTGGTTATGCTAACATTCCAGTAACATTAAACAACATCACCAAGGTTGTGGTTTCTAGTCGTGCAGGATATTACTTTTGCTTTTATTTTAGGAATAAATTTTTGTGAAGCGTTTCGGCTATCTTTGGACTTTAACACACAATGCTATGACATTAATGCAATTGTACCTTCTCTTTGTGTGGTTAATACGCCTTTGGATAAAGATTCTGTCTCAAGTGAAGAAAAAGCAACTTTAAACAAAGTGATTGAAAAATTTCATTCTCTGACTTCCGAAAAATTGGGACCTACTTCTTTGACTTCTCATACGATCGACACCAGTACAGCCAAGCCTTTTAAGCAACGTCAGTACCCTTTATCGCCTGCCTTGCAAAAACATCTAAATAAAGAAATTGATGAGATGTTATCTCTTGGAGTAATTGAGCCTTCTAATTCACCTTGGTCTAGTCCGATGCTACTAGTTAAGAATAAAGATGATACCTACAGGATGTGCTTTGATGGTCGTAAACTTAATTAAGTTGCTGTCAAGGATTTTTATCCTTTGCCTCTTATCGACTCCATCTTGAACAAACTTAGTGATTTTCGTTACTTGTCTTCCATAGACTTGCGTAAGGCTTTCTGGCAAATTCCGTTGGACGATCCTTCGAAGATTAAGACAGCATTTCAAGTGCATGGCAGGGGATTCTACTAATTCTGCTCGATGCCATTCGGGTTAAGCAATGCCTCGCAGACCATGCAGCGTCTGATGGATTATATTTTGGGTCCGGACTTGGAACCATATGTCTTTGTTTACTTGGATGACATCATTATAGCAACGAATTCTTTCCAACAACATGTCGATATTCTCTTGGAAATACATCAAAGTCTTTCTATTGCTGGTCTAACAATAAACTTGGACAAATCTGAATTTTGTTTGTCGTCTCACTCTTTTCTCGGCTATGTCATTGACAAAGAAGGTCTTAGAACAGATCCCAAGAAGGTTGCCAGCATTCTGGGAGCCCCCTCACCAAGTAATACCACTGAGGTACGTCGAGTCATAGGTCTACTATAATGGTATCGTAGATTTATTAAGGATTTCTCCACTATCAGCGCTCCGATAACTGCGTTATTACATGGTCGTAAGAAAGGTCAGCCTATTAAATGGACACATGAAGCAGAGGCAGAATTTAAACTGCTTAAGGAACGTTTGGTTTCCGCTCCAGTCTTGACAAGTCCTAATTTAGAAAAACCTTGCTCTATACAGACACATACGCCCGATGTAGGCATTGGCGCTGTTCTTTTTCAAGAGACTGATGGTTTCGAACATCCTATCGCTTATGCCAGTCGTAATTTAACTAAACAGGAAAGAAAGTGTAGTGTGATTGAGAGGGAATGCCTCGCTGTTTTATTTGATGTCGAACACTGTCGTGGTTATGTTGAGGGTACTGAGAATCTTACTGTCTTCACTGATCATGCTTCTTTGATATGGCTTCATCACCTTAAGGAACCTACGGGTAGATAGGGTCGCTGGTGTTTATGTTTGAGTCAATTTTCTTTTGCCATTAAACATCGTAAGGGTGCTCAGAATGTCGTTGCTGACTTTTGATCTAGGCATGTTTCACTGTTGAGTGCTACCGACTTGAAGCCGGATGATTGGTACCTTGACATGATAAAAAGAGTCTCCGAGGACAATGAGAAATACCCCGATTTTGCGGTGAACAATGGCGTTCTCTATAAACATGATCGCTCATTACACTAGATCGAATCAAATCTATTTGATTGAAAAATAGTGGTGCCTACCTCAAATTGTGAGCAAATTATAGATCAGTGTCATGATCAACCTACCTCAGGTCACTTTAGTTTCGTAAAGACTTTGGCAAAGGTGTCTGAGTATTATCACTGGCCAAAAATGAAAAAAAAAACAGTCTATCAACATGTGAGACATTGTGCTACGTGTGGGGCAAATAAGTCTTCGAATCAGGAACCCTTTGGTCTCATGGGAAGCTACAAGAATGTAAATTTTCCATTTCAATTAATTTCTGTTAACATTATGGGTCATTCCAAAAGGGGAAATCAATATCTTATAAATATCTTATAAATCAATAAACGTTCCATTCTCAGAACAATTTTTCAATAGGCTTATGATCATGTCAGTAGTTGGTCTATGTCTATCTGGAAATCTCTCTGCAAACACACAACATGTTCTACTAACAATTCGATTACACACCCCGTAAATAATAATTAAATTCACAATGTCATCGTTTGAGTAATTTAAGTGTGCCAAATAATGTGGAAAATACTCTCTTTTATTAAAATACAATTAACAAACGTACCTTACAGTACAACCATTAAGTTTACTGTCGGAAGATGACGTTTAAAATATTCATCTCCTAGGCAACCTGATAAACTGACTGATAATTATTAAAACTCAAAGACGCAGCAAGTGCGTTATGGTAGTGAATTTTCATAGAAATGACCTGGCACCAAATATTTTATTATAACTTTTTTTTCTTGCAACATAGAAATCTAACTTTTTGTACATAGTTTACTATTTATATCCTAAATCTACCTACCAAATTTAGTTATCATAGCTTTTTTATTTTTTGAGATAAAAATTTTTTTCGAATGAAAACTCAAAATTTTCCATGTAAACCTTGTCCGATTTTCCTGAATAACGAACTTATTCCCTATTGGGAACCTGCAACCCCTAGAGGGCGCGTCCCCAGGTGGCGGATAGGGGAATGCCTCTCAGATATGAGTGGTAGGAGGGAAATCAAATACCTCCCGCGGACCAACAGGTACGCAGCGTCTGATCCAGAGTGGGCGGCTGCAAACAGCGTCTGTTCTCATGTTAGAGGCGGCTGAACTAAAAAACAGTGAAGGTAACGGGAAACCACACTGTTAAAATTTCCCAGGATATTGCTATGGCGAGAAAAACAAAAGCGACGGCCCCTAGTCCCGGGTAGCCCTTTGATGGGCAAGGGGTGCTAAGAATCCCCCGGCTCAAAATAGCAAAATCCACTGTAAAGGTAGGCAGATGGAATGTTCGAAGCCTTTATGCTGCTGGAAAATTTAAAAATCTGGTTCAGGAGACTAAACGCTTAAAACGGTCGATTATGGGAGTAAGTGAATTGCGATGGACTGGTTCGGGGACATGCAGAAACAAAGACGGTATACTATATTATTCCGGGAGCGACAACGACGACCCACAACATAGAAACGGAGTAGGAAAAATTTGTAACATCGGAAATAGAGAAATATGTCATTAACTTTGTTCCAATCGGCGACAGAATAGTACTGTTACAGCTACACGCATCACCATTTAATATCAACCTAATACAAATATACGCCCCTACTACAGAGAAAAAGTATAACACCGAAGTAGAAGTTCTGTATAATCAACTTAGTACAACACTAAAAGTAATGAGCGAGGTGACAGACTGTTTGATTTCTGCCAAGAACACAATCTGATGGTAACCAACACATGGTATAGCTTACATCAACGTAGGCTGTATACTTGGAGAAGCCCTGGAGATAACCCAACACATGTAGTAAGAAATCAGATAGACTATATTCTTACCAACAAAAGATATAGGAACTCCATCACCAGGGTTACAACGCATCCTGGAGCGGATATTGGGTGTGACCACAACCCTTTAGTCGCAGACGTAAGAGTCAAGCTAAAACAGATAGAAAAGAAACACCAGCAAAAGAATCTTACGATTTCAGACGTCAACAAAAGTAAAATTGAAAAAGCTGTAAACGATTTAATAAATGAAATGAGAACAACCGAAGGTGTCGAGGAAACATGGAAATTATTTCGCGAACATATGACCAAGATATTAGAGGAACATAAAGTAACAACCAGGCACAAGAAACAACAATGGATGACGGACGAAATACTAGATCTTATGGAGCAAAGAAGACAGTGCAAGGGCAAAACAGAAGAATACAGAAGAAAACAAAGAGAAATAAAACAAAAAATACGAACAGCTAAGGAGAGATGGATGACGGATAGATGTCGGGAAATGGAGGAGTTTGAAAGGAAGCATGACACGTTTAACATGTACAAGAAAGTCCGGGAGGTTGCTGGCTTGTATAACAAGAAAACTACTAACATACTGGTGGATAGCACGAGAAAATCTATTATTGATGAAAGAGAAATTCTTGAAGTATGGAGTAAATATGTGACTGAATTGTTTGAAGAGGACAAGCCAAACATACAGGGTAATGCAAACCAAGACGAAGGGCCAGAAAATTTAAAATCCGAAGTTCTCCATGCCATTAAATCAGCCAAAACCAAGAAAGCAACTGGTCCAGATAACATCCCAGCAGAGCTCTTACAGATGATTCATGAAGATCACATCAATGTTCTAGTTGAGTTTTTTAACTATATATATACTACTGGTGAAATACCCGAAGAATGGTTGAAGTCTGTTTTTATAGCACTTCCGAAAAAACAGCGAGCAAAGAAGTGCGACGAATATAGATTAATTAGCCTGATGAGTCATGCATTAAAGGTATTTCTTCGCATAATACATGGAAGGATAAGAAGTCGGTGCGAGGAGGATCTGGATGAGACGCAGTTTGGCTTTAGGAATGCACTAGGCACCCAGGAAGCAATTTTTGCCCTAAATATACTTCTTCAAAAGTGTCGTGACCAACGCAAGGGTATTTATATATGTTTCATAGACTATGAAAAAGCCTTCGATAGGGTTCAGCATGAAACACTTTTAAACATACTAAGAACTTTGGGAATCGATGAGAGAGATCTGAAAATTATAGAGAACTTATATTGGAAGCAGAAAGCAGTGGTCCGAATCAATGGAAGACTAACCGATGAATGTCACATTCAACGAGGCGTCAGACAGGAATGCATTCTCTCCCCGCTATTGTTCAACATAAACTCGGATAAAATCTTTAAGAAGGCTTTGCAAGATAAAGACCTTGGAGTGAAAATTAACGGTGAACTGATTAATAACATTCGATGTGCCGACGATACGGTCATCTTGTGCGATAGTGTCCGGGGCCTTCAAGAGTTGTTGGATAGTATAAACACGACAGGAAGGGAAATGGGTTTGAAAATAAATATTAATAAAATTATGATATTCAGTCGCCAACCGCACGCCGATGCTTCCCTACAGATAGACCAACAAAACATTGAGAGAGTTACCCAATTCAAATACCTTGGTTGTTATATCACAGAACACTTAGACCCTGATAAAGAGATAAAGTGCAGAATTGAAACAGCGCGCTTAACTTTCATGAGAATGAAATCATTTTTCTCTAACGACAACTTAAGTCTAAGATTGCGTCAAAGAATGATCAAATGTTATATTTGGTCCGTGTTGTTGTATGGAGCAGAGACTTGGACTCTGAAGGCTGCTACGATCGGTCGACTGGAAGCGTTTGAGATGCGGTTGCACAGAAGAATGCTTCGAATACACTGGACAGCTATGCAGACCAACGAAGGAGTATTAAATAGAGCGAATGCCGTGCGTGAATTATTTGTCACTATTAAGGTGCGAAAGATATACCTCGGACATGTTCTTAGAGGAGACCGATACAAGGTGCTCCAGCTTATAATGAAAGGTAAAATCGAAGGCAGCCGAGGAATTGGAAGGAAACAGATGTCATGGCTAAAGAACTTTCGCGATTGGACTGGAATACGCAGTGCCGAACAACTATTCAGATAAGCCGAAAACCGCGAACAACTCGCCAAATATATATATATATATATATATATATATATATATATATATATATATATATATATATATATATATATATATATATTGCTATGGTATTCTACTTTATTTTATGGGTAGTATATACCTGCAAAAATTTATTATAGAGCTGAGAACATACGTCCTAATCATCAGGTTGGGTTCCTTATAATTACAGCTAGCTTCTACTAATTAAAATTCACTAATATGTGTTATTTAAATTCATTTATTGATTTTCACTTGATCAAAATTACTATCGCTTTGCACAGATGGCTATATAACAATTTTGCTGATTATATATCAACCAAAAACAATACTTCCGTTAATTACAATCTGTTATACATTCCATTTAATTTATTACACAAATTTTACGGTGTCTATTTGACACACATTAAACACAAACAGAAACGTTTAAAGCATTCAATACATAAACATAACTTGAGAAATCCTATTAAAACATTTAACTGTGCCGATATGACACTTGTTAAATACAAAGAGATATTTTAAAACATTCTTTACATAAATATAACTTGAAAAATCCTATTAAAAAAACATTCTGGTAGCATTATAACTAATTACACAATTAATTAAACATGGATACTACATAATCAATATACATCGATAATTCTACAGAACGGTCTCTTTCCGTTTATTTCAAACAAAATTTTTTTCTTTGAAATTTATTAGCACAAAAATATTTGATTGTTGTTGTAAAAATGGTGAAATTCCACCCGCACTGGTCAATTTAAGAAAAGGTAACACTTACTGACATATTTTCCATTGGATTATTTATTGTTCTTCCATTAATACGGACCTTGATTAATTATTATTATCTTTCTCATTTGTCCATGCCATTGATTATTAACGGATTTACTTCGTTAACATATTGATATATTTATTCCATAGTCGTAGCACTCTGGAGGTGTTTTATACCCTCACTTCGATGCACCCTGGAATCTTAGTTATGACGATGATCACCTGGTCTGGTAAAGTGATACCGATGATTTCACTGGATGGAAAAGACAAGACAAGCCCGGACCCTCTCGGACCGTTGCTTTTATTAACTCTCCTACAGGTGAAAAAACGCTATTGTTCGTCACACACCTGTGTTTAAGTTTTCCGTCAAACCTTTAACGTCTTTTTACGTTTTTTTCTGACGCGCACATCACCTTAATATTCTACAAACCTTTGTTTTTTATAAATGACCTCCGCTCTTTCACTACATTGAGTCTTTAGCTAGCTTGGTCATATATATTTTTTTTATACAATAAAATCAACAAAACTACAATTATATTATCTACAATCTCATTCTCCCTACAAAACTGAAGCATTGTTCTTGGTTTCTTTGTGGATATTTCTAGAATATATAATTTTTTTATTACTCGAATGTAACTTAACATCGAGGGTTGCTACATGGGTCACTGACATTCATGTCGGGCGTTGACATCTCCTGCCAAAACTCTTTCATTGCTACATTAGGGTGTATACACTTATTTTATATATACTAGTATGCATAAATTTCCCGTTTTCCTATTAAAATTTCGTAATATTTCCTATCATTTGCTATCTATAGCAATTCCCCCTTTCTAAAAGTGAGTCTGGATACTGTTTGCTAGTCAGATCATCTTTATTCATTGACTAAAATATTTTGTTCAAAATCGCCTTTTTTGACATTCCAAAATTTTATTTTATTCTAAATCGACTTTTATGACATTTCACTCATTACAACCCTTTATTTTATTTAAAATTGCCTTTCATGACATTCTAATATTAAAACTCTTAAATTTAATTCATAATCGACTTGTATGACACCTTAATAATCAAAACATTTTATTTTATTCAACACCGCTTTTTATGGCTCACCAATTGGTTTTATATATTTCTTTCTTTTGGCAAATCAATTGCTTGTTCTATATGATCTAAATTTATGCCATCCCCTGGTTATTTCGACTTATTTAACGTTCCCTCAGATTTCATTTCAATAAATGACAGTTATTGGTATTTTTATTTGTCATATTTTTATGGGGTTTCTTTCCTTTCAATCTTATTTCATTATGCTAAATTATTATATCTTTATACTACCATGGAATAGGACTATGTAATACTTCTATTATTTATCAACTTCTAATAATTTATCTTTTCTACATAACATATACGGTCTCCTTACTTCTGACTTTTCACATACCCCCTATACATATTTCACTATTACTTGCATCATATTATATTTTCATTATTCATTCTATATACTTTCAATATTCTTTTGAATATTTTATTCACATATATACTTCAATAATTCGGGACCGACCTCTTTGGGATCGCCCTTATACTATACTTCATTTTAAATGACCGATATCTTTGTATCGTTAATCATTTTACTTCACCTTTTTCATATTTCAATCTTATCGCTACACCATCTATACAAATTCTTTCCTATCAATCCGACCCTTATATATTCTATCTTTTTGCTAATTATAATTATTTCTCGGTACTTAACCGGTTTCTGTCTTTTAGACCTTTTACATATTTTTCTCGTCTACTGATTCCATGTTTCCTATTACTCAATAATAATACTAATAATTTTCTATTTTATTTTAACTTATTTCCCCCTTTCTACCGTTGAATTATGATTATATTAATTGACTTATCCAATAACTGCATCTAATTCGAGCATTGCTCCTTATTTATTATCATTTAAATTTTCTTATGAAATTTCGCTTTTCTGATTCGTATTTCTTTGGGTCATTATTTAAATGCCTACTTGTTTTATTTTCTATACTCAGGGTATAAATTCTTCGGGTTATTTAAATGCCTACTTGTTATATTTTCTGTACTCAGGGTATTTTACTGTAATTTTTATTTTAAATTGACAAACTTTTCGTCATATAGTTCTAACTAATCAATTTTATTTATTTTAGGAGAAATTTCTTTGTCTGGTAATTTTATTATTTATTTTGTACATTAAAATTCGTCTATTCGGCATGCGATTATCCTTTTCATTGCTTAGGTCATATTGGATTCGATCAAAATTCATGCAGATTAATTTTTCTTTATCTTAAATTTTTGCTTTTTGCTTTTGAAATTAAAATTGCTATAGTTGCAATGACGTGTCTTGTTATTCAAATTATTATGCCAAATATGTCTGTTCTTAAGTTCCGGCTTATACCTTTTAAATTTATTATAATTTCCAGAATCTTTGTTTTTATAAAATTTCTGACTATGACTGGATTTGTATTCATCGTGAAAATTATTGTTTTTAACGAAAAGGTTTCTAAATTTATAATTGCGGCTATTGCTATTATTTTCTGCATAATTTTTATTACATTGAAGCATAGTTTCATTTTTCTGGTCATTTCCAATATTGATACAGTAAAAATAATGTGTTGCCCTTATTAATTTTTCTTCGGCAGTATATATGAATTTTTCCGGGCTTGTTTCGAGTATATTTTCTTCGATTTTAATTAGTTGTTCATCAGTTTCCTGCTCCACTCGGGCTTCATTTCCGTCAATTGGCTCCATACGCGTTTCGACCTTTTTAATGTCGTACCTCATCATTTCCGTTTCTTCCTGTATTTCGTCACGGCACGACTGTATTACCGTGTCCAGTTCCGTCTTGATTCTTTCATGGCTTTCTTGGCATTTTTCTAGCGTTACTGTTACCTCAGTATCCAGTTGATAAATTTTATTCACTTCTGTTAAAATCTCCGTTTTGTTTTGTTGTATATGTTCATATAATCTCCCAAAATTTTCATCTGTATGTTTAATATATTCTTTTTGTTGTTTTTCCAACTTGCTAATATCTTGTTTAATTTCATTTTTGTTTTCTTCGAATTTATTATTCATGTTTTCCTCCAATTTGTTGTGGTTTTTTCCAATTTGTTGTTGTGTTCTTTTTTATCTTCTTCCATTTTCTTGAACAAGACGGCGAATAACTTATCCATTTTTGATTCTTCCTCCTGTCCTTTTACTGTTTGCTCCTGAGGACTTTCTTTGACGGCGCTATTCTGTCCCTTTTCTTTTTCTATTATAAAGGTTTCATCGCCCCGATATTCGGTTTCTTCTTCTTCCTGCGATATGGTCCCTTCTTCCGAACTCGCTTTACGTCCCCTCCATTCCGTGAACTGTTTAGGTTTTTGTGGTTCTGGCTCTGCCATTTTCTCCGGATCTTCAGGTACGCTGATTATAGGTTCTTCAGATTCTGGCCCAATTGGTTTATCACTTTCTAACTGTTTTTCCCCGGACATTTTCAAGCTTGATTTATTTAATTTCCTTGTGAATTTAAAATTTAATTGTCCCCCTTTCTAAGCTTTGACCCTTTCAAATACACCACCTATATTTATTTTTCATAAAACCATTGGTTATGTGTGCAACTTACTGTTTCATATATTAAAATATCATACGGTATTAGAATTTTTGCTAATTTTCAATAAATCGGTTGAATTGATTTATTTAAGTTTACTGTATTTAAATGAGTCGTGCTAATTTATTTTAAATTGGTTTACTTCTAAATCCCTTGTGTTAAAATACTATTACGTTTTTATGAAAATTTGCTTTATTCTAACGTAACTAAAATTTTATTAAAATTTAACAGAAACCCTGTATTTGTGCCAATCATGTGCTATATTGCGAACAAATGTTTATTTTATTAAAATTTTCTATGAAAATAACTTTATTTTTACACACAAAAAAAATTTTTTTAATCATTTTTTTTTAAAATCCTGTTCTTTTTAGGTCAAATTTTTCTAAAAGTCCCACGACTTGGGCGCCATTTTGCTATGGTATTCTACTTTATTTTATGGGTAGTATATACCTGCAAAAATTTATTATAGAGCTGAGAACATACGTCCTAATCATCAGGTTGGGTTCCTTATAATTACAGCTAGCTTCTACTAATTAAAATTCACTAATATGTGTTATTTAAATTCATTTATTGATTTTCACTTGATCAAAATTACTATCGCTTTGCACAGATGGCTATATAACAATTTTGCTGATTATATATCAACCAAAAACAATACTTCCGTTAATTACAATCTGTTATACATTCCATTTAATTTATTACACAAATTTTACGGTGTCTATTTGACACACATTAAACACAAACAGAAACGTTTAAAGCATTCAATACATAAACATAACTTGAGAAATCCTATTAAAACATTTAACTGTGCCGATATGACACTTGTTAAATACAAAGAGATATTTTAAAACATTCTTTACATAAATATAACTTGAAAAATCCTATTAAAAAAACATTCTGGTAGCATTATAACTAATTACACAATTAATTAAACATGGATACTACATAATCAATATACATCGATAATTCTACAGAACGGTCTCTTTCCGTTTATTTCAAACAAAATTTTTTTCTTTGAAATTTATTAGCACAAAAATATTTGATTGTTGTTGTAAAAATGGTGAAATTCCACCCGCACTGGTCAATTTAAGAAAAGGTAACACTTACTGACATATTTTCCATTGGATTATTTATTGTTCTTCCATTAATACGGACCTTGATTAATTATTATTATCTTTCTCATTTGTCCATGCCATTGATTATTAACGGATTTACTTCGTTAACATATTGATATATTTATTCCATAGTCGTAGCACTCTGGAGGTGTTTTATACCCTCACTTCGATGCACTCTGGAATCTTAGTTATGACGATGATCACCTGGTCTGGTAAAGTGATACCGATGATTTCACTGGATGGAAAAGACAAGACAAGCCCGGACCCTCTCGGACCGTTGCTTTTATTAACTCTCCTACAGGTGAAAAAACGCTATTGTTCGTCACACACCTGTGTTTAAGTTTTCCGTCAAACCTTTAACGTCTTTTTACGTTTTTTTCTGACGCGCACATCACCTTAATATTCTACAAACCTTTGTTTTTTATAAATGACCTCCGCTCTTTCACTACATTGAGTCTTTAGCTAGCTTGGTCATATATATTTTTTTTATACAATAAAATCAACAAAACTACAATTATTATATTATCTACAATCTCATTCTCCCTACAAAACTGAAGCATTGTTCTTGGTTTCTTTGTGGATATTTCTAGAATATATAATTTTTTTATTATTCGAATGTAACTTAACATCGAGGGTTGCTACATGGGTCACTGACATTCATGTCGGGCGTTGACATCTCCTGCCAAAACTCTTTCATTGCTACATTAGGGTGTATACACTTATTTTATATATACTAGTATGCATAAATTTCCCGTTTTCCTATTAAAATTTCGTAATATTTCCTATCATTTGCTATCTATAGCAATATATATATATATATATATATATATATATATATATATATATATATATATATATATATATATATATATATATATTGAAACTGACACCGGATATGGATTCTGGGGGTCCTAGTTCGCGCTCATTTGCAAAAATTTTTTCAAAATTCAAAAGTCGGGATCTCCCCATTAGTGAATTTTTTCTACGAAAATTCACTAAAAATGCCTCGAAGTGAATTTGCAAATTTCGAAGATTTATCGTGAAGTGATAACACACAAATCTCTTTGTTCCCTAATAATGCTTTTCTCTTGAAATTTTGGACGAAACACTCCATTCTTAGAAATTTTTTAGTAGTATTCTGATCATATAACGAGTTGATCTGTGTTTATCTGGAAATCTCTTTGCAAACATACGACATTTTCTGTTAATAATTCGATTATACTCCTCGTAAATAAAAGTTATATTCAAAAGTCGTCGCATGTTGTACTTATGTCGGAAGATGACGTTTAAAATTTTTTTATCTCCTAGGCAAACTAATAAACTGACTAATAATTATCTATCATCGCAAATAATGTTTAAATATCTTCAAATCGATGGGACTTAGGTTATAGGGAATGCTGATACCAATCGAAAGAACAATAAAAAGTACATGAACTAACGCTATAAAATATAGGGTGTTCTATTTAAAATAAGGGAGTTGACCGGTCTATTTCGGACGCCCTGTCTAACTTGTACTAGCTTTAGTAAATTACAAATATTTTGAGGCATTTTAAAATTTGCGCTTTAAAATTTCAACTCTTCAGGTTGAACAATAAGAGCGATACAGGTGTGTAAATGTGACAAAAATTTTAAAGAAATTTTTGAAAAAAGTCAAATATCTCGAAAATAGTTGAGAAAAATTACATAATATCTTAGTAAAACCTAACATAAAATTTAACGAGAAATCTAGATCCGTAATAAAAAACACCATCTTCTATTTAAAATAAGAAAGTTGACGTCTAGTTCCGGTATAACCGGTAGTCTCATACTAACGTCAATATTTTTAGTGAACTGGAAAATTTTGAGAAACCCACGTGTGTGAATTTTCATAAATCAGTTGTGAACGTACTCCAGAAACGGCTAATGGAAGGTAAGACCCTATATACTACTTTATATGAATTTGTTGATAAATTTGCTAAAATAACAAAAGATAAAAAACTGTGGACGCAGCAAGTGCGTTATGGTAGTGAATTTTCATTAAACTATTTTTTAATAGCAATAATGTGTGTTTTTTTAAGAAAGCAGGCATCAAATTTGGTTACCAGTATAATCTATATAGTCAAAGCAATGTGCCATGTTTCATCAAAATAACTTTATTGTTTGAAAATGTACAAAAATTTCCGAAAGTAAACTTAAAGTGTTCCCGAAAAAACTCGATTCTTGGTCAACCTTATAGGTTAATAGCAAATTGAGCTATTCAAGTATTAAGCATTTGATCAAAATTCGCTACCATAACGCACTTACTGCGTCCAGAATTTTTTTCTTACAAACATGCATTATATTTCGATGGAAAATGCATAAATGCAATAACATAAGGCGTGTTTGATTAAAAAAAAAGAAAATTTGTATCACCAACGACTTATGGGCCAGCCTGTGATTGTAGAAATATTTTTTTAAGATGTAGCTTAAGACACCCTATAATTAATATATACAATTTTTTTTATATCTTGTATAATAACAGATATATTGAGCTTTATTGATTTTTTTTACGAATATTCTATAAAAATTATATACCATTAACGATAAACTCTATAGCTAAGACTACTGCCAAGCGTCAGAGAAGGGGTCTATTTGAAATGAATTTTCTGGAAACATTTTATTAAAATGAAGGACAATGACGGTTGAAACTAAGACTTCAGGGTTTGTAATACATTCCCCTTAACACATTTTATTTCCACAGCTCGTATTAGATTCAAGTTCTTTACCTAAATGTTGCCAATTTTTACGTTTAAATCGCAACTTTGACGTTGTGTGTAAAACCCCAATTTATTTTTGTTTAAATGCCTATAACTTTTTTGTCTTTTGACATACAGAGCTAAATTTTGGTAGATAACTTGCCTATAATGATATAAACCCGCGTATAAAATTTGGTTGCCCTCACTTTGTTAATTTTGGAGATATAATTTTTTTTCGAAAGAAAACACAAAATTTTCCGGGACAATTTTGGCGGATTTTCCTGGCTAACGAACTTATCCAAGCCACTTGCGAAAGGAAGGTACTCACCAAGTTTTATCAAAATCGGTCCATTATTTTTTAAGTTATAGGTGTGACACACACACACACACACACACACACACACACAAATATATATATATATATATATATATATATATATATATATATATATATATATATATATATATATATATATATATATATATATATATATATATATATATATATATATATATATATATATGTTCAGAAAGATTTCCGCGGTCTTTAATGTGAGACATGCTTGGTTCTCGGGTTAAACCGCGTCCAGAATTTATGGAAACTCGACGTTTCGGCTCCTGTTTTGGAGCCATTTTCAAGAGGTAAAGGAAATATATAAGGACACTCTAAGGCCTCAATCTGCCTACTCCTTAGAGTGATGGACAAAGGTGGGTAAAGGAAATATGTAAGGACACTCTAAGGCCTCAATCTGCCTACTCCTTAGAGTGATGGACAAAGGTGGGTAAAGGAAATATGTAAGGACACTCTAAGGCCTCAATATGCCTACTCCTTAGAGCGGTGGACAAAGGTAGGTAAAGGAAATATGTAAGGACACTCTAAGGCCTCAATCTGCCTACTCCTTAGAGCGGTGGATAAAAGGGTCTCAGTGTGTTCAACCCTAGGCCCCTAGATCTCTCTGAGGCCTAGGGTTGAACACACTGAGACCTCACAGACGATCTCCGGCGAGATTTGGGGAGTAGGCAGATTGAGGCCCCGTAATCGAGCTACAACAACCCAACTCACTTTTATCCACCGCTCTAAGGAGTAGGCAGATTGAGGCCTTAGAGTGTCCTTATATATTTCCTTTACCTCTTGAAAATGGCTCCAAAACAGGAGCCGAAACGTCGAGTTTCCATAAATTCTGGACGCGGTTTAACCCGAGAACCAAGCATGTCACACATATATATATATATATATATATATATATATATATATATATATATATATATATATATATATATATATATATATATATACATATATATATATATATATATATATATATATATATATATATATATATATATATATATATATATATATATATATATATATATATATATATATAAACATATAAAGTCTGAAACTGACCTCGGATTTGGGTTCCGGGGGTCCTAAATAACGCTCATTTGAAGAAATGTTTTCAAAATTCAAAAGTCGGGACAAAAATTTTACGGAAGAAAATGTAATTTTTTTCCAGAAAACCCTGTACGATCGGGCTGCTAACGAGACTATCCAAGCTGGCTAGAAAATAAAGGTACCTGCCAACTTTATGATCTTTCCTCTGTTAATCGCTTCTATCAGTTCGTTAGCCAACTCAATCAAAACCCCGGTTTTCCGAAAAAGTTGTTTTCTCAAAACAAATTTGTATTTCTGAAACTAAATATTTTATTTTTCGTGATTTGATATATTTTTAGGAGAACTCGCCACCAAAAGGCACTTGCTGCGTCAATATTTTTATTCAATTATAAACACATTAGTTGTTATAATGTACACCGACATCAATTGAATATTTATTTCCTAATATTATTTCTCTACATAGGTCATTTCTCAAGTTCTTATATATAACTAACAGTAATAACTGCAGAGCCGGATCAAAAAAATAAGTCAAAATGTTAGTGTAATGTATAATGCGTACCTATATTATCAATGAAACAGGCTAATGTCACCTAAATCACACAGGGATGTTCATGTACGTCTACAAGTAAGCAGTATAAATAACAAACCACATACAATCGTATCACAATTAAGAAAAATTTTCCTTAAACAACACATAAAAGCAAAACAAAAATAATTATAAAATACACAAGAACGTTCAAAAGAATAGTTGCAGAATACAGATTTAAATAAAATATTGTTTTAGAGAAACACCAAGTGCACAAAGTTGGTAACCATATATACCAAAAAAACTAACGGGACGCAGAAAGTTCGTTATGGAAGTGAATTTTTATTAAATGTTTCAAATTTCAATAACTCAATTTTCTATAAACTTAGAAAGTTTAAATTTGGTTTGTAGTAAGGTCTTTCCTAAGGCAAGATATTCACCAAATTTCATTAAAATATTTTTGTAATTTTCGGAGAAAAAAAAAATTCGAAAAAAAATTCAAAATTTTAATAACTCAATTTTCTATAAACTTAGAAAATTGAATTTTGGTATGTAGTAAGCTCTCTCCTAAGGCAATATATACGTTAAATTTCATTAGAACAGACTTGTAATTTTCGGAGAAACAATTTTTTTTTGAAAGAAAACTCAAAATTTTCCTGGAAAACCCCGTCCGATTTTCCTGACTAACGAACTCATCCAAGCCATTAATAAAAGAAACGCACTTGCCGAGTTACATCTAAATCGGTTAATTATTTTTGAGATATCAGACGGATATATATATATATATATATATATATATATATATATATATATATATATATATATATATATATATAGGGTCATTGATGGTCGATGGTAGGTTAGACGTTTATGGAAAACGGGACATAGGATTAATCTGAAAATTTGGATACTGCCATAAATAGGCACGACCTGTCTTTCTAAAATATTTTTATTTTGGTGGTGTTGCCGCTTCTACTAAAAAGTACTAACAATTTTCTTATTTTTAATGAGACACCCTGTATATTATTTTGTTTTTAGAATTGAAATTTCTTTACGATAATTTTTTATTAATAGTTTTCTATACATATCTAGATCGATTTTCGAGATAATACTTATTCAATTATTTTTTTCTCAGAAAAATGGTCCCACTAAAATTTTAATTTAGCTGCTATTTGAATCCATAGAAGGCTGAAATTTTGCCCACAGTTTGAAAAGTCTGGTATTTACTAGTTACCTGAATACATTCATTTTATGTTATACAGGGCGGTTTAAAATTGATGATTTTAACGTGACACACAAAAAAGGCCGAAACCTTATTTTTTCAAATAGGACACCCTATATATTATTTAAAATTCTGAAAGGCAATTTAATTTCCCCCAAATTGATGTATCATAGTGGTATACCTAGCTCGTAAAGTTTTGGAAATAATCGCAATAATTAATGAAAAACACATGATCTTTACATAATTTGCATTAGTTGGTCATGCAACGCCATCTGATTTAACAATTGCTTAATTGTTTACTGTGTTTGACAGACGCCGAAGTTTTAAGATTCACTTGCGATTTTCCACTTAATATTTATTTGAAAACAAGTTAAGATGGAGCGAAATAATTACTCAAATGAAGTTTTGATGACACTATTTATTCTTCATGGACAACGTGACAAAATTGTAGCAAGAACATGTAAGAAATTCAATAAAATGTATCATGAATTGCAACCAATGAGCGAAAGATAGGTTATGCGAATACAATATATTTTTTTCAATTATTATTTATTATTAGATTCTAAACATTTTACAACAAATTCTCAAAATATCCCCCATTGACTTCTAAGCACTTCAAAATCCGTCGATGTACACCATCAGTTGTCGCTTTATGTATTTCATTAGCATCTAGTTGGTCGATGAAATTCATCACACGTTGACGTAGCTCCTCTTTACTGTCCACAGGTGTCTGGTATACCTTTTGTTTTAAAGTACCCCAAAGGCAGACATCGAGGGGTGTAAGGTCGGGGGACCTTGCAGGCCAATCCCATGGGCCCAAACGCCTAAACCAGTGGTCATCAAATATCTGAAACAGCTCACGTGTTACCTCGTGCGTGCAATGTGCGGGTGCTCCGTCCAACTGGAACCAAGAAGTACGGAAATCTTCTAATGTTAAATTTTCCAAAAAATTTGATACTACTGTCCTTAAAATGTGGAGATATTGATTGCTATTTAATGGCTCATGGTAAATGAAAAATCTTATTTGGTTGTCTTTTAAGAGGCAAAAAACATTAAAACTATTTTTTTCTTGAAAGCCCCCCTGCTTGACCATGTGTCGATTTTAATCGGCCTAAAAATGTAGATTCTTTCTATTGATAATGCCTTCTCTCGAAAACTTGGCTTCGTCTGTCCATATTATTTTTCTCAAAAAGTTAGGATCCTCTTCAATGCGTATTAGGAGTGTCTCACAATGTTGAATGCTACGTTGGTAATTATCTGGTTTCAGGTGTTGAAGTGTTATAAATTTAAAAGGATGCATATTGTGATTGGCCAGAATCTTTTGCACCGCATAATAAGTTACGCCTAAATTATATGCTGCACTTTGGATGGAAGTTTGTGGATATGCGTGGAAATAGGCTAAAACGTTCACTATAGTTTCTTCATTCGACGTTACAGGCCTTGGCAAACTTCGAGTTGCCCTCAGTTTTGAACCGTAATTGATAAAATTATCTTGTATTCGCATAAACTTTCCTTCGTTCATTGGTTGCAATTCAGGATACATTTCATTGAATTTTCTACATGTTCTTGCTACAATTTTGTCACATTGTCCATGAAGAATAAATAGTGTCATTAAAACTTCATTTGAGTAACTATTTCGCTCCATCTTAACTTGTTTTCAAATAAATATTAAGTGGAAAATAGCAAATGAATCTTAAAACTTCGGCGTCTGTCAAACACAGTAAACAATTAAGCAATTGTCAAATCACCTGGCGTTCCATGACCAACTAATTCAACTTATGTGAAGATCATGTGTTTTTTTTAGTAATTATTGCGATTATTTCCAAAACTTGACGAGCTAGGTATACCACTATGCTACATCAATTTGGAGGAAATTTAATTGTCTTTCAGAATTTTAACTAATATACGGGGTGTCCTATTTGAAAAAATAAAGTTTTGGCCTTTTTTGTGTGTCACGTTAAAATCATCAATTTTAAACCGCCCTGTATAACATAAAATGAATTTATTCAGGTAACTAGTAAATACCAGACTTTTCAAACTGTGGGCAAAATTTCAGCCTTCTATGGATTCAAATAGCAGCTAAATTAAAATTTTAGTGGGACCATTTTTCTGAGAAAAAAATTATTGAATAAGTATTATCTCGAAAACCGATCTAGATAGGTATAGAAAACTATTTATAAAAATTATCATAAAGAAATTTTAATTCTAAAAACAAAATAATATACAGGATGTCTCATTAAAAATAAGAAAGTTGTTACTACTTTTGAGTAGAAGCGGCAACACCGCCAAAATAAAAATATTTTAGAAAGACAGGTCGTGCCTATTTATGGCAGTATCCAAATTTTCAGATTAATCCTATGTCCCGTTTTCAATAAACGTCTAACCTACTATGGACCATCAATGACCCTGTATATATATATATATATATATATATATATATATATATATATATATATATATATATATATATATATATATAAGCATATAAAAATTCGAACTGACCCCGGATATGGGTTCTAGAGGTCCTAATTCGCGCTCATTTCAAAAAATTTTTGCAAAGTCTCACCATCGATACCTCTCTATTAGTGAATTTTTTCAAATAAAAATTCACTAAAAAAATAATTTCGTGGTAGTTTATATGTAAAAATCGTCCGCAGAGTAGCACGTCTTCTATAGGAGAATTGTTTTCACTCTCTTCTTGAGATCTGGTAAAGTGTCTACATTCCGCACATCTTCTGACAACTTGCAGCCATAGTAGAAGAGTGACTTTTGCTAGAGAGCTGTGCGATGTTTATCAATTTGCAGGTTAATTCTACCTATTGTGGTATAGCAATGTTCAACTGCATTGCGGGTATATTTGGTCTTGTTTTGAAAATCATGAGCTAGCACTTCCAGGATGTAGATGCTGAGAAGTGTAAGGATACCCGTTCCTTAAAAGTGTTTCTGCAAGTGTCTATGCGAGATATTGAATATGATCCTCATTACCTGCTTTTATTGTTCAAAAACTCTATTTGCTTCATTTGCTAATCCCCAGTGTATAATACTGAATCTTAGTTATAAGTAGAAACGCATAATACAGTGACAACACAGTGGAGGTACTGCATCTTTGGGTTCGTGTTCTTATTACATACGAAATTTATGAGATTCGCGAGCAGAGTTCATCGATGTGGACATTCCATTTTAACTCACTATCGATATGAAGTCATAGTAATTTCGTAGAAATATGTAGAGTTTGGCCATCAAGTTCTACATCTTGTTTAATACCTTTTAGTGAATTTTTATTAAAAAAATTCACTAATAGAGAGGTATCGATGGTGAGACTTTGCAAAAATTCTTTCAAATGAGCGCGAATTAGGACCCCTAGAACCCATATCCGGGGTCAGTTTGAATTTTTATATGTTTATATATATATATATATATATATATATATATATATATATATATATATATATATATATATATATATATATATATGTATCCGTCTGATAACTCAAAAAATAATTAACCGATTTAGATGAAACTCGGCAAGTGCCTTTCTTTTATTAATGGCTTGGATGAGTTCGTTGGCCAGGAAAATCGGACGGGGTTTTCCGGGAAATTTTTGAGTTTTCTTTCAAAAAAAAATTTTTTTTTCGAAAATTTCGATAAAATTTGGTCTACATATTGCTTTGGTAAATACCTAACTATGTGCCAAAATTCAGCTTTCTAGGGTTACAGAAAATTGAGCTATTCAAATTTGAAACATTTATGTTTAAATCATAAGTATGTGGTTGCTGTTGGTTAGTCAATGCTTCTCTTATTGTCATTGACTCATGAAATTCATTTTTAAGTTTCAGAGAAATGTCAATAATACTGAATTCACTGATTGTTAATCATTGGAAGCATTTACGATTATATATAACCCTATTGTAATTTATTATCACCTCTGTAGTATAATTATTTTTTTCCTTACAACTCGCAGCGTTTTTAGTCAATTGTTGTTATTAATAGTCAATAGTTTCTTTCCGAATACACACAGCTTCCATTGACTTCTGCTTCTGCCGCTGTTACAGTCCTTTTATTTAGAGGTAGAGTTGTAACCACTCATACAGCCAGTGTTTTTTAACCACGTGGCTGAGGGACTGACCGAATTCATTCCCAGTTGCTGTTGATTTACTCATATTCTTTTAATATGTTTGAAGATGTGGTGTCTACTTCATTCCAAGCCACTATTAACCGACTATTTATGAAATCAAATAAGTAAATTAAATCGATTGTCATAAAATATGTAGTGTATTAAGACAAGGGAAAAAGAAATAAAACATATATAACTGTGCACATTTTGATTATATTTTAGGGTGCTTGAGAGATGTATTGTCACAGCATAATATAAGTTCATTTGTAAATAGGTTTAATTTTTATATGTTTATATATATATATATATATATATATATATATATATATATATATATATATATATATATATATATATATATATATATATATATATATATATATATATATATATGATAACCCAAAAAATAATTACCCGATTTCGATGAAACTTGGCAAGTGCCTGTCTTTTATTAATGGCTTGGATGAGTTCGTTATCCAGAAAAATCAGACGGGGTTTTCCGGAAACATTTTGAGTTTTCTTTCGAAAAAATTTTTTTCTCCGAAAGTAACAAAGCTGTTTTAATGAAATTTACTATATATGTTTCCTCAACCTTACTACGTACCAAAATTCAACTTTCTAAGTTTAGAGAAAATTGAGTTATTCAAATTTTAAATTTTCTTTCGAAAAAAATTTTTTTCTCCGAAAATTACAAAGTTATTTTAATGAAATTTTGTGTATACCTTGCCTTAGGAAAAACCTTACTACGTATTAAAATTAAACTCTCTAAGTTTATAGAAAATTGAGTTATTTAAATTTGAAGCATTTAATAAAAATTCACTACCATAACGCACTTGTTTTTTGATTATGGGGACTTAAAAGGCACGCATGCTGTCTTATCCTTATTAAGTGCAATTTTGTTAAAGATGATTTACATTCAAAATCAACCGTTTCATCGATATCTTGATTTTTGTAAAAAAATTAGATCTGCTTGATTCTCTTATAAAGTTCAGTAGCTTCAAATCCAGTAGACTCTGGCAAATTTTATTTGGCTTTCCTAAAGGACTATTAATGTATAATTTAACAGTACCTCTGGATTTTATTATATGTCTACAGGTGCTCATAATTGCTTATCAAATTAAGTCCATTTTGAATTCAAATATCTTCCTTATCTTCAATAAAACTATATGCTGATTTTCTCTGGTCTTGGTCCAGAATTTAATTTTGCATACATCAGGTATGATTTTTTTCTATACCTATCGGCAGGCGATTAGAAGTAATAAGCACTTTTCTCGAAATTTGTACCAATTTCATATTAAAAACAGTTAAATCTCAAATGATAATGCGTCATGGAAAAAATGGAAATTGTTTCAATGAAATTACTACTGTTGTCAAAACGGATATGTTAGAATTGTTGCCGTAAGAGTGCCTAACATAGGATTTAGGATCGAAAATTTTTTAATATACGGTTTCTCTATGGCGAATGTGGAAAAAACGGCAGAAAAGCATGCGATACTGCAACAGCCAGCTTCTATCAAACATTATAATTATAGAATTTTATAAAAACTGATTTAAGGTATGCTCAAAAACATTCCTCTCTGTCGTAAACATGCCTACAGTCTTTTTCTATAAGTCGTGACTGTTGCCTAATTTGTTCTGACGTTAATTTTCGGAATATTACTTTTACACAGCGGACATAACAATATTTCAGTAACTAATGTACATAAACTAAATTGTAATTTAAAAAAGTCTGGACGCAGTGAGTGCGTTATGGTGTGTGAATTTTCATAAAAATGTTTTTAATAGCAAACATATTTTTTTAATGAAAAAATGCATCAAATTTGGTTACCTATATAGTAGAAACAAATGTACCACATTTCATCGAAATAACTTTATTATTTGAAAAAGTATAAAAATTTTTCGAAAATAAACTTTAAATGTTCCCGTAAAAACTGGTCCGATTGTTCTGGCCAGCGAACCTCTTCAAGCTATTTAAACTCAAAAAGCTTTTCGACAAAACTCGCAAAAAAAAGTTTACAAAAAAGTTTACAAACAATTTTTTCACGAAAGTCCGAATACATTTTTTTACAATTAAACATTACTATATTATATATTGTTCCATTTGAAATAACTGAGTTAGGGCAGTTTGATCTTTTTAAAATTGAGTTATTATTTGAGGGCCCCTGCAAACGGCATTTAAATTTTTTGACGAATAATATAAACGAAGACCTCTCCGAATGCGTCAGTTTTATGGGACTCTGTTATCTATTGGTTAAAACGTCATGTCATAATTTTTGATATGTGCCAAAAATATAAAAAGTTGCAAAACAATTCAAATAACTTGAAAACTATGAACGCTATCAAATTTTTTTCCCTACAAACATGCATTATAATTCGATGAAAATGCAATAATATAGGGGTGAAAAAAAAGAAAATTTGTATCACCAACGACTTATGGGCCAGTGAACCACCTCCAGCAGATGTGCGGAAATTGATCGCCTACTGCAAGAGGAACAACTATCACCTCGTAATGGGGTGTGATGCGAACTCCCATCACTTAGCTTGGGGGAGCACGGACACTAACAGACGAGGTGAGTCACTATTTGAATACTTATTAGGGGAAGAGCTAGTAGTCAACAACATAGGCTCGGAACCCACCTTTCTTACAGCTAATCGGAGAGAAGTTTTAGATCTTACGATCAGCTCAAGGATTTTGAGCTCAAAAATCCTTGAGCATTCTTTCATTAGCGAATTTTTCTTACGAAAATTCGCAAAAACTTATAGGCTATTAAACCATAAACTCTATAACTAAAACTACTGTATTTTAGTAAAATGAAGGACAATGAGGGTTGAAGCTGAAATTTAAGGGTTTGTAAAGGTAAATGTGTAAGGGATCTTTGCTTAAAAGTTGCCAATTTTGACGTTTCAAATCGCGACTCTGACGTTTTAAGAGGAAAGCCACAAAAATGTTTTCTTCAGCCTATTCCTTTTTTCCTTTTAACTTATATGTCTAAATTTTGGTACTTAGCTTACCTTTTATAATATAAACCCGTGTACCAAATTTACTTACTTTCTTATTTTCCTGACATATAAAAATTTTCCGAAAGAAAACTCAAAATTTTCCTGTAAAACTGTGACGATTTCCTGGCTAATGAACTTATCCAAGGCACTTGCAAAAGCAAGATACTCACCAAATTTTATAAAAATCGGCTTTTTTTCAGGTTATCAGTGTGACACACACACACAAATATATATATATATATATATATATATATATATATATATATATATATATATATATATATATATATATATATATATATATATATATATATATATATATATGAACATATAATAAGTGTTCTAAGGAGCTTCGTTTGCACTCATTTGAAGAATTCTTTTGAAAATTCAAAAGTTACTATCTCCTCGTTAGTGATTTTCATCAAGAAAATTCACTAAAAGAAAAACAGCACAATGAATTAAATAAAAATTAGCTAAGGTACGTTCAAAAACATTTCCATTGTGTCGTAACCATGCCTCCCTCTGTTTCTCAAAGTTGTGTCTGTAGCTCGCTTGATTTGTTCTGACGTTAATTCTCGCAATCATCTCTTATTAGTGATAGGAGGGTGAAAATCACTGCGTTTTTGATAAAACTCCAAATGAAGAAATCCATTTGGAACCAATTCTGTCTTCGGCACCTTATATATGAGGAGGTGCCCCGTCATGCTGATACCAGATAGCGATTGCTTCATGAATTGGCAAATTGTCAATGGCATCTTCCAAAACCTTAGTTAAAATTCCGATATATCGGTCCTCAAATTTCCATAGATATGGAGACACTTAATGTTATCATTCTTAAGGGCACAATACACGTTAAGTTGTCAACCATCCTGGGACTGTCGTTGTCTTGTTTGATTGGAGTATTCAGCAGTCCAATAGTGACAATAGTTTAGTCTGTTAAAAACTCCATTCTTTAAAAGATTTCCCCTCATCGCTCCAAATAATATTAGCTAGAAACTGCTCTTGTACTTTCAGTGTAATGAACTCGCAAAGTTCGCGTCGTAGTAGAAAATCTGTTGGTTTTACATAATGAATTTATTTGTACAAAAAGGGCCTATACTTTTTTTTTAAATACTGTGAGCAGGGTCCTTGGTAACTCCCAGGTTCTGTGCTGCTTGCCATAGAGACAGTTTGTGATAAGCCGAAAAGTTGTTGATACTACTATTAGCACTTTTCTAGAGTACTGTAAGAGTAGAATATGATTGCCTTACCATAGGTTTTTTATTTAATTGTTATAATTTTTAGCTTAAACTGCCCTAACCTCTGACAGTTACTAGTCAATCTTCTAATAACATCATTAACTGTTGACCTTAGGCTATTGGGATATCTCTCTCGAAATATGCCACAGGCTCTTCTAGCGATTTTGCCACATTTGCTATAAACAATATATACATTGAAACTGACCTCGAATGTGGGTTCTAGAGGTTCTAGCTCGGGCTTATTTAAAGAAATGTCTTTAAAATTCAAAAGTCTCGGTCTCCTTATTAGTATATATTTTCTACGAAAATTCACTAAAATCAGCAGAAGAAATATGGATGCAAAGAAATAGTGAAGAAATCTTAAATTACATAAATATAAATGTGGAAGCAACCTTACTAGCAGTTAAGAGAACTGCAATATAAACCAGGAACAAAAAGTAAAGTCAAAAAGTCCTGCAAAATGATTATACAAGAAACGGATGACATTGCTAACCACTGGAAAGCCCACCTAGAAGAGTTTTGTCACGGAGAGAAATAATTGTGTAGAAACCTATATAGACGAAGCTCACCTAGAAGAGTTTTATCACGGAGAGAAATTAATTGTGTAGAAAACTATATAGATGAGATAAGGGAAATAAACGCAGAGAACTTGGGCCTGCCAATTTCAGGAGAGGAATTTGAGGAACCCTTAAGAGTTGAAACAAGGAATAAACATTGCGTATAGATTGTAATGAAGAAAATGATCAATGAGTAATTAATTCGTTTCTCTTATAAACACTTTCTAGTTAATACAGCCCTGCCTAAGCATGGAAAAAATTAATACCGTCACGTAAATGTCAATACCAACTACAAATTAGCTTTCTTTACTCTTATTACCAGTGTGTGTATCTCCAAAACAAGATGAATTCGAACTGTTTGCAAACAGAGTTTAATGCTCATTACGGATCGGTAGTAAGATTGTTGGAGTTTCATTTTCTCTGGCCAAAATTTAACAACGAATTCAAGCATGTGTTATATGCTCGCATCTTCGCTCTTAGTAACGTTAGTTTGGTAATAGCGGCGGCATGCTATCACCTGCTGTATATTTTTGAAGGTAAGTTATTTTAAGCTATAGCACAACTTATAGCATAACATGCGTGCGTGTGTGTGTGTATGTTGCTATTATTATTATTAGTATTAGTATTTATTATCACAGTTGGCTACATAAATCTAAACAAGGCACATTTGTGGAACAAAGTTAGAAAATAAAATTAAAAAATTAGGTTCTTTAACCACTTATTAGTATGCAAATACAATATAAAACAAATAATTATAGTAATATATACAGGTGTCCCATCGGTCTGGGGACGAAAGATAACTCCTCACTGACGCCATAATTTAAAATGCTGTTTTCTAGAGGCGGTACGTGTTCCACGAGTGCACATTTTAAAATTGATTTCATTTATACAGGCTGGCTATATACAGAATGTTGTACCAAAATTATATTTTTTGAAATGGAACAGCCTCTATTTTATATCGTTATCGGGTAGCTTATTTACTCCTCTATTAATTTTATTAGGCTCTCCCTATACTCAAATGGACTCGTTTTAAAGTTATCCTAGGTGTTATCAGAAAATACCCTTATTTCGTCACTTATTTTAATTAATCATGTTGGCTTTGGATATGCCTCGCCCACTAACTAGCTAACTCTTCCAAATAGTTCTACAGACCAGCATGAGAACAATATTAGATGATTCGTTAAGCTAGTAATTAACAAATTACAATTCAGCTCAAATTACGTTTAATAAGATATAATTTTTTTTAAATGCTGTGATGAAGTATTATTTTCTATCAGTCTGTGGTACAAAATGCCTAACTACTAAGTGAATAATTAATTAAATAGAAAATAATTAAATACAAACTATATAAATATTTGCTAAAATATTTTCACCATTAAATATTTTAAGGCGATTTATATTTAATTAAACAGGTATTTCATACTTATTATCTTATCCGGATGTGATAAGGTGATAAAATTCCAATCATGGCAGAGTTTTTGGGCTGGCTGTGAAATTCATATAAAAGGAGAAGCAACACGGGGCACTGGCAGTATTGTTAATTCAGTTGTTAAGTCATTAAGTCGCCACGAGTCCGCACCGATTCCGTTTTCGTTTGCCGTCCGAGCGCACCTCGTTGGTCGATTTCCGTATCCGAAAATATTGTTATAGGTGAGATTTATCTGTTTTAAGTAATTCATATTTTGTAGCGAATTTTCATACTTTTAAATCATCACGCGAATTATTTCTGCTTTTCCTGACCTGCCGCCGTCCCTATAGACAATTCCCGTATGTTAGATTGTCTTGCATTATTTTTGTGAGGATGCTGAGGATTCACAGCTCACATAAATAATCGAGATATATTCATCTTGGTTTGATCCCGATAGGGACGCTGAGGATTCACAGCCTATCTAGGTCACTCCAAGTGATACTTTCATGTTCCATTAGCCCTGTACACTTCATCTGGCTCCCGGCTTTCCGCCCCATACAGTATAAGCTCTTGTGTTATTTTAGTGAGGACGTTGAGGATTCACAGCTCACTAAAGTAATCAAGATGTTTTTGTCCCGATTTGACCCTATCGGAGATGCTGAGAATTCACAGTCCGCATAGGCCTCCGGGAACTGTCATCCCGTCTCTCCCGTCTGCACTTTTTCGTCTCCGCTGTCCCCTGCTTCGACGGAGAAGTTATAGCTAGTGGTCTGATGTTGTCTATCGCTGTGTGTTGCCCGCCTGCCGTATCCTCGCTTGACCAGAAGTGGTCGGATCACACCGAGTCAGCGATTAAAGCCCGCTCACTCGGGGGTCACTAAATTTAGGCTATATTACCTAAAGGCTACCGAACCCTTCTCCACAGAGTTACCCAGGTACTTTGATCGGTATATCGGTCAGAGTTCAGTGAAGAGGTCGCAAACATCCTCAACGGGGAGTAAACCCTTTAAAATCTGGCGCCCGAGATCCTCCGATAGTAACCGTCAATCCTGGTCACCGAAAAACGGTCTGCAAGCCAAGCCTCGTCACAATGCAACATCCTGTATATTTTTAAGACTTTGATGAACACAGAATTTTATAAGCCTTCTTATGACACCAAATTTGTATCAGTTAAATCAAATACGAAAGGAGATACACCGGTTCAAAGTTTTATTTTTATTGAAATGAGTGTTAGGGGCATTATGATTTAACTATTTGACGGTCCTCCACGAGAGGTAAGAAGAAAAGGAAAAAGAAGTGTGGTGGTCACCCTGCACGACTGACAGAAAAGCTACTCTCGACAACGCGAAGGAAGGAACCAGCCTCTCTTGCACAGTGACCGTCGTTCATAACACACCTAAATTATATATTATAGTACATTCAATTTTCTTGAGTTTTTAGTGTAAACCTTATTCGTTAATAAAAGTATTTTTAAACAATTCGACTTACTTCAATTATACGTAACAATGGGTTTAATATGGTTCATACCATCGTCTAAATAAGGGTAGCCTTGGAGATAAGTTGAAACATAAGCAACACAATAAAATAAATATCTGACATTGTGCAGCTGGCGTTTTGCTAAGTGATTGCTAATTTTTGTATTCCTTTCGCGTTTAGTGTTAATCATTGTTGCTTGTTTATTAATTGTTGTTTCTTGTTCGTTTCTTGTTCGTTGCTCCTTGTTCTGTGTTTATTTGTTAACGTTACATTTAAAAATGAAATTTACTAATGAAGGACAGGCAGATCGAAACTGTCTTCTGGCGTCCAGAATCTACAGGCAGAAGTATCCTTCAGTTCGAAAGCGAAGACCAGAAGCATTTGAGAAAGTTAGAACATGCTTTGACGAAACATGTAGCACCAAATACAAAACAAAATCATATGAAAATCGTCATACAACCAATGGAAATGCAGAATTCCAGGTTTTGTTATCAATCGAGGAGAATCCACAGATAACTACGAGGCAAATTGCATTATTTCAGGGTATCAGCAAATCTTCAGTCAGCAGGAAATTAAACAGCACAAATTTTATCCATATCATTTATGTATTCATCACTCAATTACTGCTGAAGATCAAGTAAATGGACTGTAATATTTTTTCAAATATGACCGATGAAATTCCAAACTTTTACAATACGGTTCTCTTTAGCGACGAAGCAACTTTTAACAATATCGGCGTAGTAAATAAACACAATATGCATTATTACGCTCAAGAAAATCCACCCTGGGTGCGTCAAGTAAATTTTCAACATCAATGGTCCTTACATGCGTGGGAGAGACTTATAGGCGATAAAGTTATCGGTCCATTCTATCTTGAAGATCGACTTCATGGAGAACGCTATCGCAGATTTCTCGACGATGATTTGCCGAATTTAATGGACGATGTAGACCTTGAAATACGTCGAATAATGTATTTTCAGCATGATCGTGCTCCTTTACATTTTCACCGAGATGCAAAACAGTACTTAAATCATTGGTTAGGAAACCGATGGATCGGTCGAGGAGGGAACGTTCCATGACCAGCAAGATCGCCCGACCTAACCCCAATAGACTCTTTCCTCTGGGGTTATGTGAAGCCAAAAGTATATGAAGAATTGCACGTTGAACGACTACTCCGAATTTGCATCCAGGAAAACAGAGACATTTTTGAACATGTTTTATGAGTTTTAATAAATTTGTGAACCTAATGTTTGAATTCTTAATGCTTTCATCAATTATCATAAAATAAGAGTTCTACTATGCGCAGATAAAATGTTTGAACCGCTGTACCACCTTTAGTATTTAATTTAACTTGTTAAAAAATTGCGTCATAAAAAAGCTTACAAAACTTTTCATCCATCAAAATCAAAATTACTAGTTAATTAGTAATTAGCTAGTTAGTGGGCGAGGCATATCCAAAGCCAACATGAAAATAAGTGACGAAATAAGGGTATTTTCTGATAACACCTAGCATAACTTTAAATCGAGTCGATTTGAGTATAGGGAGACCTTGATAAAATTAATAGAGGAGTAAATAAGCTACCCGAGAGCGATATAAAATTAGGGTGTTCCATTTGGGTCATACTGTATATGATTTCCAATTTGACGGATACTTCTCGGTATGAAAATAAAATAGACCACATGTCGAATGTAATTCGCCATAAAACATAATTGGTTACGTTAGTTCTTGGAAAACCAGGTGATCAATACATGTCGATTCAGAGAAACAAATGGCCATATTTTTAAAAGTACCCTATATAAAGGGATGAAACTTCACTCAGGTAATATTGAAGCAAGGAGAATCCAAATCTGCAATAAAATACAGGCTGTTCTATTTAAAAAAATATAGGTTTGGTGCAACACTCTGTATATAGCCACCCTGTATAAATGAAATCAATTTTAAAATGTGCACTCGTGGAACACCTATCGCCTCTGGAAAACAGCATTTTAAAATATGGCCTCAGTGAGACGCTATCTTCAGTCCCCCAGACCGATGGGACAGCCTATATATATATATATATATATATATATATATATATATATATATATATATATATATATATATATATATATATATATATATATATATCCTCTTGAGACCCGAGCCTATAGAAATTGTTTGTTTGGAATGAAATTTTCAGATTATGGTTATTTTGGGTTAACCAGCAAGTTCTAAACCTCTTTAATAGTTGACTAGTGTGGTATACTTGCAATATGGTAGGTGGTAGTGGAATTTTCCTTTACGTGATAGTAAAGGATTTTTATCACGCCCGAGGAGGTACCACCCGGTGAAGTCCCAACGGACGTTTCCGGTTCTGGTGTATGAGTCGGTTTCCCTTATAAACAAAAATGATGATGGTCCCTCTTTGTACAAAAGATTCCGGAGGTAAAATACTCCTCCATGCGGATCTCCGGGAGAGGGGTGTATAGGGGGCGCCAGCATCGAGATTTACAATATCTTTCTCGAATATATGTGGCCTAAATTCTAACCTGAACTTCGTCCACCATTTCCTCCAGGCTAATAGGCCCCAACTCCCCTTCCTGACCGAAACTCAAATCAGTGCCAAACCAGCCACTAATCACCTTAATTTCCCGGGGTATGAGCTCCTTACTTCTACAACTAAATTCATCTGTTGCATTTACCGGTAACCTTCTGACAACAACTTTGTTCAGCTCTTTGAAAAAACCGACCATCTGATTTCTGAATATTCTTCTTCCGAGGTCACTATTCTTGGTGACTTCAATGTCCATAATAAGGAATCGCTAGGATTTTCAAAAACCAATTCACAAGGAAGAGCAGCGGAGGCCTTTGCAGTCAGCAATTCGTTAGCCAACATGATTCAGCAACCTACTTACTTTCCTCGCATCCCAACTCACAGCCCAAATCCCTTGGATCTCCTTCTTACTACACATCCTGAGATTTCAGTCACCGCCCCCTGGATCGCTCAGACCATGGCATTGTCACTGCTTCCTGTGCCATGCAACCCGAGGTCACACAGTCATCACACCCACGTATCGTTTGGAACTACAATTCCGCGAACTGGGACGAAATGCGAGATTACTTTTCCTCATTTTCATGGGAGTCTGTCTGCTTCTCTCATCCTGGCCCCTCTGATATCTCACAAAACGTCACCGAAATTATCCAAGCTGGCATGGAATGATTTATTCCACGTACACAGAAAACCTCTGCAGGCACTCAAAAGCCCTGGTTCTCTAAATCCTATGACAAGTCCAGACTTGAAAAGGTCAAAGCTCACAAAAAACTTCTATACAATCCCAGTCAAGAAAACCGTCAAGCATTTAACGACGCAAGGTAAAAAATTCGTTTAATAACCACATAAAAAACAAAGTCCTCTTAAGCTCCAGCGGCAGCAAACTCTTCTGGACTCTTGCTAAATCTATTGGGAATAATTTCTGCAAGAGCACGTTCCCACCTCTTGTCTCAGGGGATGAAATTGTTTCTACCGCCCTGGGCAAGGCTGATTTTTGCCTCGTTGTTCGCCGGCAATTCTACTCTCAACCCACCTCCAAATGTTCAACCACCAACAGTCCCCAATGTCGTGCATAAAATGACGGATATCATTTTCAAAACTAGAAAGGTACGAAAGATGCTCTCTTCTCTTAATACCAGGAAAGCCTCTGGCCTTGACGAGATCCCAGCAATTGTTCTCAAAAAAATGCGCACCAGAACTTGCTCCTTTCCTACCTCGTCTGTTTCAGACATCTTACAATAGAGGCATATTCCCTAGTAACTGGAAAACTGCTCGAGTACAACCCGTCCCCAAGAAAGGATTGAAAGCGCTTCCTAGCAACTACATGCCTATTTCTCTCCTTTCAGTTATCTCTAAAGTGATGGAAAAGTATATAAATACCGAATTACTAAAATTTCTTGAAAAATACAGTCTAATCCACGACAGGCAGTATGGATTCCGTCAGCGCAGATCAACTGCCGACCTCCTTTCCTTTGTCACCCATTCTTAGAACAAGTCTATGGATCTACACGGTGAATCCCAGATTGTCGCTCTAGACATATCCAAAGCACTCGACCAGATCTGGCACGCAGCGCTGCTTAATAATCTACCGGCCTGTGGTCTACCACCAAAACTCTGTACGTGGACAGCAAATTTCCTCTCCAACCGGAGCATTTCTGTTGTCGTGGATGGACATTCCTCTAAACTGTATCCAATTAATGCAGGAGTTCCTCAAGGTTAAGCTTTAACCCCTACTTTGTTTCTTCTCTTCATCAATGACCTCTCTAGCACATCCAACCCAGTTCACAGTTACGCGGACGACAGCACCCTCCATTTAAATATACAATATTCTAAGCCTGTCTCTTTAGCCCAATTAGATGAGGATCGCAGACTCATGGAGGGTCCTATCTCCGTGGATCTCCAAAAAATATTAGACTGGGGAAGTAGAAATCTTGTACAATTCAACCCCACCAAATCACAGTTTTGCTTTCTTTCTCATAAGAGATACGCCAGCCCTAGACCCATCACAATAAACAACCAAGTTATTCAAAGTAATGAGTCCTTTTCACTTGTTGGCATTTCTGTGGATCGAAATCTCAGTTGGCACCAACATGTCACATTAATTTCAGAAGCGGCTGCTAAAAAATTAGGTTTCCTCTTCCGGGCTCGCAAATACTTTTCACCAGCTAATCTCTGTACTTCATATACTTCACAAATAAGACCAAACCTCGAATACTGCTCCCACATCTGGGGTGCTGCTGCCGCTTCTATACTCGCTATCCTGGACTCAATCCAAAAGAGAGCCTCTCGTCTAATCGGTGACCCTACCCTCACCCAAAGGCTGCCATCCCTTGCCCACCGACGTGCCGTTGGTGACCTTTCTCTCTCTCTCTCTTTTATAGATCATCTTGTTATGCCCGCTCTTTTGTCCCGAGGACTTCCAAGTTGTGGAATTCCTTGCCGGCACATGTTTTTCCTTCTCCCCGAACCTCCAAACTTTCAAGTCCAGAATTAACAAGTTGCCTCTTTCCTCCTTGTCGACACCCACGGTACGATAGTATTTAGGCTGTAAGCCCCCGTGGTGTGTCGTTGAAATAAAAATAAATAAAAAAAACTAAAGCCTCTAAATTGTCTAAATTGAAAAAAAAAAGATTTATTTTTAAAGTAAAAAAAAGTGAAAAAGTGTCTACTAAAATGGACATCAGCTTAATCTTACACAGAAACTATCGGAAAGGACAGTCTTTGAAACAATTGCTGGAGCCCGTAAAACAGAAAAATAAGTTGCAAGATTCGCAGGAAACTTTTGTTTTACCCTTACATCCTGGATGGTTACATCTAACAGAGTTTTTTATTTCAGAAGCCATAACGACAAGATGGTGAATACTCTGCTTTGATCCTATCGGTGTAGAAAAGTTCCTTGGAATGAAAGTGTTTCTCGTTACTAGTGATGGAATGTTGGTTAGTTAAATATAATTTTCTCCATTTGCATTCCTAAGCAAATCCTCTGCCACACTTACTTTGTATTCCAGGAACTTCATAACCATAATAATTCATAATAACTTCAAATCGTTTTACTGCCACCAAGCTGTTTTTTGTCATCTCTATAAAAATCCACGAATTAGCTATTCTTAAGTCAAAGAGATGAAAAATTGTTTTCACCGTCCATTTCTTTATTCTTGTTTCCATTCAGTAGGTATATTCCTTCCATACACCGATCGTATTTTCTGACCAAGTGTGGCCTACGCATTGTAACATATTTTGCATCATTTTAGACCATCGTCTACATTCGTCTTGTGGATCTATTTGCAAAGCAGTTGATGCCAAGAGGATGTCATACCGCTGCACGATGTTGCTTTTCTGTCAGACCTTACATCTTGCTCTGAAGACCCATGACGCATTTTGTCTGATGTTGCATTAACAGTTTTATGTACTGTGGATTTCATTATGGTTCCAAAAACGAGAATATATTTTCTTAACATGTATGCAAGCAGCGGTATTGTAGTATCCACATAAATATTAGTGCCATCTAGTAGTGTTGCAGGTAACCTGATAACTGCAGATGGACCAACACAAAGTCTAGTAACATCATCTAAGAATGTATTTTTGCCTTGGTAAATTTTAAAATCTAAAACTAAACCTTTTGGAGCACACAAAGTTTTGGAGCCCTTCGGGGTTTCGCTTTCCTCATACAAATTGTTTCATTTGGCAAACGCCAGAAAAGGGGATTATTTGTTTAACAATAGCCACCTCGTTGTATCTAGGCAGTGACAAGCAACCTTTCTTGATTCTGTCATGCAATGGACAAATTTTAAATAGCCTGTCAGCTCTCTTCTTATCTTCAGAAATATCTGTATCTCTCACTACTTTCAAATGTTTCCTTATTAGAAAGGCTCTATCATGTGACATGCAAGTTGCAATACCTTTCGTCACTTTGGCTCAGTACATCTCAACTTGCGGGTATTTTAGACATTACATTAGAACATATATTCAAAGAAAATTACTTCCGGAACAGTTAAATTCAAAGTCTTTTCTTTTTCTTTTACATATCTCACGTTTGTGCAATTACAAATATTTGCAAAGTCGGAATCGTCTAAGAAAATGGAAATGTAATTTTTGATCGTCCAATCTTTTTTTTCAGTTACGGTATCTGTAATTCCTGTGAAATCAATGTTTGGCGGAATGACTGGACCATTTTCTTGCAAGTTGTGCGCTTAGTATTTGGTGATTTTTGTTCATCAATTCTTTTTTTAATGTCACTAAGTAGTTCGTTATCTGAATCACTGTCATCTGACTCTCCCAGGTTTGCTTCATCACCATTTGAATTTCCAACATCTAACAATTATTGTTCCAATTCCATTTCATCTTCATCATTTACATGTACATCAAAATCTAGCTGTTGGTCCTAGTTGTCTGAATTTGCCGAAATCTGACGTAATTTGTCGTCATCTTCTTGCAAATTTAAATGCTTTTTCGTTCCAAAAATAGCTGAAATAAAAGCAGCATATAAACATTTTTGTAGCCATAAAAAAGTAATATCCATTCAAATGGACGTAAAAAGTTAAACGAGAAAAACAGATAGTAAAAAACTGACTAGCCATGAGATAATTTTTAGATTTATAAATAACAACTCTTATCTAGCGAAATGTGCAAAAAATAGTACCAGTAACTAAGTAAAATGCATTACATACCGTCAAGTGTAGCCCATCGAAACGCTGCCATTGTTCACAAATTTTTATTGTAGGTTATTTTGTTTTAAAGGGTATGATTACAACACCGGCGCTGTTGTTCCTTGAAATCACATGTTCACTACGTTGGACCAATAGATCTAAGACAGTCGATTTAACTAATAACCAAGTGTCTATTTGAATGGAGATCGGGACTCAGGAGCATATATATATATATATATATATATATATATATATATATATATATATATATATATATATATATATATATATATATATATATATATATATATATATATATTAGGAAAATCTTCATATACATCAAACATGACAGCCACACTTCAGATTTTACACTTTAAAAATATTTGATTTAGACTTGCTCCTTCTCTCCAAATCCAGTTCTTAGCCTTATACTCCTTTAGAACACTCAATTTTAGGCTTGTTTCTTATTCAGATTTCCATCCATATTTTTTTTTCAAATTAGAATGATAATAATAACACCACAGTAGACAAACTTCGCACCCAAAAGTCTTAACCTTGTGTGGGGGGAGCAAAATTTATGATGGGTCTATCTCTTGAGACATTTTTGTGTGACTTTGAAATTTTTTGACAGCCTAAATTGGCACCGAAACTAGCTAGAGCATTCCGTAAAGCGAATGTTATACCTATGCAGATTATAATTGTGTGGCAAATTATTTCTTTTCTTAAATACAAAACACATTAGCTTTCAGTAAATAAACCTCAACACTTGTCAAAATTTTATTATCTATTAAAACCTCCAGACAAAATTCCCGAAACTCAAGGTTAAAAATCAGGTACATGATGCTTTTTTTTGATGTAGGAATACTCTAGCTGCATCTGCCGCTTGGCATCATGACACAACGTTATAAATTATAGCTGAATGTCCAAGAGCAAACATAGCATGTAATCAAAAATGCAAAAATATACAGGATATTATTTTTAAAATAATGAAGTTGGCGTATAATCAGAAACGCCAGCGTAAAAAACGTTTTCATTTAAAATGCAGAGGCAGTTATCGAGGCAACCAAATTTTCATGAACCAAATGTCACTCTACCTTTATTAGCGTCTAACGAACCCGTTGTATGAAAGACCTTGTATAACCTTATTACTCACAATGTTCTCTGAGCTGATGAATGGGTATAATTTATATTGCGTTATTATTTTATAAAAAAAAATAGGTACAGGGTGAGCGAAACCCGATATATATATATATATATATATATAATATATATATATATATATATATATATATATATATATATATATATATATATATATGTGCTCAGTTCTATTATTAGAAAAGGAAGAACAATGTAAAAATCTGAAAAGGGGTTTTTGAATGAGATTGAGTAATGTACATTTTAGGCCAAATTTGCATATTTTTCCAAATTTGGAAAGTGAAGTTATGGCGTCATCGAATTTTTTCCAGAAACATACCAATATTTTGACATGCTTACAAATATATATATTTTTAAACAAATTTTGTAAGAAAAAATAGATATCTCCATCAGTTACAAAAAATTAAGCAAATATGTAAAAAAAGTCTGGACGCAGCAAGTGCGTTATGGAAGTGAATTTCATAAAATGCTTTTAATAGCAAATATGTCTCTCTAATGCAAGCATGCATAAATTTGGTTACCGGTATAACATATATAGTAGAAACAAAGTACCATATTTTATCAAAATAACTTATTGTTTAGAAATGTACAAAAATTTCCCGAAAATAAACTTAAAATGGTTCCGAGAAAACTGGTTTCCTAGGCAACAAACCTTGGGTTTAATATAAAATTGAGTTATTGAAATTTGAAGCATTAAATAAAAATTCTCTATCAAAACGCACTTACTGCGTCTCGATTTTTTTCTTACAAACATGCATCATATTTCGATAAAAAAATGCAAAAATGCAATAATATAAGGGTGTTTGAAAAAAAAAGTATCACCAACGACTTATGGGCCACACTGTGATTGTCAAACTAATTTTATAAGATGCAGCTCAAGACACCCTATAACTAACGTATACAACTTTTTCTCGTATCTTGTATAATAACAATTATATTGAGCTTTACCGTAGAAATGCGTCACCCTGTATATATGTAAATAGATAAAACTGAAACTAAACCCGGATATAGATTCTAGGGGGCCTAGTTTGCGCCCATTTGAAGAACTGTTTTTAAAATTCACAATTCACACACACACACACACACAGATATATATTTATATATAACACTATAACATGACATTATAACCTACCTATTTTATATTGCGTTACTCTTGTCTACTAATGTTTATTTAAAGAACAACAAATGCAAAACCGCCTAATAGGCTCCTCGACTTAATCAGCAAAAACTAAAATGAAATAAAAACAAACAAAACTAAAACACGCCATCCACACCATAGTTAATTTCACCACACCCCCCCCCCCCCCCCCCGACGCTGTCCAATGTAGAAACAACAGATACCAATTTGAAACACTCCAGTTCAATACTCATATGTCTTACCATAGAACAACTTCACACCACATCTTTTCCACCATATTATCAGCACATTCACATCCACCGACTCTCTTCTCTTCTTCTCTGACATTCTCCCTCACCAACATCCTCCCACTCTACACTGTCACCTCCTCCCCTATGCTCCATTACCCTATCTTTCTCTCGCATTTTTCCCTCACTCTCCACAGTCCGCTAAATACTTATTAGCCCCGAAAACACTCACCCAACTTACAAAATGCACCTGCCATGTTCGTGCAAATATTTATTACTACAAATTATTCCTCTTCTCATATGCCCCACTTTACATTATTTTATAATATTCTTTAAAGTAACACAATTATCAGCAACATAAGATCTTAGCGCTCTCTTAAATTTGTATTTACTTTTAATAGTTTTAATAGAAGTTGGAAGTTTGTTGTACAACTTTGGACCAAAAAATGATATGTACCGCTGAGATACCGTTTTTCTGTGATAAGAAGACGTAACAGATTTGCTACTCACACCTCTAGTAAGATAAGAGTGTTGTGCAGTACTTGGTACTTTTTTACTTCTGTGTACATGGTGAATGGTTGTTAGAATATACAGCCCCCTGATGTCCAATATATCTTTCCCGTAAAGCAACTCTGTAGAAAATGAAATGTCTTTTTTAAGCATAATTCTCAGTATAAAGTTCTGCGTAATTTGGAGAGGCGACAAAGTTGTACCATAAGCAGAGCCCCAGCATGTTATACCATATCTCAAAGTCGACTCGACAAGTGCCCTGTAAACCGCAAGTAAATTCTCATAATTTAATATATGTCTTATTTCATAAAAAGTTCTAATTAATTTTCTTATTTTTAAGTTGATTTTTTCTACATGACACCGCCACTTTAGGTGCAAGCTCCACTCCCAAATACCTTAAGCTATTAACACAATTTATAGTTTCCGTATCATTGATAACGATGTTTCTCGAGGAAGGAGGCAGTCCGGCCACTGTGGGGGAAAAATGCATATATTTAGTTTTTTGAATATTAATATAAAGGCAATCATTTTTTAATGCATTACACAAGTTCCTGATAATGTCAGTTGCCCTATAATATGTACAATTCCAGGAAAAATCTCTAATCAGAATGGCAGTGTCATCGGCATAAGATATCACTGTACAGTACTCACTATATTCCAACAGTATATCATTGATGTAAATAAGAAAGAAGATCGGGCCAAGTATTGTACCTTGTGGCACTCCACAACCTATGGCAATAGGGTCACTCAACATACCATTTACCCTTACTCGCTGTATTCTGTCTGTAAAGTAACTTTCAAACAGTTTCAGAACAACTCCCCTTATACCGATATTCTCTAATTTCATAATCAGTTTGGTATGATTAACAGTATCAAATGCCTTGCGCAGATCCAAAAATACTCCAAGAATCTTAGAATCTGAATCAAATCCACTTAAGATTTCCGAAACCAGCTCATGCAGTGCTGCTTCCGTAGATTTACCCTCACAGAATCCAAACTGTTTACTGTGTAATATGTCATGCTCTGCCAAGAAATGAGTCAGTCGTTTTTTTACACATTTTTCCAGAATTTTACAAAAGTTATTTATCAAACTTATTGGGCGGTAATTTGAAAAATCCAATTTATCTCCCTTCTTATGTATTGGGATAACAACTGATTCTTTAAACTGTGTTGGCAAATCGAAAGTTTCAAAAATTTTATTAATTATATGTTTCAAAGGTTCAAGAATATAAGCATGTGAAACCTGTATAGCTTTACAAGTCACACCGTCATTTCCCGGAGAGCAGTGTTTTTTTAAAGAGGAGATAACACTAATTAATTCATTATCATCCACAGGTATAAGAAATAAGCTATCTCGATTATTTCTACTTCCAATGTTTGGGACTGAATTTCTAGAAGCAGTATGGTCATTTATTGTTGCAAAATATTCATTAAATGACTGGGCTATAAGAGTACTATCAGTTAATATTTCTCCATTGCTAGATCTTAACGATGATAATTTTACACGAGACCCCTGATGGTTGCTAGCTTGCCGAACAACATTCCATACTTTTCTTGGATTGTTACCTGCTTTTATAACCTTAGATTTGTAATAATTATTTTTAGTAGTTTTTATAATGGATGAAAGAGTGTTTTTATAAGTTATATATTCCTGATAAACATCTGTATTATTTTTATTTTTCAACCATTTTTTTCTAAGTTTATCTCTTTTGTTGAGTGAAGCCAACAAACCCTTTGTAATCCAGCTATTCTTCTTCTTATTATTACTAGTATCATTTTTATATGGAATGAATTCAGTGGCGTTGCGTATATATACTAGAAATGTATTTATAAATATATCATATATAGTTTGTACATCAGTGCCCGACAACACATCAAGCCACTCTTCATTTTGTAAGGATTGGAGCAACAAATCTTCATTAAACTTGGTAAAAAAATTGCGGTTCTGTATCAAACAATTACTATCAGAATCGAGATTTCGAGCATTATTATCCAATTCTGAAATCTCAAAGACAGTGGAAAAATGGTCTGTTATGCTTGTAGTTAGAATCGTTGGCTTCATTGTAATTATCCCCCTTTCTATCTTATTATTTAATCTCTGGTTTGAGCGAACAAACACATGGTCAATACACGATTGTGTGGCCTCTGTGATTCTTGTGGGCTTAGTTATATACGGGCTGTAACCGTGAGATTCTATCATATTTATAAAAGTCAAGTTACTACTATTATTTAGGTTGGAAATATCAAAATTTGTATCCTCTATTATTAAATCTATATCACCATAATCACGGGCCTTAATAAAATTATTTAATTCATGAATGAATGTGTACTCATTAGATGACGGTGATCTATAAATAGCTGTAATATTAATCTTATATTGCAATAAATTTGTAGAAACTTTGATGAGCCCAGTTTCAGATAATATTTCTATTTCCGCCTGAAAAGGACGGTTATTTCTTATATAAAGCGTAACGCCATCATTCTGTGTGAAACGACTATCATTGTAAATCAACTCATAACCACTGATCTGATAATCCAGACAATTAGAAACATGCCAGGTCTCTGTCAATACTATGCAATCTAGATTAGCACCTTTCAAAGACTCTAACATAATTAAAAACTCGTTAAAATTTTTGTTGACACTACGTATATTCATCTGAAGAACATTGAACCGAATTCCCTGATAATTTAATTCACAAGTATACTCGCTTATTTCTTTATAGACAGCATCGGGAAGACCTGAAGATTCATCAACAATTTCAAAAAAATCGCTAGCTTCCGCCATGTATCTATCTAGAGTAATTACTTCCCACCTCTGTAAACGAAACAGGACATAAAACGTAAAATGAAATCAATGAAAACTCGCCAACAAAAGTCGAAAATCCCTTACAATATTTTAGTAAAAACAATAAATACAATTATTTTAAACCGATATTATAAATACTCCAATGAATTCCATCACCCTATCAGTGTGCCATCACAGTTGATATTAAAAAAGATATGAATCAGTTAAACAAAACCTTAAATAAAATGTACGAAATACCTGTATCAAAACCAAGTTTATCTTCTGTTGAGAATTATAGCTGTACAAGTCCAATAAAATACAACAAAAGTATATGATAACTAATTTTACTTGAGGAACAAACAAACAAAGTGAATTTGTCGAGGCTGCTCCCGTTCATCATATATTATCCAGTGATTCAGCGGTTTTTATAACTATCTTTTTATTTTTTATCCTAGCATAGATGTTACCTTTCCAAACCCAAGCATTTGTGCGACCCAGCTTTTCCACTGCTTTATTGTAGAGAAGAAGTTTGGCCCTTGTAAGCTCTTCGCATATTCCAATGCCACAACTCTTGAATAGTTTTCTCTGGTACAACAGCTGACTACATACATTTTGACTCACGAATTCAACCAGAATGGGTCTTGACTTGGCTCTATCTTCAACACTATCATTGGAAGGTCCAATTCTGTAGCATTTGACTAGGTCTTGAGAGTTGAGTTTAATGGGTATTTTTTCATTAATAGCCTTCAATGCTGTTTCCCCTGTATTTTCTTCTATTTCCTCTTTAATACCATAAATTCTAACTTTTTTAGAGTTCTTCATGTGTTGTTCCATATCTTCTATTACACTTTTTAATTTTTCGTTTTCCTTCTCAACATGAACCATTTCACCCTCTAATTTGGCATATCTTTGGAGGAGGTCATCGATGATTGGTTGTAATTTTGACACCACCACCTCAGCTATTTTGTTAGTTAGCGTTTCAATAAATTTATGGTCAGCTAACCTACTTTCAAAAACCTCACTGGAAATTGCACGAATTTCAAAATCCTGTGATTTTGTCACAGGCATTTTATCGACGTGGTTGAACCATATAAATCCGTTAACCAGAAGCAAACGGTAGCGTTATTAGAACAAATGGCCAATATTCACTACTTTTACAGTATTATTTACCAGCACCATCTCAAAACTCCAGCTAGATAGTTATTATGGACAGATCTATTGCTTGCACCACTTTATTTAGTTAACAAACCACCATTTTATCACCTATTAGCGGGAGCAAAGAATATGCGACTACTCAAGACGACGCATATATATATATATATATATATATATATATATATATATATATATATATATATATATATATATATATATATATATATATATATATATATAGTGTCACATTTGTCTATGAGAATTAAGTTTATGGACTTTATAACTTCTATGGTCAGTTGTAGTATGTTGGTAGCAGCGAACACCCTGGAATGATATTTCTAGAAGGGACCAGAACTGACAGGTGTACAACAGTGTAGACGATCTAGAATCACTATGGACAGTATAAATAGGCTAGCGGTACACAGAGTTAGTTAGTTCTTTATTGAATTAGTGTGGTGCAGAGTAAGTGATCATAGAGTATTAAGCGAGTCAGCAGTAAGTGTTGGTGTATAAGAAGCGACCATAGAAGGCGGATAGTGGAATAAAGTTCTATGGACATTTAGTAATAGAGATAAATAATTTAGTTGATGTGCTTATGGTGTTGGAAAATAGTTGGTTATAATAAATAGTAGTTTAAAAAGCTGTGTTTTGTTAGTCAACAAATTCAGAACTCCGTAGAACCTAACAACTGGTGTCAGTAGTGGGATTTTCAAGCTGCTAGCGGAAATATTTCGAGAATATTCGTTAAACAACGTGGAAATTTCTAGAATCTCTGGAAGATCAGTGTCAGCAGTAATTCATAACTGGGTGTTTGAAACAGAATAAACTGTTTACCGGCTTTAAGTACGTCTATGCCTAAGACACGTAGCGCAACAGCCAATATGGACACCCAGCTATTGGAATTGATTAAAGAAATGAAAGAAGAAGCCAGAAAAAGAGACGAGCAATCCAAAGAAGAAATGAGAAAAAGAGATGAAGAAGCCAGAAAAAGAGACGAAGAAGACAAGGACGAAATGAGAAAAAGAGATGAAGAAGCCAGAAAAAAAGACGAAGAAGTCAAAGAAGAAATGAGAAAAAGAGATAAAGAAACCAGAAAAAAAGACAAAGAAGAAATGAGAAAAGGAGATGAAGAAGCCAGAAAAGAAGACGAAGGAGCCAAAGAAGAAATGAGAAACAGAGACAAAGAGACTAGAGAGAAACTGAAAAAAAGGGACAAAGAAGCCAAAAAAGAAAAAAAAGGAGATGAAGAAGCCAGAAAAAGAGACGAAGAAGTCAAAGAAGAAATGAGAAAAAGAGAGAAAAAGGTCAGAAAAACAGAGGAAGAATACAGAAGAAGAGATGAAGAAACAAAAAAATTCTGGAAGAACAAGCCAGCAGAATTGAGGATATTACTTCGTGTGTGGACGAACGTATCAACGGTAAAAGACGACATCTTCCAAGAAGTAGAAAGTCAAGTAAGAGGTATCAGCGACGATGTACATGACAAGCTGACGAGCGTGCAGGAAGTACAAGCGGAGGTACAGGAGAAAATGCAATCAATAGAAAAGAAGTATGATACCTTAGTCAAGGGAAACATCAGACTCGAAGACAACCACGTAAGAATTAATGTTCCCACATGTGATGGCTCAGTCCCATGGGGTATTTATCTACGCCAGTTCGACGCCGCTGCTACAGCAAATGGTTGGGGCGAGAGAGAGAAAGCGACCTTGTTAATAGTAGCTCCCAGAGGAGATGCCCTCGACGTGCTTCAATGAATTCCCAGGGAAGAACAGGACAGTTTCGACAGCATTCGGTATTACCTAGAAATGAGATTTGGAAACCACCATTTACAACAGCTGTACCAAACTCAGTTGAAAAGTCGCTGTCAGAAATGGGGCGAAACTCTGCAACAATTTGAAGCCGACGTTGCTAGACTATCGCGATCAGCTTACCTTACAGCTCCGGTGGAATTTTAGAACCAGCTGTCGCTGCAAACATTCATTGACGGCATCAGGGATATCAACACTCAACAGGCGCTGAGGTTGACGAGACCTAAAAACTTAAACGATGCTTTGGCACATTCATTAGAATTTGAAGCTGCCAAGCAAGCCTCTAAAGGCAATGTGAGGTTTCGCAGTCTTCAAGTCCAAGAATAAAATGAAACAGATTCATCCAAGATCATACAGCCACTAGAGAAAATAGCAGAACAAATAAGGCTGACGTCTCATGGACACCCAATTAGAGCTCACCGTGCAAATGCCTTGCGCTGCTGGAACTGCGGCAAGCTGGGACATATAAGGGGCGAATGTTGGGCTCTAAGATCACGCGCAAGGGAGAAAGTGAAGCTAAGTTCGGTAACCATTTCTCAGGTTAGGGATTCTGGCAGCGCTCTCTTCGTAGACGGATACGTGAGCGGTAATAAGACCCAGATGGTCGTCGACACAGGCGCACCTAGGACGATTATTCGCCGATACATGGTTCCAAGATGGCGAGTAAGAGAGCCAGACAGAGTGTACAGAGTAAATGCAGCCGGTGGTGATCTGATCCAGATATTTGGCGAAAGTGATGTCGAGCTGCAAATTGGGACATGGAAGGAAAAGCAGAGAGCCATAGTCGCGGCCATACAAGACCCGGTTATAATTGACTTGGGTATACCTCAGAGTCAGTGCGCTAAACTTGATCTTGGCACTAACATTCTGACTATCGGCGGTGAAGAAATAATAATGTTGCCTGGCAATAACCTGGTAGTGCGAAAAATCACCATATAGGAAAGTAGCAACGTCTACCGTGAAAGTGCCATTCCAGTGAAGAGAGCTGTGAGGAAGAGACGACCCAGTTCCTCAGCCAGCAGCAAGTGGAGAAGAAATTATAGGAGAAGTAAAAGATGAAGGGTATAAAGACCATGTAAATGTGAAGCCAACCCAGAAAAAGGTCAGTGAACACATTTGTTGGAACAGAGCCGATAGACAGGGTAAATAGGGCCCGCCGAGATATTTTTGCAAGTAGAAACACCAGAACGAGAACAACTACACGGAAGAGCCAGTACCACGTAAGAACTTCCCCTGAAGATAGCTTTGACATATTGACGAGAAGGAAAGCCATCAACTTTGCTGTCAGAATGCATATACGAGTAAAAAGCGAGCGCATGAAGACCCGATATGACGTGCGAGTTAATTCAGATGGTTTTGAAGAAGGAGATCGTGTGTGGTTCTACAATCCAGTACAACGCAAAGGACGGTCACCGAAAATACAGAAATTATGGGAAGGTCCTTATAACGTGGTCAAAAGAATCAATGACGTTGTCTATCGCATTCAGAGGAGCCCGAAGAGCAAGATGAAGGTGGTCCATATGCACAAATAAGTTGACATGTTATTAGTTTAGAGGAATCTAAAAAAATCATAGAAGAGTAATTCAGTTATACGCCCAGAGATACCCCGAATGTGTTATTCCAAGCTTTAAAATAATTGCAAGATTGGAATGCAATTTACGTGCAAATAACGAAGCATTTTATTCTCGGAAGGGAAGAAAAATTGCTAAAAGGGTAAACTCTGAAAATACTGTTGCCACTTTTTGCAGTATTTTGGAGACCATCCAAGAAACTCGATTCGGCAAGCCTGTCGTGAGTTGAATTTGAAATATAGTTCTATACGAGAATTTTTTTAAAGAAAATGGTTACCACGATTAGAAACTTCACAACTCAGAATTAAATATGTTGACCAAGTGATGGTAGAGTTAGAGATCAATAACAATCGTTTTTCCAGCATCTGTTGTGGACGGAGTTGTGATTTGTGATTACAATTGAAGGACCTTATGATTTATATTTAGAACGAATTCCAGGTAGCTAGTGTCCAAGTCAATACAATACAGGGTGATTTAAAAAACATGAAATTGTTATTAATTTGAAAATCCAACAGACTGACGAGAGTCGTTTTGTTTGTAAAGTAAGCCCAATAAGAAAAATGAACATTATTGGGTTACTGAAAATCCACATTTTGTCAATCGGAATTAACATTTGGTGTGGTATTAGTAATGGATATTTAATTGGTCCTTATTTTTTACGAATGAATTTTAGTTGGTAGTAATATTTGCAATTTCTCGAACAACTAGATTCTGTGCGTTTCGAAAATGTGCCATTATAGCTGCGAGCAAACATGTCTTTCCAGCATGACGGAGCTCCACCGCATGAAGCAAGAATTGCGCAAAAACATTTAAATGAAGCATGTGGGGGAAATTGGATAGGTATAACTGGACCGCTACAGTGGACACCTAAATCACCGGACTTGACTCCACTAGGCTTCTTCTTGTGGGGAACTTTGTAAAATAAAGTTTACAGAACACCATCTGTTAACTTGAAACATACAAAAGAAAAATCAGAAATGCTTGCGATGAACTATCTAGAAAAAAATTACGTAACGCCTCAGTAAGAGAAGTAAGTCGGAGATTGGATAAGTGTTTAGGAGGTGGTTACATTGAAATTTTTATTTTAGTGATAATCTATATACTATATTTCTTTCTGTGGTAATAGTATTAACTAATTATGTGTTTTTAATGTTTAACTAGTAATTAATAATTAATAAAAATTAATAATAATTAATAATGTATAATTATTGACAGATGTAACAAATTTGCTTATAATTTTGAACTGGAGAATATATTGAACTTTCTTCTTTGCAAAACTCGTTCAGAAACAATAGTTCTTTTTAAATATACAAAAATATAGGTATATTTCTGTGAAAAAATCGATTACGTCATAAAGTCAGTTACCAAATTTGGAAAAATGTGCGAATTTGACTTAAATGGATCTTACTCAATCCCATTTAAGATTTTTCCATTGTTTTTCCTTTTTTAATGATAGAGCTGAGATATCGAGTTTCGCTCACCCTGTACCTAGCTGACTTAAACATTACTTTTATTTTTCAGTCAATGGAGGCATCCAATTAATTTTTGAAGATTTGGTAGTAATTTGTACAGGCATCTATTTATTAATCATTTCAGTGAGTTATCTCATTGTCTCTAAAGGTTTTTATAAAATATTGTACGACTCCGTCAACTATATTGACCAAAATGAAAAACCACCAATAACCAACTCCCAGTTAAAATCACGTGACAAGTTAATATATGGTATCTATGCAGCTTATGTTATTATACTTTTTTCTGTCCATACCATAGAATTTTTCTTTAAGAAAATCTACACAGTTACAAAAGGAAAAACCATCTATTTTATTTATGAAGCTGCAATAAATGTACGAATTCCGTTCCTACCTCATTCTCCTGTTACATCTGTAGCTGTATACATCTGGGTAATCTATAGTTTTATATTTGTTGTAAACTCTGTTCTTGCGATAGTTATCACTTTGAACTTGATTATCAATCAGTGTGTAGCAAAGCTTGACCATCTCAGAAGTTTACTATTGAGCCTTGATTTGAAAGATTGTGAAAATTCTATTGCTAAATTAAACAAATGGGTCGCTTACCACAACAAATTAATCAGGCAAGTATAATAATATTAGGTTAATAATAGTTTAGATAAGCCAATTAACTCTTAACACATCTTTTAGACCTCAAATCAAATCACATCAAATCAAACTTTATCCATCAATCAAGCAATAAACCATCTGACTAGTGGGGGTGTTGGTGGGGGTGCAGGGGGGTGGGTGGTGGTGAGGTGAGAGTAGGATGGCTTCCTGACTGTTTATACTATTAGCCACAAAAAAAGGAAACAATAAATTTGATTAAGAAGTAGACATGTGTGCAGCATCTAACTGTCGCATTTTAACAAAATAACAATTATTGATATTTTACATCTAGGGTCTAGCCAGTAAACAAATGGAAATCGGAGGATACAAATCACACACATCAACTTAGAAGTACACACAAACAAACACAATACAATTGAACAAGACAATAGCAATTTATAGAACTATAAATCAAAATACAATATATAATTCACTCATGGAGTAAAATGCACCCTTGAACAAAGAAAATTAACTAAAGGGGATCTAAACTCAGTGTTAGACTGCGCTTTTCCCTCTTGTTGTTAGTTTGTTATAAAAAAACAACTCCAATATAATAAGGATTATTCCGCCCCCCTCCCCATATCCCACCACTGGTTACAAGCTGCTATTTTCTCTGCCTGTTAATAAACATCTATTGGTATACCTGCAGGCATGGAGATGGCAGAATCCTACATTTTTGAGAAAGTGGGCGACAGTGATTTTGTTTACAGGAACGTTTGCTGAAAAAATACATAAAATTCAAATTATATACCTAATCTGTTATTAAAATTAAAAAAGGGTGAAAGTTATTTCTGTAACTTTAAGGAAAAACATAAGGGAATAATAAGCATAGCACATTCTGTGCGGGTGTAAAGCTCTGGACCCTAAAAAAACTGATCTACGGCCAGCATAGACCGAAAAGCAGACCTACCAGCTACTGTGTAGACTCGTTCAAGACACAGTGATCCTAGAATGGGTAGAGTAAAAAAGGTATAGGGCGTGTACAATAATACAAGGCTGCAGTGCGTCCGGGGCGGTAATCGGAGAGAAGAAGAAAAACAAGCATATTTTCATGTCACAAGCTGTTACAAATAAGAACGTTATTTAGGTCTGCCATTTTGGAGTTTTACTTGACATTTGTGAAAACAACTTTTTAGCTACTAATATATTATGAAGATGTAATAATAGATAATCCTATCAAATTACTTATTTCTTACCTTTTGTGCGCCAAATTTAATTTAAATATTTTAATATTTTTCCTTGAAAATTCGCTAAATAATCACATAATGTGATCGGTTATTAGAATTAATAAAAAACTGAAAAATGTTTTTAAACTGATCTCTACATGCATCATGGTATCAGATTATAAATGTCAATGCTATTTCCAAAACTAGAGTTTTTAGGTATAAGGAGTGTAATATAAAAGTTGAGGCAGAGGGCATGCCCTTCACTTCTGAGAATTAAATACATTTTGTACTATTTGAAAAAATTGAGTTACGGCAGCTTGAATTTTTTTAAATTTCAATTGAGAAAAAAACAAAGCTTCTATTTGAGAGCGCTCTGTATACGGCATCTTGATCTTGTCAACAAATAATCTAAACGAAAACCTCTCTGAAGGCGTCGTTCTCATAGGACTTCTCTATCTATTGGTAAAAACCAGGTATCATGATTTTTATATGAACCGAAAACGTGAGAAGTTGCGAAACAATTGAAATGATTCGAAAACGATGACCGACATGCAACTTTTTTTTACAAACCTGCATTATAGTTCGAGGGAAATTGCAAAAAGGACTGTTCTATTAAAAAAAGAAAATTTGTATCACCAACGACTTATGGGCCATTTTGTGATTGTCACAATAATTTTATAGGATGCACCCACGACACCTTATGATTAACGTATGTGTATACTTTTTTATCGTATCTTGTATATTAACGTATATATTGAGCTTTACCGTGGAAATGCGCCAGCCTGTATACAGGTTGCGCATAAGTAACTCAACAAGGCCATAACTTTTAAACCGAGAAAGGCATCAGACTTAAAATATATACCATTACATAACAGATTATTTACGACTATTTGGTGGCATTATCGACATTTTTTGAAGGACCCCCTTTTTGGACGGTCACAGCCCTTTAATTTCTTAAATAGGAAGATGGGTCGTGCGACACATTTCTGGAAAGCGTATTCAGCGTACTTTTGATGGTATTAATTATTTGTAAGTTACCTTTGGCAAGAATGAAAAGAATCCGCTTTTTATGAAATTGATTTAGGAAAATAGTAACATCTTACTTTATTAAAGAATGCTCAAATTGAGCTCCTTGAACTTCTTGAAAAGCGAAGCCTCTTGTCGAACTGATTAATCGAGTTTTGCAGTGATCAATTAGATACTTGTTGAACGACCATCACAAGTCGGTCTCGCAACTGTTCCAAATTCGCAAACCGATCGTTAAAAACAACGCTTTTTAAATGACTCCAGAGAAAAAATCGAGTGCAGACAAATCTGGAGACCTAGCTGGCATCTCAATGAGCCCTCTTCTGCCTATCCATCGGCAAAATACAGCTTCATGGGAGAAAACAACGTAGTTTAAAAATCTCCATTTTGTTGAATAATCTGAACTATTTGTTCACAAAATTTGATTATTCTATCCAAGTCCTCTGCAAAAAGTTCTTGCAGATTATGAGTCTTATAGGAAAGATAATTTTGCCGATGCAAAATCCGCTGTACAGAACGTCTGAAGATCTCGTTCGTTCTAGCAAGTTCCAATGAAGAAGTTCTGGGAGTTTCTTGTAAAGCAAGCAATTCATCCAGCGTCTTTTCATCCGAAGTAGCAGTTACAGTGCGGCCGCACTTGGGGCGATCTTTTACGCTCTGCTTACCTGTTAAGGGGTGGACGGCCAGGGTGAACCTATTGAATAAATGACATACGTCATCATATGTCCTTTTACGATCATCACAACCGATCATAATTAAAACTTCGATAGGAAGCAAATTCTATAAAAATATGTTCTGATGTCCATCTTCAGAAAGCGCTAGAACCCAAAATCACTTTTTGTAATTTCTATAGGTTTTTAGAGGATCTGAAGTTTTAAAATATTACCATCGAATTCTTCACCATGTATCACATTATATTATGCAAATTATGATGATTCTCGGTTATAATATTTTTATGATAAGAATGGAATGACGTCATTTTTGTAATTAAAGGGAGGCAACGCACAGATTGATCTCAAAGCAGATTCATATATCACATTGCAGCTGAAATAATAAATTTACTTCTACAAATTAGCAACACTTCATGACGATGCGAAATCTCATAATTATTAAACGTAAACAAATTGATGTAGCGACATTTGACATGAATTGGTAGTTGTTCGTTTATATTTTACCTCGTTAAACATTTAAAACAGTTCTTTTTAGGACTTATACAGGTTCCATTAACGTTATTTGTTGCATAAACTGTTACAATGCCTAGGACTTTCAAAGTATTACTCAGGAAATGGTAGCATCACTAATAAACAATTTTGAACGTAAACGTGACAAAGAGAGCCTTTATCTCTTACTGGTGTGGAAAATGTAAGTAGCATTAGTTTATCATTAAGTACGTCCAAAGTTTTGAGACCTTGTTTATGAATTAAACTTTTCAATGATATCCCAGAATTTTAGGTTTTGTTGTTAAATAGTCGATTAATTTGTTTTATTATTTGCAGCGAGTGGCAGCTTTGTTAAAATTACGTAAGTGTTACACAGTTAACAATGGAGCAGTGTAACAGAGTTGTAGTATTTAGATGTCCCTCGAGAAAACGGCAAAGAACGAAGAAAGTTGTATATATCGATGATTTCCACCATACTGACGTTCCAAATGTTCTTTATAAAATGTATAAAATTAGATATCATTACCTAGCACTCTCTTGTTCTAATTACATTTAAATAATTAAGATACCAAAATTAGGTGAGTGGTGAGACACGAAGCAACGTGCCGTCACCTAGTTGCGGAACCAATTAGTATGTTGTCACGCCAGCTCAAAATAACACAAGGTGTTAAAAAATAGAGACTGTATACAACCAACAATTTAGTAAATTGTCAGCCCTGGCCCATTTGTACCCTAATACAAAAGTATGTAAGGCTAGATGTATTCTCACAACAATTAGAACCGTAGACCGGTTTCGCTCTAATTAGAGCTCGTTAGTACGGCATACTAATTGCAGCGAAAATACACCTATAAAGTAATACGGCTATGGTAGTCAGCCTTCCAACACTAAGTGAATGCTGAGACACGAAGCAACGTGCCGCCACCTAGTTGCGGAACCAAGTAGTATATGTTGGCACGCCAGCTCCAAATGACACAAAGTGTTAAAAAAAGAGACTGTATACAACCAGCTGACAATTTAGTAAATTGCCCTAGCCTATTTCTACCCTAATATAGGGACAACGTATGTAAGGCTAGATGTATTTTCACAACAATTAGAACCGTAGACCGGTTTCGCTCTAATTCGAGCTCGTCAGTACGGCATAATAATTGCAGCGAAAATACACCTAAAAAGTACTACGGCTATGGTAGCCAGCCTTCCAACACTAAGTGAGTGGTGAGGCACGATGCAACGTGCCGCCACCTAGTTGCGGAACCAAGTAGTATGTTGTCACGCTAGCTCCAAATAACACAACGTGTTAAAAAATAGAGACTACATACAACCAACTAACAATTTATCCTCATAGCCACAGACAGCGAGGCAGTTCTTAAGGCCTTAAGTAGCCCACGGGTAAATTCTAGGCAGGTAAGTGAATGCCGAAACGAGACGAGCGACCTGGCTGGGCAGAATGACGTTACCCTCATCTGGGTGCCGTGTCACTCGGGGGTCAAAAGAAATGAAGAAGCTGACAGTCTCGCGAAGAGAGGGTCAGCAAAACCATTTATGGGACCAGAACTGCTCCTGAGCGTGACGAGGAGCGCTGCCAGGGGATCCATTAAGTCTTGGGTCAGAAACGAACATAAGGTGGACTGGGAAAACTGTCCAGGGCTCAGACATGGGAAGTCAGTAATTGGGGAACCCAGTCCAAAGAGAGCTGTGGAGCTGCTAAATCTTAGCAGAGGACAGCTTAGGAACATAACAGGACTTTTGACGGGACACGTGGCCGTCAAGAAACACCTGCATAAAATAGGGCGGTTTGAGGGGGACTTGGCATGCAGACTCTGCGGCGAGGGGTGGAATCATCCCAGCACATGTTGTGCGAGTGTATAGCTCTGGACCGCAAAAGACAACTGATCTGCGGACAGTCTAGACCGGAGACAGACAGACCGGAGAGAGATTTTGGAATGGGTGGAGTAGAAAAGACAAAGGGCATGCGCAATAAGCCAAAGGCTGCGGTGCTATCGGGGCGGCAAAGACGAGGACGAGCCCTAAGGGAAAAAAATGGGGCGCAGTGTTGGTGTGCGCTAAATAGATTTCTACAGTATTAGTCCAGGTGGTCTGAAGAAGGAATCCATAGAGCGGGACGACCTTGAGCAACTTCAGCCTAGCAAGATCGTCATTTCAAGATTGCGATTTACAAGACAAGAGTTTCCACAACGTGGTCATTTGAAAATGGTTGGTTAGGAGTTTTCCAACAAAGAGTCTGTATTGGAACGATATATTGCAGAATCCCCGCTTTTCGACTTCGTTCGTGTGGGCCATTTTCATGTCTCTTACTGACACCTCGACATCGTGCTGCTTGGCTTGAGTGGTGTAATGGCATATCAAATTGGGATGGTGAATGAAATCGTGTTGTGTTCCCTGGCGATTCTGTCTTTGGGTCCACAATGGTCGCAGAAGAGTAAGACGATTACGTGGAGAACGCAAAAATTTAGGATTTGGTGTGGAACGGCATACGCCGCTTACATGGGGAGTGATGGTATGGGGTGTGATAACATATGGTAGCAGGTCACATCTAGTTTTTTGACAGAAATTTCAATGCAAATCTACATACGAAACGTACTGCACTGCCATACCTACGAGAGTTAATTCAGCCCGGTTTTCAACGAGACGACGCACGTCCTCATACAGAAACGGTTACTATATAGTTCTTACAAGAAAATTACGTGACCCTGCTTCCATGGTCTTCTCACTCCCCAGACTTGTCACCAATCGAATGTGTGGGATATGATGGGCAATCGACTGGGTAATTGACCCCGCCCACCAAATACCCTAGTTGACCTTCGTCACCGCACTCAAGAAGCCTGAGGCCTCAGGATACCATGAATCATTTCAATTTAAGCATGCCCCGAAGAGTTATCCAAGGCATAAGAAACCGCGACGGACTCACTCATTATTAAATAACTTAGTTATTTTTTAATATTTTAGTTTGAAGATGTAATAATCTTTTAAGTTTGGATAAGCACACATTATGTCAAATCAATACAAATCTACTAAAATCTAAAATACACTACTTATAAGGTTTTCTTTTAAAACACAGGCATACTCGGAATTATTGGACAAGTTGGCTTCCATGTATGACGTCATTTCACTGTTATCGTAAAAATACTACAGTTTATATATTACGTTACAAATTTCTTACCTAAAATTATTTTATAATGTAGATGTTATTTGCATTTTAGATTAAAGGATGAATTTAACGATACCATTGAACAAATGTGTTTGAATCAATTTATAATTTCTTCGGCCAATTTAGGACTTTTTCTGGCTCACGCGCTTTTGGTAAGTATTTCATTCAATGTAAATAATTAAATGAATCACAGATGATTCCATAATGTCAGACACTGATATTGCAATTTTACTTTTATAGGTGCGATCTCTACCACTGTTGGTCTTCTTTTGTGGATGGTGGACTGCATTCTCTTTAATGTATTTTAGTGGCCAAAAACTAATTAATAAGGTGTGAACCAGTTAGTCAAAATTTACATAAGCAAATTATATTAATTCACTTATCAAAAACAACACGATTAACGTCTTTTTGAATGGTCTAAGTGATATTTTGTTATTCAATATCATTATTAGTGAATTTTCGTAGAAAAAACATTAATGGGGAGATCCGGACTGTTGAATTTTGAAAAAAATTTTGCAAATGAGCGCGAACTAGGACCCCTAGACCCCATATCCGGGGTTAGTTTCAATTTTTATATGTTTATATATATATATATATATATATATATATATATATATATATATATATATATATATATATATATATATATATATATATATATATATATATATATATATATATATATATATATATATATATATATGTATCACACCGATAACTCAAAAAATAATGGGCCTATTTTGATAATATTTGGCATATACCTTTCACTTGTAAATGGCTTGGATAAGTTCGTTAGTCAGGAAAATCGGACGAGGTTTCACGGGAAAATTTTGAATTTTCATTCGAAAAAAATTTTTATCTCAAAAAATAAAAAAGCTATGATAACCAAATTTGGTAAACGAGTTTACGATATAAAAAGTAAACTATACACCAAAATTTAGAGTTCTATGTTACAAGAAAAAAAAAGTTATAATAAAATATTTTGTGCCCGATCATTTCTATGAAAATTCACTACCATAACGCACTTGCTGCGTCCAGCCTTTTTTCATTATCGTTTATGTCGCTTTGTTTTATTACTAACTACAACAGTTACCAACCATTGGCTGTCAGGACTATGGATACTTCTACTCAGGACAAAGAACTAGCGCAATGTTATCCAAGTCTTACCAAATAATTAAGGGGCCAAAAGCGAGGTTTTAATATCGTTTGATGTGACCTCGTTGTTTCCCCAGTGCTCCCATAAAAGAAACTAAGACGTATTTAGACCATTTGTTAACAATGAACAACATTGATGAAGAGATCTGCAAAAAATATATATAAACTTAACAAATATTTCCCTAAATCAAAATATTTTTCAATTTAATAATGCATTTTTTGAACGAACCGATGTCACAGCAATGAGCAACCTCCTTTCCCCATTCATTGCAGGCCTTTTCATGAGTATATTTGAGGCAAACCTAGCAAATGAAAATAACTATTTTGCTAGAGCATGGCAGCGTTATGTGGAGGATGTTTTTGCAGTATTTAATACAAATGTAAGCAAAGTAGATGATTTTGTTGCCAAATTAAACAGTAAATTTGACTCCATTATATTCACGCATGAAATGGAAATTAATCACAAATTACTTTTTCTTGATGTATTAGTAATTAAAAATAGAGACACTTTAGAATTTGACATCCACAGAAAGGAAACCACTAATGTGAGTTACATTTCGATTAACTCGGACCATAGTTTTTTACAAAAAACAGCAGATTTGAATTTTCTGGTTCATAGATTAATAATTTTCCTGAAATAAAGATAGATGCAACAGATAACTTTCATATTAGAAATGTATAATGGTTACTCTGTCTGCTTAGTGGAAAAATTAGTCAATAAACATAAACCAAAGAAACTGTTAGCGGAATCTATGACTTTCAGAAGAGATAAAACAAGACAAAACCGTTGTCTGATTACCATTTGAATCGCCAGTCACAAGAGGTTTTAATAACATTTTTACAGTTTACAGCTAACATTTTCTACAAAAAAATACATTAAAAAATTTGCTAGGTAACCCAAAGGATAAAGATAAAACCACAGAAGTGTCGGGAATACAGGTTGTAAGCGAGGTCGTCGATTAGCGCGACAGTGGTTCTGGGCGACACTCTTTACCGCGACACAACAATAGATTGCCTCCATACAGGCAGAAAGATCATTTTTTCAGTACTTGTCTGGCTGACTGTGTGAAGTGTCATAGACAGACCAATGGGAGTGTTCTTATTTCTTATGCTCCTCCCATATAGAGAAAATAAATATGTAATTAATGTAGACATTCAAATTTATGTTTTATAGGAGACTTATTTAATTGCATTTTGAATTGTTTGAGTTATTTAGATACAAATAAATATACATAAGGGTAAATAATCGTTTTTGTAGAAGGTATTAATAGTTTAAATTGCAATGACATTTTCCTATAAAAATATTTGTAATGAAAAAATTCATTGACAAGATTAGTTTCATTTTTTAATTAACAGCAAAACCGCATTATAATTAACTTTAATGTTTTTTTTTTATTATTGCCAAATATTTTTAAAAAAGCTGTCTTTGATGGCATTTATTTTTAATGCTTATTTGCTGCAAAATTGTATTTCAAAATTTATGCTTAATGAGAAAATGTTTAATAAATTCAAAAAAAGCTGGCTGCCATGATAGTCTTTTTAATATTGGTTTTTAATGCTCATTTCCTGCAACATTGTCTTTCAATGTTTATAGTTAAGAAATTGTTTATATATAGGGGAAGTACGGCTGTGATGGCACACCGGCTATGTTGGCACACCTCTGATATTCACCACTTCTTATGCAGCCAGCGATACAAACGTGTACTGTACTTGAGTAGTGTGATGCGAAAGCTGCGCCGCGTAATTTTAATCATCATAGTTTAACTCATAAACTTTATACAATAAAAAATATATTTTGGTAAGCTTCAAGTTCATTTTTGTATGTTCTAGTATGACTAATAATTCACTTAAATTTAAAGGTAAAATACTTTTATAGCTACTAAATTGTTTCGTTGTGCCTAACCTATAATGTGGCATGTTTGCACGTTATTTATTTACACGGTTGCCGTTCTCTATTCAATTTTCTAAAGTAAAGGGATTTCGGCTATGATGGCACACCAATAATTGGTTATGATGGCATAGTGTGCCATCATAGCCAAACCATCAACATTATTGATTAAATATAATTCGCTTAGTAAAAGATATTATCGTTGTATTGCAGCCATTAACCCCCCCCCCCCTCTTGAAATCATGAACAACAAAAAGCAAAAAATTGATAGGCAGAGCTGGTCTGAGGAGAATATGAACCAAGCAATCAAAGCTGTCCGGTCTAAAGAAATGGGATGGAAATTGGCTTCCAAAACATTTAATGTACCGAAAAGTACTCTAAGGCGAAGAGCAGAGGACAAAAATAAAGTATTACGTGGTAGCAAAAAGGGTTTTTTAGGCGGAAGTGTTAAAGTTTTCTCCGATGAAGTTGAAATGCAACTAGTTAATCACGTAAAATCGTTGGAATCTAGATTTTTTGGCTTGACGTGTTCTGATTTAAGAAAACTGGCATTTGAATTAGCTGAAAAGATGAAATGCAAACACAGTTTTAACCAAGAAAAGCGAATGGCTGGATGGGACTGGTTTCATGCTTTTGTAAAAAGGAATCCGTCGATTAGTTTAAGGCAGCCTGAGGCCACATCACTAGCGCGGGCGCAAGCCTTTAATAAAGTTACAATAAGCAAGTATTTTACTACCCTTAAAATTATTATAGATCAATACAAGTTTGAGCCTGACCAGATTTATAATATGGATGAATCGGGATTATCGACCGTACAATCAAGAACGGATAAAATTTTGGCCTCAAAAGGACGAAAACAAGTAGGGTCGGTAACGAGTGCAGAAAGAGGACAACATTTTACTGTTGTATGCTCCATCAATGCCCTTGGAAATTACATACCTCCTGCTATAATTTTCCCGAGAAAAAACATGAAACAGGAGTTGTTGGATAATGCGCCCCCAGGGTGCGTTGGATTCCCTCAAGAAAGTGGTTGGATGACTGGGCAAGTTTTCTTTTTTTGGCTAAAACATTTTATTAAATTTGCAAAACCCTCAGCTGAAAAGAAGATTCTATTACTTCTCGATGGCCATTCCAGCCACAAACACCTAGACGTGCTAGAGTTCGCAAAGCAAAATAATATAATTTTGTTTTGCTTTCCACCACACTGCACCCATAGGGTGCAGCCATTAGATGTTAGCTTCTATGGCCCTCTAACTACTTACTATAATCAGGCTCTTAGAAGGTGGCTACATACTCATCCTGGTCGAACAGTAACTCACTTTCAAGTTGGTCACTTATTCGCAGAAGCCTATACTCAAGCTGCTACCGTCGCCAATGCTGTTAATGGCTTTCGAAAAACAGGGATATGCCCATTTAATGAAGATATATTCCCTGACTGGCAATTCCTTCCTTCAGAAACAACCAATGTGGCAGAAGACAATTTATCATCTACTTCAGGAGAACCATCACAGTCTTCAGTGCAAGAAGTAACATTACTACAATCCAAAGCGTCTACTTCATGCAATAATCAAGTTAACCATGCTGAAGATGAACAATCTTTTCAAAGAGATGAAGAGTTACCTAAAACTACAACTGAAGGTGATATACAGGAAGATGTTAATTGTTCAGTTCTAATATCACAAATATCTCCTGTTCCGCAAGTAACTTCTCGACAAAAGCGAAAAAGAAAAGGCGGCGAGGTAGGAGTATTAAATACAACACCTGACATTGATATGGCAAAAGCAAGACACGATGAGAAGAAAATCGTTGAACAACGAAAAGCTGCTCGCTCTGCAAAGAAAGTGTTGAAAATACAGGAAGATGATGATGAACCAGAAGAACCTTTCCCAGCAGACGAGGAAGAGGATGATGTGGGTTGCATATATTGCAATTCTTTATTTTCATTATCCAGGCCAAAGGAACCCTGGATCCAGTGCCAACATTGCAAGAAGTGGTGCCACAATGCATGTGCAGGTATCGACAGAAAAACTAAGATGTTCATCTGTGAATTATGCAGTGACTAAATTCCCTACCGTTTTCAATGATTTTAAATTACATTGTTTTATATGAAAATTATTTAATTTTTTTCGACGAGTATATCATAATGACAGTTTATTTATTGTATTCTTAATATATTAGTGCAAAAACAGATTTTATATCTTCAATAACTTTTATGATTTCCTGAATTTTTTCCTTAAATGACATTATATAACAGGTTTACTTTAACAAAATGTTTTATTATGAATTTCAAATAACATATCATTTAAATTAATTGAAAGCTGTTAGTGTGCCATCATATCTGAACATGTGCAGATATGATGGCACACCACACAACTCACATAAATTTAATTCTCCCCGGTTTACATAAATGTTTAGAAATAATTTATTTATTATTAGTTAGTAAACACTTTATTACACATATAACTGCAAATATACCTTAATTATCACAAATTTAACGCAAGTTACAAGTGATCAAAAAAAAGGGGGCCATCACAGCCGTACTTCCCCTATTTCTTAAAAGCTTTACTCTTTGGCACCTACTTTTCTATATTTTTTAATGCTCATTTGCTGCAAACTTGTTTTTCCAAGTTTATGGTTGAGGGGAAAACGTATAAATATTTTCAAACAACCTCTCCTTGATGACACCTACCTTTTAACATTATTTTTAACGCTAATTTGCTGCAAAACTGTGTTGTTTTAATGTATGATTGGGGAGAAATAATGTTAAAAATAGTTTATTTTGAAATAATATACATACTTAATTACATAATGAAGGAAATAAAAAAAAATCATTGGAAATTAACAACAATATATATATATATATATATATATATATATATATATATATATATATATATATATATATATATATATATATATATATATATATATATATATATATATATATATATATATATATATATATATATATATGAAGTACAGAGAAATGGGTTTTTGGTAAAAAAAATACATTATCACGTAAGATATATTTCAGTTTTTATAAAAGAAAATAAAACTCAACATTTAAACGAATAAAGTTTCAAACACATATATTTAATATACAATTTTTTCTTATTTATTATCATATATATTGTTTTTAGAGGTGTGCAAAGTTTCGAAATTTCGAACCGAACCCTAACTTGAACCAAACCTTTGGTTCGAAAAATTGTTTGCGCTAGGCGATGTTAAACTAGTTCGAAATACGTAATCCTTCAAAATAGCTTGGAGTTCGTTGCTAAAGAATACTTTGAAGTTGAACTTTACAGGCATCCAATGCTGGCAAAGGTAGCGAAGTTGTAAAGTCCGTATCAGTCCCATTGAGTCGATAGTGTAATTTCAGGAAATATCATTCATATCTTTGACAGTTTGTGAGACACTGAGACAGCTAATTAACATCACTGAATTATTATATTTTTATATATCCTAGCATCCCAATGCCTTTTTTTGGTTACAACATTATAATGGCAGTGTTCGCAACTTGTTGGTAAAGTAAATTTTCACAATTTATGACTATAATTGCAGATTGCCTTCCGAAAACATTAGATTAAACATACTTTATTTAACAATGATCCAAAACAGTTAAAACAATCAAGAAACAGTTACAATTGTTAGTATATATATATATATATATATATATATATATATATATATATATATATATATATATATATATATATATATATATATATATATATATATATGCTCACTTTTAACCCACTCATTCAAATTTGCTAAAACTGCCCAGCTAATACCAAACAACAAAATATTTATAATTGAGCTTAGCTATTATAGATGTAGAAGTATAAAAAAAGTGTTCAATGTGTCTTTTTGTATTTTTGATTCAACACCGACTCATCTTAAAAACAAACATCAGCATCAGAGGGCATTTTCATCCAATCGACCTGCAAATTTTGTGAAACCTTTCTTTTTTTTCTATGTACCAAATATTGTATGCTACAATGTACCTAATTTTTGTATTTAAGGAAAATATATGTGAACATTGAAGAACTGTAGTTAGTTCGGTGTTCAATGTTAAATGTTTAAAAAGTTCGATGTTCGACTGTGAACCTTAGACATACTATCTGAGAGGTTCGAAGTTCGATGCAACATTTTTGCTTGGGTTCGTTTATAGTTCGGTTTGCACACCTCTAATTGTTATGATTTATAATAGAACATATTTATATCTTTATGTAAATATAAAGGTAACAACATATAGCATAGTGGTGAAGATTACTGACTGGCAACATATTGTTAATTATTAATTATTTCCAAGTCAAATCATATTTGATAAATATAATAAATCCAAATTAAAAGTCCATTACAATTAACAAAGTGCGTAAACTTGGTTAGTTATAAAAAATACATGGTTGCCTAAGATTTATTAAATTTTTAACATAATATATTATGTACACTAAAAACATAATCATATTTGAATTAAATAAACTAAGACACAACGTAAAAACAGAAAATTATATAAAAATGAAACAAACTATTTTCTTATTTCTATATGTTATATTTTAGAACAAACGATATTTATAATTTAATGTGGGTATAAGGTCATTGCCTGTGGTGTAGTGGTGAAAATCTCAGATACTCTAAAGGTAGCAGGTTCGACTCCAGCACTGAAATGAACCCTAGAACCTCTGAAAACATGGCAAATTTTGTTCGGAAGTCAACGGTAAACCACAAGTTGTAATTGCTAGTCAAATTTATCCTCTCATGAATCTGGCTCACTATAAAGTGAAGTTTTCCTGCATCTGCATAGCACCCGTGAGACATGAACACAAGGTCCACACAAGACTCAGAATTAAGGTAGATATTATAATATAAATATAAAATACAACTATCATTGAATGTTTGTAATACTATTTTTAAGGTTTACCTACATTAAAAGCAATAAACATGCATTACATGTGAACAAGTTCATTTATTGGCACAAATCGAGAGCGTAATCATGTGATGCAATATACTCTAAATTATCGGATATGTCAGAGAGTTTTATAAATATCCTGATTTATTAATAATGAATATTGCTAAAGATAGATTATTAGGCTAATATAAAATTATATAAATCTGACTGTTTTAGTGATGTAAAATTATGTCAAAATATGCCAACACAGACACCACACACAACATAGTATAAAAACAAATGTGTTTGTAACTTACGCAAAAAATACACACAAAAATTTATAAAACTAAAAAGTTTATAGATGATCATGATTATCAGTATATGTATTACTAACAATTATTTTCAACAGTCGCAAATACCACTGCTTTCATTTGATACCACTGATGCTGCACCTGTTTCTGGTAACACTTTACTTCTGGTTGCAAGACAACATAAATACGTACAGGACCCTTCTGTAAGAGCATACAAAAAGTAAACTTTTTTATTGCCTTTTATTATAAACAGTAAATTATATACATCTATATAAAACATTTATGATATAACTTCAAACTCTTCTTCTTCAGCATCAGGCTAGGCAAGTGCGTGTATATTGCAAACAAAACATTACAAAATTACAACAAATTCAAAATTATATTCAACATAATAATATAAATCTTTGAAAGTTAACACTAACCATACAGAGGGACCAGGTGTTCCCTCAAGCCATCAACTGCTTGGCTCACCTTGGATAAGATCTGAACAACCTTGTCACTTTGCTCGGTTTCTGTTTGTGCTTGCTCTGAAATTGAAAAAAATGTTGCATGAGAATATTGAATTTACCACATATTTCTAAATTTTGTAATAAATTGTGCAATATCAGCGAATTTTCATAAAGAAAATTGCGCTATTCAAGAGGTAACAACCTATAATATTTCTTTTATATGTAGATCATGGTTTGTGAAGCTTCTAGGCCAACTAGAGACTTCCGGTCTTTTTTCACCACACTGGTCAGTTCTGCGAGTCAAGTTTTTCCATCGAAAATTACAAATTTCCTTCTCAAAAATGCTGTATCAAACTTTCTAGAATTGTCACTATCAATTTTGCTAAAATGTCAGTTTCTTCAGGATGCTCCTACTTTACAAATATATCTACCTACTGGCTCTTGTTCCTACAACTTCAATTTTTGCATACTTCTCTTCACTTATAGTACACTATAACAAAACTGATGAAAATTCGCTACTATAGTGCACTTGCTCCTTTCAGAGTTTTTTTTTTTATACAAGCAGAAGTGAAATTGAATAGATAAACCTAACATTTTGAAGAACATCCATGTTAAGAAAATTAAGTCATTTCTTGTAACACATTATTTTTTGATAAAGAAATCACAACTGCAAGAGTAAAACTCGATAGGCTACCTAATATATATATATATATATATATATATATATATATATATATATATATATATATATATATATATATATATATATATATATATATATATATATATATATATATAAAGACTTGAAAAACAAGACATTTTTATTACAAATGAAAATAATGGGGTTATAGTTTCCCACATATATTAAAAACTACTTATATTTTGATTCTAATTAACAAATTTTACAACTGACTTACCCATTTCAAAATCTGAAGTAAAGAGCCAGTTCACAGTTCAAATAATACAACTTGTCTTTCTGTTGCTTCGCTGTTCCCTTGTTTTTTGAAAAACGAAGTGTACCTACTTGGTATAGCAGCATTGTTTTCTCGTATTATAGTAGGTATCTTCGCAATTTGACTTTCAGTCGTTCTAGACATCTGAAGCAATTAGGAATTTTCTATTTCTGTTGAAAATACAAACACAAAATATATTTCAGACACAATAAAGTCCTACACGTGGTTCATTTTGAATTGAGGGTGTCACACGGCGCATCTTAAACTGCGCAGCCAAGATATGAAACAGAAACGTTAATACCGTATACAATGTTGTCGGGTTGTAGTTCTTTCATTTAATAAGATCTAATCAATATTTTATACTTTTTAATATATTTTTGCCTGTATCAAATAAATCTAAAAATAGGTCCAACAGCATCTACAAAAAATGTAAAAAAACACAATATTGTTACATTTAAGTGTTTTCTGGTTAAATTTGCAGAGAACCAGCCGAACGCTTTTTAGTGAATTTTCTTCGAAAAAATCCACTATTGGGGCGATCCCGACTTTTGAGTTTTATAAAAAAATATTAAATGAGCGCGAACTAGGACCCCTAGAACCCACATCCGGGGTCAGTTTCAATTTTTATAAGTTTATATATATATATATATATATATATATATATATATATATATATATATATATATATACACCTATATATATATATATATATATATATATATATATATATATATATATATATATATATATATACACCTATATATATATATATATATATATATATATATATATATATATATATATATATATATATATATATATATATATATATATACCTATATCACAGCGATAAGACAAAAAATAAAACAGCTGTGGCAACCAAATTTGGTAGGTAGGTTTGTGAGATAAGTAGTAGACTATAAACTAACATTTTTATTTCTATGTTACAAGCTCAAAGTTCAAAAAAAATATTTTGTGCCAGATTATTTCTATCAAAATTCACGAACCTTGGTGGTTTAGGGGTAAGAACGTGTGCCTCTGAACCGAAAGGTACTGGGTTCGATCCCAGGGTACTCCTTTCACTTTTTCAGTACAAACTGTAAAACTAACATCAACCGAGGTTCTGGCATTGTATTTGAGCAAGTTAAATGTCTGCACGTTCCGCCCTTCGGAGGGGGAGTAAAGCCGTCGGTCCCGTGTCCACTATTCTTACCGTTTGTTCTCTGGTCTTTGCCGAGTTATTTACATTTAAAGTTTTCACACATTACATACCTTTTTAAACAATTTCTCAGTACGGTCCTGTTCCGTGGCACCTCCTTCCCCCCCTAAACATTACATTCGACATAAGGTTCACATTGACTTTGGGAATCCCGAGAATATCCTAGACACATGAAATATTGGCTTCTACTGCCAATTTATCACTTCGCTTTCAGTTTACTACACCGCTAGTAAGTGTACTCGTTTAGACGGTTTCCTGTATATTCAAGTGTTCACAGACATTATTTCTGAAATTAAGCATTGTTTACCTTGTTCTGTTAATGACCATTTGTGTTGTAGTGGTTTAGGCATGCATGTCTCGCTAGTTTCTTCTGGACGTTTTTTTGTAACATCTTTTCGGAAACATGCTTAGACCTCCTTCCCTGGATGCACAAACGACAAGAAATTTTTTTTGTTCATACCCCACAAGGAAGAGACGGGACCAGGAGTAAATAGGGTTGCCGGGCGGGGTAGGTAGTAAAAACGTAATATGAGCAGAAAATGCTAAGAAAACGTCTTAAAGCGGCCTTTTTCACATATAAAATCCATATCCCCTTTAACCCTGCCTCCCCGCACAGCACCCCTATTCGCCCCAGCACCTGTTACTTTTTTGAGGGCTGCTCTCAGGGAATTTGACTTGTGGTTTACGCAACGAGGGTAGGTGGTATGCATGCGAGAGGGAAAGAAGAATCCCCCAGCGAAGCAGACCCTTCATTGCAAAAACAATGTAGAAAACAAATAACATTGGCACGGACCAGGAACCAGCGACACATGTACGCTTAAACCACTACAAAACTGATGTTCATTAAGAGAACAAGGTAAGCTAGGCACAATTTAAGAAATAACGTGGGTGAACACAGATATATATATATATATATATATATATATATATATATATATATATATATATATATATATATATATATATATATATATATATATATATATATATATATATATATATATATATATATATATATATATATATAAGAAACCATCTAAACGGGTACCCGTACTAGCGGTCTACTAAAAGCGAAGTGATAACTTGGCAGTAGAAGGCAATTGTCCATGTGTCCAGAATATTCCAGGGATTCCCAAGGCCAAAGAGAATTGTATGTCAAATGTAATGTTTAGGAGGGGAAGGGGTGTCACCGAACAGAACCGTACTGAGAAATTGTTTAAAAAGTATGTAAGCTGTTAAAAACTTTACATGTAAATAACTCGGCAAAGGCAAGAGAACAATAGATGAGAATAGTGTCAGCGTACGTGCGAGATACCAAACATTATCTACCAGCAGCTGATAAATTGTTTAAAGTGTGTAATGTGTAAAAAACTTTACATGTAAATAACTCGGCAAACGCAAGAGAACAAAAGATAAGAATAGTGTCAGCGTACGTGCGAGATACAAAACTTTATCTATCAGCTGCTGAGAAATTGTTTAAAATATGTAATGTGTTAAAAACCTGACATGTCAATAACTCGGTAAAGGCAAGCGAACAAAAGCTAACATTACTGTCAGCGTACATGCAAGATACCAAACTTTATGTATCAGCAGTCGTTTCATCTCAAACTGTCCAGGAGGTCATCAGCATGCAAATTAACGAGTTTTTCTTGTGATTTGTGCATTTGGGGGGGGGGGGGGTTATTTCTAAGCATGTTACTGAAAAGTTTTTCCTAAAAGTCTTGACGCAGCAAGTGCGTTATGGTAGTGAATTTTGATAGAAATAAACTTTTTGCTTGTAACATAGAAATAAAAATGTTAGTTTATAGTCTACTCTTTATCTCACAAACCTACCTATCAAATTTGGTTACCGGTATAACCTATATAGTAGAAACAATGTACCATATTTTATCAAAATAACTTACTGCGCCTGGAAATGTACAAAAAAAATTTTGAAAATAAACTTAAATGTGTTCAAGAAAACTTGTTTCCTAGCCAACGAACCTTAGGTTAATAGCAAATTGAGTTGTTGAAATTTGAAGCATTTAATGAAAATTCGCTACCAAAACGCACTTACTGCGTTCCCTTTTTTTGTGCATGGAACAGTGTATGAGTCACTAAAACTAGTACGGTATGCTATGCTCTACGTTTGACTTGAACCATTTCCTTATACCCAAATTTGAATGTTTATCTGCCAGAAAAGTAGGTATGTTGTCTACCTATTGAATGTTGGGATTCTCCTCAGATTTGCTAAATTTATCATCATCCGTAATAATACTTTCAAAGTACATGAACATTTTACTTGTTCAAGCTGTTGCATATTTAAACTTTGTATTCATTTTCGCTGTCCTCTACTTATCTTGTGTACCCTTATTTTCGTCGTATTGATGTTTAGTTTGATATTTTTAAAACAACATCTAGCACACTCAACATCCTTTGTAATTCTTTTTCCGTTTCTAATAATCGCTATCATGTCATCTGCGTAACATTCAATGGAACCCTTGTCTATTTATTTTGTTATTTATATATAGTTCTTTTATCTTTTGAAAAAACAAAGTTGAAGCCCTGAGCAAATACGAGTTTATATTATAATAAAGCCTGCGTTTTTAAGTTAACCTACCTGCTTATTTATTTCTAAGGGCAAGGGCTGATTTAGAAGAATGTTCGAAATAAAACCCAACACATGTATAGAAGGCCATCAAACGATCGTAAATGCCTACCTGCTACCTGCTGTCTTCGACCCTAAATAACTGTTCTGTATAACAGTGTAGTCAGAACATAATAGGTAGTTTATTCTGGTGTGGTTCAGTTATATCTTATAGAAGTCTGGACGCAGCAGTTGCATTATGGTAGTGAATTTTTATTAAATGCTTCAAATGTGAATAACTCAATTTTCTATTAACTTAAAAAGTTTAATTTTGGTATGTTATAAGGTCTTTCCTAAGGCAATATAACCACTAAATTTAATTAAAATAACTTTGTAATTTACGGAGGAAAAAATTTTTTCGAAGAAAATTCAAAATTTGAATAACTCAATTTTCTATAAACGTAGAAAGTTGAATTTTAGTACTACTACGGTCCCTCCCAAGGCAAAATATCCATTAAATTTCATTAAAACAGTTTTGTAATTTTCGGAGAATTTTTTTTTCTAAACAAAACTCAACATTTTCCCGGAAAACCCTGCCCGATTTTCCTGGCTAACGATCTCATCCAAGCCATTAATAAAAAAAGGCACTTGCTGTGTTTCATCGAAATTGGTTAATTATTTTTTGAGTTATCAGATTTTGAGAGAAAATAATTGAGAAAGTTACATATTTCGGAAACGGTCCATATATAACATATACGATATTATTGGTCAATAAATAGAGGAAACTTTACAGAGAATAGTAGCAATGGATTAAAAAATGCCGTGTCCTATTTAAAAACTTATGTTAAGCTCGCGACGGACCGCTATATATATATACTATTAGTATAGGGCGCAACGCCGTACTTTATCATTTCGTTGACTTACCGAATTATATATATATATATATATATATATATATATATATATATATATATATATATATATATATATATATATATATTATTTGTACAAATTGCTTGAATAAGTTCATTCGCCAGGTAAATGGGACCTCGTTTTTTCGAAAAAATATAAAGCTATTTGAATGAAATTTGGTACATAGGTTTCTAGTATAAAGATTATAATACTATCACCGCAAATTTGATGTTTTTGAGTAAAAGAACAATTAGCTTATTCAAACTTAATTTTTTTACTATAAATTAGCTGCCAGAAGAATACCAAATTTAGTATTTAAAAAACAGCAAAAACTGAAAGACGCTAGGTCATAGACTAGTCACAAAAATCGTTGATAACTTTTACATTTGGCAACATGGCACAAAGTCAGGCTCATAGACTTATCTATTATGTCATTGGTCAGACTAGTGTTTTGGAAGGCGATTTGGCCAATATTAGAAAGTCAAGTAGAATAAGTACAAAGACGCACGAAATTTAAAATTATATTATTCAAGGGCAATGATTTCTTTTTGTTTTGAAAATAGAAAATAAATCAAATAAATGCACGAGCAAGTCTAAAACAAGAACAAGGTTTCGCCTGGAGTTGTCCTGACATCACGCTGAAGTTTTTTCTTATACCTAACTGAATCATTAAGTAGTTACTTAATGTTACATTTCATTCTCATTAAAAGGTTATTTTCGATTTTGAGCGCTAACTCGTGAAAATAGATAGTGTTCACAAATAATTCTAGTAAGCCATCATAGTCTGGAAACAAATTGCGAACTTTTTATAGGCCTACTCTAACGATCTAAATGTAGTTTGGAATTTGGTAAAGATAATAATTTGATACCTAGTTTTTCATTACAGATGTCTGACATTAAACATAATTTACCTACACTTTCACAACAAACTTTGACATTGGTTAATAGTTGTTTCCATGATATAAGTATCTACCTACCTACTCTTTTCTCCACAGTCATCATATTCTTATGCTGCTTTACTTGGCAAATATAGTAAATAATAACGCATTATACGCTGATATGTGCTTCTGTTACACTAACTAACAAACAAATAAACTTTAAAAAAATCTACAAATTAAAGGCACAGACATAAAACAGTTGTTTAATGAATTTGCCTCGTCAATTACAAAACGTATGAGATAGTGGGACTTATACTTCATTTTGAAATTGGCGCGAAGCGATCCGGACGGTTTTATTGGCTGATATATTCTCCACAACAGACATCCCGGCTGTTTCAATCCCCGCGTTATATTTCGGTTAAGCCATGCTCAGTGCCTTTTTTTATTACAACATTTATTGTAAGATGTTCGTGGTGCAGTATACACTAAGATATGCCTTTTTTGACTTTTAATAATTATTAACAAAAAAAAATCTGCTTAATAATGGGACAGATAAAGGTATGAATTGGAATGCTCTTAAAAACTCTACAAACATTATAATTTTTTGTACTTACTTTTGCTAAACCTGCTACTTATTCAAAAGGCAGTCAAACTTAAATATTTACGTTTTATTTTTATAAAATATTGTAGGTACCCAATGCTGCTTAATTATATACACTTAATTGTACTGTTAAATATTAAAAGTTAAGATTTTAGCTTAATAATGGGAAATTGACTTATTATAACATTTCAAATATATTTATGAACATTCGCTGCAAAAACGCGTTGCCTGCTTACTTTTTTTCAATACTTACTATTTTAACTTGCAGATTTATGAAAACAAGTTTTTTATGAAAATTCGCTACTATTGCGCATTTGCTAAAGATAATAATTGAAATTCAACGCGTTCGGACAACTCTCATAGGAGCCTTGTTTTTTCTTCACATATCGCAAAAAACTTTGTTTGGCTTTTAGGTCTCCATAAAAATGGACTTAGAAATACTAAAAAATATATTGTTTTTTTTTAAGTTTAATTTACTTCTCTTTTTACTTGGAATAGGTAGCGGTAATTTGAGTTTTCTCATTTATATACGTAATTAGTGAATCTAAATGACCCCACGAGACTAAAAAATATAATATATTCATGCATTGGTATATACTATATCAAAACACAATGCCGCAAAACTGTTTGCCTATTTCAGTTCTGACTAGAGCTACTCGAGCTAAACCACGCCTATCAAGGGAATACATTACACATTACAGTCGACCAATCTACTATTGAAGATCCTTATTAAGGTAGTACGTGTATGGAGGGTTGCAAACATAGAGGCAGTGTCGCTCAAAACTGCTGGACTCGGTTGTAAGGACTGTGAACTTGGATATGTTGGACAACCTAAAATAACTATTGAAACTAGATTTAAAGAACATCTGGCGCACCTGAGATATGGTACTATTGATTGATCACCTATTGCTCAGCATATTTTGGATAATCATCATCATGTAGTTAAAGAAAATCTCAAGTTAATCAAAATCAGGCAGCCATGACAGTTATATGCTTACCAAAGTATATATATATATATATATATATATATATATATATATATATATATATATATATATATATATATATATATATATATATATATATAGTTAGAAATTTGAACAAAAATGTTTCGATGAATAGGGTAGGCCCGGTTATGTGTTTTACAAAAGCAGGTATGCAATTTTAATTACAGAGATTTAAGTCTCAACAGTGGGGGTATTTCTGTATACCTTCGTAGAGGACGCTGTTCGCAACTGCTTGACAACTAACATCTACACAGTAGTTAAAGTTTTTGATCGCTTACTTTATTCATCCCTCTGATGACGCTAACGAGCAAAACGATGGTCAGGTCTAAAAACTGTACTGCGATGAATTTGGTTTTTCAAATTGTGCTTATTAAAAGAATTATGGTTCCATTTTTTACCACTAGGTAATACAGGACACAAGTAGGCGGCAAATGTAGGTAGACACTCTTACTTTTTACAGGAAATAGTTAAAGAGTATCTAGTTAGACATGCAAGGGGTTCTAACATGGATGTTCTTTTGTGGGACATAAATATAGATATATTGAGCAACGAAAACTTTACTAGCGATTATTTAAATATTTTGTTCGGTGAGGGGTTTGTATCGGTGACCAATAAGCCGACCAGAGTTCTCGGAGACCGTAAACCCTGCCTTGACCACATATTTTTTAGAACAAGTACTGCTCTGACTTTGTGTCCGCTTGTTCTAAATATTTGCATCACTGACCATTATATTATCGTCCTCCAAATAGGTCTCGCACCTGAAAGAGAACATAGTGTATTAGCTGATACAAATGAAAGTATATATGCATACAAACACGAAATTATTTAAGAAAAGAATTAGTGAAGAAACTTGTGCGAGTGTGTATGGTTCCACTGACGCAAATAAGGCTGCTGCTTTTAGAGTGGTAGGACTGAAATATAAGCAAATCAAAAGAAATAACTGGATCACCTAGGGCTTAATGTATACAGTAAATAGAAAGAACCAGTTAGATAAAAATAAACTGAGACAAGCACATGAGCAAAATATTGCGGAGCAATTTAAAGTCTATAGAAACAGGCTGACTACTTTGAAAACCTAATATTGACTACTATAAAAAACAGTTTGAAGGATGCCAGCTTCAACCTACCAAAATGTGGAGTTCTATTAATAACTTGAGGGGATAAACTCTAAATCTAAGCCTAATAAAACAAACGGAAAGTGAGTATAGATAATTGCTAGTTAATCCGTTGACCGTAGCGTAGAAATTCAACAGTTATTTCAGACGTTTGGGGAGCGACTGGTAGACGGTGGTGACGAGGTGGTAGCGAATGCAGCGTTGGATAGCTGGAAGTGTCTACTATTTCAGTACGAACACACGTTTTAGTCGCTGTAGTAGTATTGTTTCTATAAAGGTTAGAAACGATAGTGTTTTTTTCTCGTGCTGATAAAAATGTGTAACGAGAAACACGAACAACGGATCAATGTGAAATTTCTCGCTAAATTAAGAAAAAACCCGACTGAGTGCTATAAATTGTTGAAAGAGGCCTAGATGAGAATTCTCTATCTCGTGCGCGTGTTTTCGAATGGTATAAACGTTTTTCTGAAGGCAGAGTGAGCACTGAAGATGACGAACGTCGACCGGTCTGTTTAAACTCCGCAAACAGTGACCAAAATCAATTAAATTGTGCACGGAGATCGTCGTATGAGCATTCGGATAATTTCTGAGATTGTAAACGCCGATAAAGGAACTGTCAGAAAAATTTTACATGACGAATCGAACAAGAACAGAGTCTGTGCGAAGTTGGTTACAAAAAATTTGACCCCTGACCAAAAGCTCGTCCGTCAACAGATCTGCTCGGATTTTCTTGAGAGGTTAGATGAAGAGCCTAAATTGATGGAAAACATCATCACTTGCGATGAAACCTGGCTTCTCCAATACGATGTTGAAACTAAGCGGCAATCCATGCACTGGAAAACTCCTGCATCGTCAAGAATGAAAAAAGCAAGGATGCCGAAAACAAAATTTAAAGCCATGCTAATCGGTTTTTTTTTCGACATCAACGGCATTGTGATGACTGAATGGGTACCAGAGTATCAAATTGTAAACCAAACTTACTATTTGAATGTTCTGGCAACACTGCGAGCACGAGTTAGTAAGAAACGGCCGGAGTTGTGGAAAAACAAGTCGTGGAGCTTGCACCAATACAACGCACCAGGCCATAACGCGCTGTCTGTGAAGCGTTATTTGGCCGCTAGATGCACTCGAGTGGTCGAACACGCGCCATACACGCCTGATTTAGCGCCCTGTGATTTCTTTCTGTTGCCGAAGATCAAGTCTGCCTTAAAAGCAACCCGGTTTGAGTCGATGGAAGACGTGAAGCGAAAATCGACGAAGCTCCTAAATACTCTTATAAAAGAAGACTTCCAGCATTGCTTTGACCAATGGAAAAAACGAATGGAACGTGTGTAGCGAGGGGAGTGGAGTACATTGAAGGGGAGCATTCGATTGCAGAATAATTTTCAAAATGAAACTTTTTTTTATAAGCAGTCTCGTTATTTAATATCCAGACCTCGTATATCGAACAAACTTTGGGAAGTTAACATGGTAATATAAAGTTAACATGTGGCGCATAAACTACCTACCTAACAACATCTTTTTTCTTTAATCCATCTGTATAGACTAAGGACTAAGGTCCTGCCAACATCGTTATTCAGTACAACTTGTAAAGTAACGTGGTTAATAATTTGAAGTTGTGACGCTGAGTAGGAGTGAACTATAACCGTCTGCCTGAAAATCTGAACTCGAAATGAATATCTGTATAAATACTTTTTGTCCCTGTGGTATTAATCACAAAAATAATTATAATGGATAAAGGCATCTGCTATTGGCGGGTAGTCTTTTATTCTCCAATATGAATTCATAAGATTTTTTGCACTAAGTTTGTAAATGCTGTCTTATTGATTTACTCAGGAGTTCTTAACTGTATTAAATAATTCCATGAAAGAAGCTTCTCCAAGGAAAGTTCGTTATACCCAGACAGCAATATATAGGGTTTTTCACGATAGCCGTGCATTAGAAATTTATGAACTTCCTTGATATCATAAATTTTGAAATTTTGGCAGCTGTCACAATTTGTAATTGTCTTTTATTCTAAGAATATTTTTAAGGTCACATCACTTCCGGTTAGACCGGAAGTAGTCATCAACTTTGCTAACTTAAATAGAATACCCTATTTTTTTAATTGCATATTCGAATTCTCAATAAAATTTAGTGAAGATTTATATGAGGCTTTCCTATTCCTATCTTCAACTGTTTCAAAGATATTGTGATTTTTTTACATTTTGCGGAACTTCTATCCTCATTTATAACACTTTGTATTTCACATGCTTTTAAAGATAAAAGGCTGGCATTTAGAATACTATAACTTCTAGGGTGTGGCCTTCATATTATCTACCTAAAGTTTACCTGTATCATACAGAGTGTTTTTAATTTAAAGACCAACTTACACATATTCAATGTTGCAAAAGTCATTTTTTTTCAAATGGTGCACCCTGTATATTATTAAAAATTCGAGGTCTAAATTTAATTCTACACCGGTTTTATATAAGTTTTTCTATACCTATCTCTTACGAGTAACTTGCTATTAGAGTTTTTAGCTCCTTTTCTAGAGAATATAGATTACGCTGCACAATAAAGGCAGCTGTGGCTGTCAGAAAACATAATTTTGACAACGCATGAAATCTAAAGCGTCATTTATATTTTAAAGTGAATCTGAGTGTGTTTGTATTACTCACGTTATAGAAATAATAAGCCAATAAAAATGCAGAATAGTGAAGAGTACTCTAATATGGATATTTTAATTTTATTTTATTTTCATGTGGAATGCAATCGGATTGTAAGCAGAATATGCAGGAAGTTTAACGAGAGGTATCCGACTCTATTGGCAATGACTAGAGGAAAATTCGCAGGGATAGAGGAATGATTTAAATTGACTGGAAGTGTCAAAACTACACAGCATGATCCAAAGCCAGTAACTGAAAATGAAGATAATGAGATAAACGTTTTGGCTTATTTTCAAGTTTACCCGCGTAGCTCTAAATAGTACTTCGACCTGGTGATCATTTAAAAAGAGTGGAATTCTTCGAAAACATGTTTCTGAATATTCAACAAGATGCTAATTTTCTCTCTAAAATTATCTGGATCGACGAATCAAAATTTAGAAGGGAAGGAATTGTGAACAGGACAAATAGTCATTTTTGGGCAAGTGAAAACCCTAATGTATTTAGAGAAGGACGTTTGAATAATAATAATAATAATAATAATAATAATAATAATAATAATAATAATAATAATAATAATAATAATAATAATAATAATAATAATAATAATAATAATAATAATAATCAAATTTTAGTTTTAATGTGTTTTGCATTATTATGGACAATAAGGTCTCTTATAAAATTTACGAAGAAAATTTAAACGGTGAAAAGTAGAGAGGATCTTTTAAATCGTGTAATTAGAGCTTTTAGAGATTTTGATCCAAATGAAATCAAAAGCGCTACTACGAATGAGATGAACCGTAGAATTTTCCAGTGCCTTGACCAATATGGTGGTCACATAGCGCATTTATAGTTTTATACTTTTATACTTGTTTTATTTGTCCTTGTTCAGTTTTTGGTTTATTGTTAATATTTTTGTTGAATTTTTTTAAATAATTACATTAGATATTTTTATAAAATCATATCACTTTTCTTATCTGACTGACAATCACAGCTGCATTTGTTGTGTAGTCTAACGTGCACTCTTTAGAAGAGGCGGTTGTTACCTAAAAATGCTAATAACAAGCAACATAGTGAAGATAGGTATAGAAAAACTTATATCAAACCGGTGTAAAATTAAATATAGAACTCGAATTTTTAATAATATACAGGGTGTTCTATTTGAAAAAAAAAAACTTTTGCCACGTTGAATATGTCTAAGTTAGTAACTAAATTTGGAATACCCTGTATGACACAGGTAAACTTAAGGCACATAATATGACAGCTCCCTCCCTCAAGTTACGAAATTCTAAATTCGAGCCTTTTATCTTTAAAAACATGTAAAATACAAACTATTATAGATGAGGTTGCAAAATCACTGAAATACAGAGAAATCACAATATCTTTGGAACAGTTGAAGATAGGGATAGGAAAGCCTACTATAAATCTTCACAAAATGTTGTGGAGAATTCGAATATGTATTAAAAAATGGGACATTCTATTTAAATTAGCAAAGTTGATGACTACTTCCGGTTAATCGGAAGTGATGTGACCTTGAAAATATTTTTAGAATAAAAGACAATTACGAATTGTGACTGCTGCCAAAATTTAAAAATTCAGGATTTCAGGGAACTTCATTAACTTCTAATGCACGGCTATCGTGAAAAACCCTGTATACGTTGGAGTTGACTTCATGGCTCCAAGATAAATCACCAAGACATTTAAAGTGGGTATAATCAACTACTAACAAGTTTGATTTGCGCAATTGAGATTTTAAACATAGTGCCGTAAAAACATAAGAAGGTAGACGAATGAACTTTAAGAAGGCTTATCGACGCTTTTCGTGGAAGGTTTCGAAATATTCACAGCTTAGCCAGAATGTAAATTACTAATTTATCACAAGATGGACAATACATTTCTCTGAAAGGTCAAGCCAAACAGTTTGTAAAAGTATCAACATAGTGCTACAGTCTACAGACGCTGTCGCATTGTCGTCGCAACAGTGCAAGAAAGTTTCAATATATGTACACCGAATGTTGTCTCGTTCCTCGCAATGTCTTTAATAATGTTATAAGAATAATGTTTATGGTTTAATAATTCAAACAAACCAATACAAATTACAGAAACTTGCAAAAAATAAAGTTAACCAAAGAAGACAAATAACGCTCAACAAAATGAGTTACAGCAATAAATGATTCGAACAATCCACTGAAGGCGAACCTTGTCAATAGAGATATTTAAAATTCTAGACTATTCTTTTCTGTCTCCCTCGCTTGATCCTATAGGTTTAGCACAGCATAATCAACAGTTGGAAGGATGACCTCGGCGACAAAAATATAAAAAAAAAATTTTTTCGCTTAAGCGTCGTAAAAAAATTTGGGAAAGAAAATTTTTTTGTGTCTGTCAGTCGATCGGTCTGTATCTCGCCACGATAACTTTAGAATAAATTGCGACATCGTCTTCAAATTTGGTACAGTTAGCACATGACAAACAAACTGTTCGGATTGTTTTTGGGGGTGATTTGGTGAAAATATAATTTTTTTCGTTAAAACTCGAGTAATATAACGTTTTTTTTTTTTATTAGAAACTTTTCAATTTCATTAAACATCTGTGCTGAAATTAAATTAATGGTTGAATGTGTGGGGGTGGAATATCAGTGACAGAAATTTCAAAATCTTTTTTTTTTTGCTAAAACACCGTAAAAAGTCTCAAAACATGTAAAAAACTTGATTTAGGAACTGTCTGTCTGCTAGCAGTCGCAATAACTTGCGAATGAATTAAGATGTCTTATTTAAATTTGGTATCCAGTTAGCACCCGACAAAGAAACGCATCGAACTGTTTTTGTGTAAGATCGCTTCATGATGTGGGAGAGAAATGAGGAGTGATTTGGTGAAAATTAAAATTTTTAGTTAAAACGCGAGTAATAAAGCGTTTCAGAAGTTTATGGGTAACGGAATAAGAATATTTTCTTTATGGTCACGTCATGGACCCTAAATTCATTTCATGCGAATGTCTTTCTGAGGAGAGTAAATTACCACAGCTATGTGGACGTTATGATTCAATTTGCAGCACTATTTTTTTTTAAACTAACACTAAAAGCACACATGTTGCAAATGTTTCGGTCAATATGACTGGTCTTTTTTTAATTAATTAGTATGCTGAATGTGTTCTGTGCCTGCGAGTTGACCGTATAGCTATAACAACCGCAGCGCAAACCAGGCGATGATTGTTGACGTTTCTGCTTGATCCTGTGTGTGTTTATTCGGAAATTTTAAAAATAAAGTAATTTTTGCAGTGTTTTGAAAATAATTATTACGGTTGTTTAGATTGGAATCTATCAGGCGTTAAGCATAACAATTAAAAATCTCTCATTAACGTCAGCTATTGTTTCTGACGTACAGATAGTAATATAAAGAAAGCTTAAAAATAATAGCCAATTAGTTTCTTAACGGATTGGGGTGAGAAATTTACAGTCTAACACTTTTCTTTTAGAACAACGACCTTATAGAAGCAGTTTATGAGTCAAATTGGTATGAAGCATCTCCGAAAGTTAGATATCACATATTTATGATTCTCATACATTGTCAAAGACCATTTGAGGTGAAAAATGGACCTATATCTAATTTTTCAACACCCTCATTACTAATGGTAAGGGCATTTCTTATTTACAATATGATCATCAAATTGAAAGTAACTAAATTTTATCTCTTTGATTTAGTTTCATTTATTTATTTATTATGCTGTTAATTAAATAGGTTTCATTAATATATTTTAGGCTTCGCTGTTTTACGGAGCCGCATTCTAGTTTAATTCTTCAAGGTAATCCTCCTTCAAGTGGATGGTCTGTTGAAATTTCTTTCATCATCTATATGGCGCTATTCTTTTTCTTCCCACATCACTTTCTGGGCCTCCCCAATTTACGAAAAAGTAATAAAACGTACTTAGCCTACATAGGCAACGCAGTAATTTTATTTGTTTAAAATAATATCCTCCAAGACCTACCCATTTTGCAGAATGTTCATACAGTAACTATAAACTATCACTGTGCTGTTTGTTGAAAATCGCTTACCTTTCAAACGTTTTGTGAGCTTGTGGATAAATAATCTGATGGTGCGAAACACGGAGAATAGGGCGGATGTTCAACCAATTCAAAACAAAATGTATCAATTGTGTGCTGTAAAATCAACGACTGGTGAACAGAGGCGTGTCTTGCAGAAAGAGCACACCTTTAATCAGCTTTTCGCGTCGTTTTCTTTAATATTCGCTCGTAATTTAGTTAGTTACTCACTATAGTATGCTCCTGTGACAGTTTCACCCTGTTATAGAAAATCCAGTAGAACTGTCCGATTTTGGTCCAAAAAATTTTCAACCTTGCCAGTCGTTTTTTGAACGAATTTTTTGGGTCTTTGAGAACCGGAATACTCTCACTCGATTGCTCTCTCGTCTCTGGTTGAAAGTGATGAATCCATGTTTTGTCCTTAGTGATAAGATGACCCAAAAAATTGCGAGGAATCCTCTTCAAAACGGTGGCACACTTCCTTCGCCATTGTGAAGCGAGCGCGCTTCTGATCAGCGTTCAAGCATTTCGAAATCCATTTTGCTGAAAGCTCTTTTCTTTTCAAGTCGCAATGAACAATGTGAAGCACACGTGCACCGAAAATGTGCAGTATTAAAACTATACGTTTCAGTCAAGTTCATCGATCTTCTAAAATCATCTCAAAAACAGAATCAATGTTTGAGTGATCACAGAAATTGGTTTCTTAGACATGACGTTTTCACAAATTTACAGTTTTAGCACTATTTAACTTTTGGATATTAAAGTTTGAGAGCTTAGTATTTATAAAACATCATGGATGTTATCTTAGGAGAAAAATTTTTTAGTGCACAGTTTCTATACTAACTAAATATTAATAAACCCTCGCATGTTACACGATTTGTTATTTTATGTGGATACATTTTGTTTAGTTGTCTGGTCTTGTTATTCTTGCTTCTTTAATGATGTGTCTGTCCTCCATTTGGGGTTTTGTATTTCTGCTGGGCCAGAAAAGATTAATATTATTGTAAACAACTCATCTTGTAGGGGAAAGTGGGGCAAAGCCAGGTACCAAAATTATGACTTAACATTGTTTGCTTTGTTTCGCAGATTTATATGGCCAAACGGTCTTTCTGATCTCCTAATATATCAGAAACCTTTATAAAACTGTTTTTGTTGCACACGTTTCTTTATCGCTCAAAAAATAATATTTTAATTCACTTGGTAAAAAAACCTGGTGTTACCACAAGTGTGGGGTAAAATCGGCTGTCTATTTAAGTCATAAGAAAATTGTTTTGGCAAGGTCAGTTTAAGGTATAAAAAATATATCTAAAAGCTTTATAGAACTTTTTTATAACAACTTGGAAAGAAACTTCGAAACACATATTTCTGCTAAAATAGTCAGCAGTTGTTGATAAAAACTTAAGCTGAGTTAACAAAATATTTAGTACAGAAATCACAAACAAAGCTGTCCGCTTCTTCCACTGAATTAGAGCATCCTCGTTAGTTCAGTATCTGCACTTTAAACACTGAATTCACCCTTGATTTGGAATTTTTATACAACACATTACAAAAAACAGGTTTTATTTAACTCTTTCTCCTCATTCGGAGGATGAATACATGTACGGAACAGGTTTTGTAATTTTATTTCTTTTTCTGTCCTCTTTTTGTCTTTACTTTTCGATTCAGATCTATTATTATCTGCCTGCTCTCTTCAGGAACCAGCAATTGCCCTATAGTTTTCTTTTTGTTATGCAGTTTCCTTTAACACCAGTCTGTCCGACCCTTTTCATTTTTACTTTCTCTTCTTCTTCCAGTACGTTATTGTACGGCGATGAAGTTAAGATTGCTTTTTGCCCTTTTTCCTGTTTATCATCTTTTAAACTTGCACTCCCACAACCTGAGGAACTGGCATTAGAAGCGTCGGAGAGCGCGTTAAAGGCGATAATACATTTAAAATAGTGTTTTGTGCTGTTTCAGGCATCGCATCATCCTTTAGACAAGTCACGGTTCTAGCTGAAATGCTCTCTTGAATCAACATGCGAGGGAACACGAACATAGGAAGCATCATGAAATTCCCAGAGGGCTCATGCATGTCTCTTCAGTTACTAAAACTCCACGTTGTACGGAGGAAAAACACCCCACTTGTTTTCCGCCCCTAAGCGCCAAAACCTTTATGGCTAATTTGGGACCGTCAAAATTATCGTTTCACCTATAGTGTAGATATGGCGGGTAGGATATTATGTTATCTATAAATTGACTGCAGTAAATCAAAAAATTCCCACTGCGACACGATTAAATCACTTTGCTTTTTCCAATGAGGTTTTCTCAGAATTTCTTAATGATAACTGAAGATGCCTCATCAGAAAACTGTACATACAGTCCTTTCCTGACATTTGTGTGGTTTTGTTGAAATTATGACTGATGCAATTCTTTTCCGCTAATTCATATGCCAAGCGACGAAGGTCATACAACGTTAGGCCGAGCAGTCTTTCTTCCAGCCATAAATTATAAACATTGCACAGAACAAAGAAAACCTATCTGCCCCGTGCAAAATAGGTAGAACTGACAAATATGGCGATTACGACCAGTACGTACGCTGTGTGATACATGGCGGCACCCTTTAGAGAGATCTTTAGGTACCCCGTTTGACTCGCCTACCCGGTTTTACCCCACTCTCTTCTACAATACACTTCTTGAAAATTTTGAAATTCATTTAACTTGGCAAACTCATTAATACCATCCAATAAAACAGTCAGACTGTTTTAAGCAAAAATCCCAAAATTTGCACTATTTAATTTTTTGAATTGTTGCAGACGATGAAGGCATCATACAGCTTTTTAGCACTTCTGTTTCACGCCTGGCAACAATAATGTATAAACGAAAATGTATTGCGTAACCTGTCCCATCATTGTGTTATTTATATTACTTCTATTTGATTGTAAATTGATAAATAAAATATTTTAAAATCTTTTTTGTTTTATTAGTAATTTTACTTTTAATTAAGGGAGAGTAACATTTCATTGCACAGATTTTTAATACGGACCTATATAGTATGTCGAAGATATTCACGTATCATTAGGATCTCGTAATAGATAGAGTTTTGGTTAAATTCGGAAAAAATTGCGGAACTAAAGGGCCACTAACACAATATTATAAAATTTTCGATGAAATATTGTAGCTCTATATGTAAGACGGACAAACAAGACAACCTAAATTTCATTTTTGGAAAAATATTTTAAACAAATGAAATGGGTTAACAATTTAAACATAAATTGAAAATCTTGGTTCGCTGCTTTGTCGCAGGGGTATCCTTACTCTTCTGCATACCTACAACCACCCAAAATGCATAAACAAGAACAATGTAAACAAGAAAAGTTTTTGGGCAAATATATAGGGGTTCTGGGCGGGATAAACAGAATTTTAAGGAGGTATAGCTGCAAAATAGGATAAAGGCAGCTCCTAGAGGTCCAATTAAGCTGTTTTTTCGAACTTTTCGCTCACACTTACTTTTTATCTTCTTCCCCGCCCAACACCCCTATTCACTCCTGATCTCGTAACTTTCTTGGGGACTATTTGCAAGATATATTTCTTGTGGTTTGAGCGTCCCCGCACAACACCCCTATTCACTCCTGGTCCCGTAACTTTCTTGGGGACTATTTGCAAGATCTATTTCTTGTGGTTTGTGCGTCCAGAAGGAGATTTAAGTATGTGTCTGAATTTTTTTTCCAAAAAGCTCCCGTGTGCTAATCTGCATATCTACCGAAATTTTAATTTTTATCTACAAAACGAATGTCCCTGCCAAATTATAAACGTGGCAGGTATTTTCCCTTATTAGTCGCTTGGGTGATCTGTTTTAGTCCACTCAATCGAAACAGTTTCTGCAAACACAATAACAAAAATGGTTTTCTAAAACAAATTTATCGTTGCTTGTGAATCTGATTGTGTTATTTTTAAAATTTAGTACCCACGCTGCTTTTATATAGGTTTTAGTATGTATCAAACCTGAAGATTCTAGTTTAATGGGAAATTGAATTATCACCATCTGGAATATTTTAACGAAAATTCGTTTCCACAACGCACTTGCTGCACTTAAACCCTTTTCAACCTGTATTTACTATTGCTGTATCCATACTTTTTGAAAATGAAATAAATAAATGTAAACAATACAAAATTTTAAAATTAAAATTTTAACAATTTACACAACATTTGTTTATTGGTATAATTTAAACTACTGCATGATATTATGTAGTTTCATTTACGTCAAATTTTCCATATACGACATGAAGAGTAAATAATAATGTAAATTCACTAAAAACTAAAAGTAAACAAGTACATTATCCCAAGGTTCTAAGGTATTAGTTAAGTTCTATTATTTGTTTATTATGTCTGTACACAAAGAAGAATAAAAAGATAACCTCGAATTCGACTCCCAACTTCTGTCATTTTGCAAAATAACAAATAGCAATGACAAATAGCTAACTGGCATTGTCAGATTTAACTAGGAGAGGGCGATGAGTTTTAAATGCCTTGATGAATGAGAATTTTTCAAACAGTTTTTCACATTTTTTTCTGAAAGTGTGTGAGTGTCAAAACGGTCTAACGAGCTTATCCAAACTATTAAGAAAATGAAGGGAATTGCCAAATTTGGTTTCGATTGGAAAAGTAATTTTTGAGTTATCGGCTGGATATATATATATATATATATATATATATATATATATATATATATATATATATATATATATATATATATATATATATATATATATATAAACGTTTCTACTGACCTTGGATTGGGTTCCAGGGGCCCTAATTCACGCTCATTTGAAGAAATTTTCCAAAAATCTTATATCGGTACCTCGCTAATAGTTAATTTTCTTAATGGAAATTCACTAACAAACACTTTTTACAGCGATTTTGTATAGGCTTTGCATGATAATGTCAATTTTACTGTTCGACATTTCGTTCTTGAAAAAACCATCACCAACCTATTGTTTTAAATACGCACTGGTTTAAAAATACAGGATTATGAAATATTTTTAATTCTGTATTTAGTGACATATCACATGTGGTTCTTAATTAAGCTTTGGATATGGTGCAGCCCTGCCGGGCATGCCACGGGACGCGCTCGTCTGGTTCACGGACGGATCTGGCGGGGAGCGTGGGACGGGGGCAGGTGTTTACTCGGAAGGACCGAGGGTAAGTCATAGTATTTCCCTCGGAAACGATGCAACGGTGTTTCAGGCCGAGATGTACGCCATCCTGCACTGTGTGCGGGAGAACAAGAGGAGGGGCTACACCAACAAGCGGATCCTCATAGCCACAGACAGCCAGGCAGCCCTTAAGGCACTAAGTAGCCCACGGGTAAATTCCTGGCTGGTGAGTGAGTGCCGAGACGAGACGAGCGACCTGGCTGGGCATAATGAGGTGACCCTCATCTGGGTGCCGGGTCACTCGGGGGTTAAAGGCAATGAAGAAGCTGACAGTCTCGCGAAGAGAGGGTCAGCAGAACCATTTATGGGACCAGAACCGGCTCTGGGCGTGTCAAAGAGCACTGCCAGGGGAGCCATTAAGTCCTGGGTCAGAAACCAACACAAGGTGTACTGGGCGGACTGTCCAGAGCTCAGACATGGGAAGTCAATAATTGACGGACCCAGTTCAAAGAGAGCTGTGGAGCTGCTAAACCTTAGCAGAGGACAGCTCAGAAACACAACAGGTCTCTTGACGGGACACATGGCCGTCAAGAAACACCTGCATAAAATGGGGCGGTTGGAAGGGGACCTAGCATGCAGACTCTGCGGTGAGGGGGAGGAATCAGCCCAGCACATCTTGTGTGAGTGTATAGCTCTGGACCGGAAAAGACAACTGATCTACGGTCACTCTAGACCGGAGACAGAGCAATATAAAACTTCACCCTACCAATCGCTGTGCAGACTAGTTCAAGGCACAGTGATCTTGGAATGGGTGGAGTAAGACTAAGGGTATGCACAATCAACCAAGGGTTGCGGTGCTATCGGGGCGGCAAGGCCGCGGACGAGCCCTGAGGGAACAAAAAAAAATGGTGCAGCCCTAATCAGGATTTAAAATAAAATAATAATAAGTACGAGCCAGCATTATAAAAAAAGGTAACTAGAATTAATCTTTCTAAAGCAAAAGAAGGTAAAACACAAATAATAGACATTCTAATAATGATTGGGTAGTGTTTAATGACAAGTATCCCGATCATATCGCAATCACAGGCAACAGTTCAGTAACATCAGTGGCCGGCACATCGACTAGTTGCATTTTCCGTGCGCTACGTATAGTACAGGCAATAGAGGAGCCCGTTACTCTTGTCCATAATGCATTAAACTACAGGAGTTTTTAGTGAATTTTCATTAAGAAAATTCACTAATAGAGAGGTATCGATGGTGAGACTTTTGAAAAATTTCTTCAAATGAGCGCGAATTTGGTCCTCTAGAACCCATATCCAAGGTCGGTTTTGATTTTTATATGCTTATATATATATATATATATATATATATATATATATATATATATATATATATATATATATATATATATATATATATATATATGTATCCAACTGATAACTCAAAAAATACTTGACCGATCTTCACTAAATTTGGGGATTACCTTGATTTTGTTAATGGCTTGGATGAGTTCGAAGATGAGCACCGTAGGTTTAATTTTTTGTATAAAAAATGTAAAGGAAATTTTTAAAACGCAATATTTTTTTTGTTTGAAGTACTGCAGTGATTCAAATGAAAATTTGCACATATAAGGGAGATGTCAAAATAAAGTTGGTAACCAAATTTCAACTTAAATGGTCCACGAGGAAAGAAGTTGTTCGAAAATGAAAAATGTATAAGAAATAAAAAATTCACTAATAATGTGTAAGAAATAAATAATCTACGACATCAGTTTGAATTGCATAGGCATTTCGCACATGCAACGTTGACAAGGATAGTTGGAGTATTAATGTGTTTTTTATTACTTTAGACCCGAAAAATGTAAAGTCGTGGAAGCCAGACAACGGTAGTTAAATATAAATAAGCAGGGTTGTCAGATATAATAAAAATTATGTTAGTATGAAAACATATGGACCTAACATATTTTTTTTAAAATTATTAATGACATAATTCAAACAATAATCGCGGTACAATAACCAAACATTTTGAATTACCAAATCCGTATCATATTTTAAATTAAAACGTATTTGTTACCAAATCCGTATCATATTTTAAATTAAAACGTATTTGTAATTTACAACTTTTTTTTTATTTTCTTAAGTATAATTGAAGACGGGGATGTAAGATATAATTTTCTCTGTTAGTGGCCTGGGCTGGAATAGTATACGCATGCTGGGGGAGTTTCGAACGGCATGGTATTCGTTGATATGTGGTTGGTTGCATAGGCTCGAGGTCCGTAGATAGAATCGTAAGAATCACGTTCAATTGATGTCTGGCAACAAGGTACGATCATGCTGTCACTTGTCACTTGCGATGTTTAAAATTCAACGTGTTGCCGTACAAGAAAATTCATTTCTTTGCTTTTATTCGCATAATTGAGATAACTGTAAGAAATTGAGAGATATCCTACATAGATTGCATGGAATAGCCGCTTTGCTGGACTACAATAGGTTGAGTTAACAGGTAACCTATACAGGACTCACTCGACATCAGTAGTGTCTAATTAAATCGAGGCACGATAACCCTCAACAAGAGGTAATGTAGACTTGCGAATTTATTTTTTTATATCTCTATATCCGATGTTTCGCATTTTACAGGGATGTAGTGTTAGGCAATTGAAGTCCTTGCTTTCACCTAAAGCGGCGTGGTGTTTGGCAATATCTAGTGTTGTGTAAATAGAGGCAATTTCTATTGTTGGGTAGCCTCTGGATGTTGTGTATTTCATTGTTTCTGGTTTTAAATTAATGGTCCAATTACGTATGGTACAGAGTCACAAGCATGGTATGGTAAGGAGACCATCTTTGGATTCATTTGCAGGTCGTAGTGGTAATCGATTGTCATAGTTGTACTTCCAGACAGTCGAATGTCAACCGAGAGATCCAAGGCAGGATATAGAGTTTATGGTTCAGATAAGTTGTAGCCTGTATGCTTATAAAAGACATATTACTTTTGACCCTTTTAACGGCATTTATGAATATAATAGCTTCCTTTTGACTGGTCATTAGGGTGATTAGTAGATAACGTTGCTATTAACAGACAGATAAAGGTATCTTGAGAGTTTGCAATGCTTCATGTTTATTATTTGAGCTGTCTGAAGCTTACATTGATATAATTGGTCAGAATTTTGCGTAGGTGACTCAGTAATTATTAGGATATTTTTACCAAGGTGTACAGCTTGCTTCACATACTATACAGAGTGATAATATTATTTGAGCTAGATATAGGATCTTAATACTGATATTTTTAAAGCGTATGTGAACTACACATATACACGTTTTGTGGTAGCTTCTTGATTTTAATGTAGTGATACTTTTTGCTAACTAATTATACAGCTTGTCTTGTCATTGATATCCATATAATTGATAGTAGTTTTTTATAACTGGAAACCATACAATTAGTTACAGCGTAGGATATTTTGTTAACCAGATTGGTTACGGTAGCTTAGATGACTCTCAATTTGCTTGCCCTAATATTTGAAGGTGTATATATTCATCGTTGACTCATTGTGTGACCTATCATAGTATCTGATTGTGTTTTTAATACACCAGAATGTTATTATATTTCTTTTTTGTACTTTGTGTTATATTTAGTCTGCATTTACTCTCTCATCCCCGAATCAGTGATACTGTTTTAACTAGTGTGTATTTGCTGCTATATTAGCCCTGGGATATCGGACAAGCGAGCATAAGTTTATGTGTATGTGTCATATATTATTTAGGAGGATCTAATGGTTGCATATTTATGCCACTTACATGCACCCACGGGTACTTTCCTCTTTTAGGATAATGTAAGTTACAACATTTTAATATCCAGTCCTGCAGAGTTTTTATCACGGGTTTGACGTCCGACGTATCTCCCAGGTTGGTTTTAGGTACAGCTACCAGTGCAGTTCAGCGAGTTCTTGATTATAGTTGGATTGCAGGTGATTAAGGAGAGGTATTGTGTGATAACATCTTACTTTAATATCCGGTACTGGGTGTAAAACAATCAAGTGGCGCCCCCTTTATCTTAACATCGTGTTTAAGGAACCCACGGCCGTCTCCACTGTCTAAAGGCTGCCGGCCACCTCGAATACCGGTAACTTTACTCTATATTTCCAATAGATTATAACGTTGGTTGTGTTTGAAGTTTAATAGGTAGGTTATAGCCGAGAGGGATTATATAAACAACTTGGGCGGTCACAAAGTATGCAATGGCTGGAAATTATTTTGCGCTATGAGGAATGTCTCTGGATGTAACTCAAAGTTAATAAGATGTTCACACTTTGAAAAGTGTTAATCGATAAAACACTAGAAATCAGGTTATATTTTTGTTCCATAATTACCTCAAATATTTTGTTTTTCTACCTAGTTCAAACTATTTTCTTCATTGATATCTTCTATTCCATCTCAAACAAATCGTTTCTGTGGAGTTCGAAGTGAAACATTTCTCTAGTTTGTTTACCTCTGTCTTGTAAAATATGTTTACATTTACTGATGAAATCCGATTTCCTTTTCCGAACTTACTTTTGCATTCCTTTATAGCATATGTTATAAAACCAATTGTATTTGCAGTAATTTATAAATGCTTCTCTTCTAACATATCTGATTACACAGATAACCATGATTACATAGAAATTAAATCTACTTTGCAAAGTATACAATGGCTAGCAATGATTTACCACTATATATCATATCTCTGAATATAACCCAAAGCTTAATAAAACTGTTTCAATTTTGAAAGGCATTAAATGACAAAATACTAGAAGTCCGATTATAGTGTTTCTTTATAATTAGTACCAATGTTTTACTTTTCTACCTGTTTCAAAATATTTTCTAACTTACAAATGGTTCTGTTATAGCTAATATGATAAATTATACGACAGTGATCACAGAAAAATATTTCCTCATACATACACATATGGTACCAGAACAGTTTCTAGGCGTGACAAACAGCTTTGCCAAGGGGTCCATTAAGTCCTGGATCAGAAACGAACATCAGGTGTACTGGGCAGACCAGGGCTCACACATGGGAAGTCAGTAATTGAGAAATCCAATTTAAAGAGAGCTGTGGAGCTGCTAAATCTTAGCAGAGGACAGCTCAGAAACACCACAAGACTCTTGACGGTACACATGGCCGTCAAGAAACACTTGCATAAAATGGGGCGCTTCCAGGGGGACCTGGCGTGCAGACACTCCCGCTAGGGGAAGGAACCAGCCCAGCACATCTTATGCGAGTGTAAAGCTCAGGACCGCAAAAGACTGCTCTACGATGAGTCTAGACCGGAGACAGGGCAATATAAAAATTCAGCTTGCCAATTACTGTGCAGACTAGTTCAAGGCGAAGTGATTTTTGGAATGTGTAAAGTAGAAAAGACAATGGGCATGCACAATAAACCAAAGGCTGCGGTGCTATGACGCAGACGACCCCTAAGGGAGAAAAAAATACATATACAACGTAGTGCATTTGACAAGGGTTTGAAAATACAAAATTCAGACTTTAATATAAATTATATCTTAACATATATTTTCCTAATTTGAAAACCATATTGCCACAGAAAACTGAAAATCATGTGGTAACACTTTTATATAGTTAGTAACAATGATCTGTTTTCTTAAATCAAAAATATTTCCTATTCTGAAAAACATAATGCCACAGAAAACTGAAAATCATGTGGTAACATTTTTAATATTTAGTAGCAATGATCTATCTGTTTTCTTAATTCAAAAATATTTAATTTATACATTATATTTGTTTTCTATGGATGTCAATATTTTGTTTATTTCATTACAACATGTGGTATAATTGCTGATGAATATTGTGCATAATTGACTGCTGAGGACATAAAATTTTTTTTTAGACGTAGTAGGCAAAGTAACACAATCCATATAATGCATATGTAATATATAAAAATTCACTAAAAATTGTTCGTGTAATATTTTATATGTTTATATATTCTTCTATAATAAAAAATCAAAATCCATGTTGTTAAAAAAAGATACAAGTAAATAATTTCAAGCATTTTAAAATACTTTGGTTGCTTGTTTAGTGTCACAAATAAACTGTTTAGCTGCTATAAAGGGTAATATCATTTGCATGTCCATTTTGAGTGTACTCTACATCATTGAGTAAGAAAACAGTATTGCAAATATTAAACTTAAAATTTTTGTGCAGGAAAAAATGTAAACTGAAGAAAAAAAAGTTAATATCCATAAACTACATATTTAGAATAAAGATTAGCATAAAGTTTTCCAATAGTCCCTATTTCATTTTATAAATATTAACATATTTTTCGAAAGTAAAAATTTTTAAGAGATAAGAATTTTATAGAGCCTCGTTGATCCAGGGGTAAGAACGTGTGCCTCAGAACCAAAGGGTACTAGGTTTAATTATTATTTTTTTCGCTTTTCCACTCATATTTACAGTTCCTTTTCCTCGCCCTACACCCTTATCAACTTCTGGTCCTGTAACTTTTTTAGAGGTTGTTTATAAGAAATGTTTGTTGTGGGTTATGCACCTAGGAGAATCCTAAGCATGTTTCGGAAAAAAATTCTCAAAACCCTCCATGAGGTAAACTGCTAATTTACCAAATTTATTTTATATATATATATATATATATATATATATATATATATATATATATATATATATATATATATATATATATATATATATATATATATATATATATATATATATATTTCATTTTGTGCTGTTTAGACAAATTAAATTCCCGATTGTCACTTATTTTGTTTATTTTATTAAATTAACCCACTATAAAGATTTATCTAGAGATCTTGTATTTTATTTGTCCCTTTGGTAGTACCTTTCTTTTTATAAATCAAACATCTTAATCTTATGAAAATTCACTACCATAACGCACTTGCTGCGTCCCGAGTTTTTTTTTATAGATAGGTTCAGAATGACGTACTGAATGTAAAAACACAAAATCCTTACAAATTAGGAGGGCGGAAGTGCCGCCATTTTGAGAAAAACCGTTTCGGCCTATATCTCCGTAACCGTGCACTCTAGGCCAAAAATGGTAATGACCTTTATTGTAGATAATTGCATTTATCATAATTTTTGTTAAATATTTTTTTTGTATGACTCATCGTTTACAAGTTATACGACTATTAGCATTCATTTACTAACTTTTTTACCTATATCTTGGTTAATAATTGTTTAAGAAATAAAATGCTTATAACTTAACTTTTCAACCGACAATTTTTCTAGAACTTGCACTTAAATTTTTTTCTCAAATTAATTGAGTTCGGTAAGTACCTTCCTTTTGTAAATGGTTGATAAGTTCGTTAGCCAGGAAAATCCGATAAAGTTTACCGGGAGAATTTTGTTTTTTTTTGGAAAAAAATGCATATATCCTAAAATGAAAAAGCTATAGTAACCAAATTTCGTGCACTGGTTTCTATCATAAAGGGTATCGTCTGCACCAAGATTCAAATATATAGGTTAAAAGAGAAAGAAATTACAAGCCTCTGGTTAAAAAAAAAGTTGAAGCGTCAAAATTGATAATTTTTTGACATTAGCTTTTAAACTTTATTTTATAGTCTAAATTGCATCATGTACAAGAACAAACTTACACTTATTTATATGATTCACTGTATAATTTTAGTGCTAATAATAATTGTTATTCTAATTATAAATACATTAGTTCTTATAATGTACATAGACATCAATTAAATATTTATTCCAATATAACTTTATTGTATTCCTCACTTGTGAAATTTCTATATAAAACTATCAGAAACACAGAACCGTATCAAAGAAAGAAGTTAAAAAGTAAATATAATGTGAATGCCAGAAAATATCTCAAGCAACATTTATACGCAATGTAGAATGTGGAGTTTTGATCAGTATTTTGCAAGTCATATGAACGTCTGGGCCCTGCAGGTCACCCTTCCTGGAGAAAATGCAATTATATACTTTTTAAGTATTAAACATAACCAGATTTTCAGAGCCGCAGCTGACACTCTTAGACAGATTTTAATTTAGTTGATTACTTCGACTGTCATTTATAATAAGCTAGAAGTAGGTATCGGACAAGTGGACGAGAACGTGCTGTGAAGACTGCTATCATCAGCGAAGCTGTGAATCCAATTGTTGGTTGTTAATGCTGGGTCGTCTCAGTTATATACAAAAGAAAATGTGTGAAACACCCGTATTAGTTTCTGAGTTATCTGAACACCTTAGAAAACAATATACGAGCGCTTCTTAAGAAACTACATAATCATAGGCCTAGTTTCGAAGGCAGTCTGTTTGATGAAAGTTCATTGAGGAGTGCTGCATCCGACACGCTATCGAACGCTTTAGGAATGTCGAATAAAATGGCGTGACCTTTTCCATATGTTTAGAGAGCAGAACTCCAAAGACGACTGACCTATGTTAGAATATTGCCAGTTGATCGATTGTGAGGAAACTCGCATTGGCGACCAGTAATAATAATAATCTTTATTGACTCAAATATGATACAAATGCCCACTTGGGCGTAGAGCCAGTTTTCACTAATATATACACACTCATACAAAAAGTGTAAAATATCAAATACAAAACTTTAAAACACATTTAAATTGTATGTATAGAAGAAAAAAAACTATGTATAAATAAAATATAAATAGGTATATAAAATTGTAAAATATAAAACACAAAAACATTAAACACATTAAAATTGCATGTAAAAATAATAACTATGTATAAATAAAAACATAATAATTAAGTATACAAAAAGTGTAAAATATAAAATACAAACATTAAACATATTAAAATTACATGTATAATAAAGAAATTATAATAACTAAAAAGACAAAAACCTCACCAGACACAAACTGTATTATAAGAAGGCCTTGTTTTGAGGGAGCCTAAACCAAAATATGCTGCAGATCGGTAGCATTGAAATACTCATCCATATCGTAGATGGCTTTTTGCAACAAGTATTTGTGCAACTTTGCTTTCAGCTTTGGCATGGGCAACTGTCTTACCTCAACGGGCAGCTGATTAAATATTTTTATAATATTGTACCTTGCATTTCTCTGCAACCTAGTCAGGCGTGTGTGGGGTTGTATCAGGTCATCTCTGCTGTTCATAATGAACAAACAGATCACCATTTTCCTTCATAAACTTGACACATTCAATGATATACAGCGAGTAGTAGGTGAGAATATTTCTCGACATAAAATAGCCTCTGCAGCTTTCGGTTGGTTTCAAACCAAAAATTCTCCTGATACATTTTTTTTGTGCTCGGAAGACACTGCCTACCTCCACAGAACCACCCCATATAATTATACCATATCGGATGCAAGACTCCACTAGCCCATAGTAAGCTGTTAGAGCTGCTTCCCTGGTCACCAAGTAAGCTACAGATCCCAGAATGTAAGTTAGTTTAGAAATTTTTTTTACTACTTGAGAAGCATGCTCTTTCCAATCTAGTCTCGCATCCAAATGCAAACCCAAAAATTTTAAGTTGTACTTGGTACTTACTGCAGTATTGTTGAGCCTTATTTTCAGTGTATCAGTAAACATGGCCACCGAACTAAATCTTATCATGTTGGTTTTATCCATGTTTAATTTCAGATTGTTGTTTGAGAACCAGGACTCTAATTCACAAAACTCACCATATATCATATCAAGTAGCCTGTGTTGCTTTACGTCCCGAAATATTACACATGTATCATCAGCATATAATCCTACCCTGCTTACTAATGACTGTGGCAGGTCGTTCGTATAAATTATAAAAAGTGTGGGCCCTAGTATGGAGCCTTGTGGAACTCCTCTTATTACTGTTTCATAATCTGACCTGACAAACTTTCCACTCAGGCTGCTAGGGCATGAGACACGCTGCCTTCTTCCTTTTAGGTAGGAAGCTATCAATGATAAGGTCACACCTCTCACCCCATATTTTTCAAGCTTCTCAAGCAACATGTCGTGATCAACTAAATCAAAAGCCTTACTAAGATCCAAGAAAGCTCCCAAAACTTCATGTCTCTCATTAAAAGCTTCAAAGATTTCACAGATTAGTTGATACACTGCTCAGGAGGTTGTCCTTCCTTTCCGGTATGCATTCTGTGAGTCAGTTAACAGTTTATTCGTCTCAAAAAATGCCATGAGTCTCTTGTTTATGATCTTCTCAAATATTTTTGATATGTTTGAAAGCAAGGCTATCTGTCTGTAATTAAGAGGGTCTGAGCTATCTCCTTTTTTATATAAGGCCACTATTTCAGCTAACTTCAGTTGGTCAGGAAATACTCCTGTCGACATGCTTAAGTTTATAATATGCGCAAGAGGTTCCGCTATTATATATGCAGCTCTTTTCAAGAGAGTTACCGGTATTTCGTCATGACCTACCGACCTTGTGTTTTTTAAACTCATAATGGTATTATAGACTTCTGAGGAATCTGTGGGGTAAAAAGATAGATTTTTTTGGTTCACTGCAACATTTTGTCCAGAGCTTGTCTATTGACTTGATTTAAGCATTGCGTCTCTCCTTCGCCATGATGTATACATTATAGTAATGTTCTATTTTGAGGAGGTTTTCGCCCTGTACTGTGATTTATAAGTTGCCACATTGTTTCCATTTTATTCTCAGAGCTCTCAATCCGTTTTTCATGGGACAGTCTCTTGGCCTTAACTACTTCTCTTTTCAAAGAGCTACAATACTGATTGTAGCTTTCTCTACTGACATTGCCCTTAATTATCAATGTATATAAAGTTCTTTTTGTCTTACACGATGCACGTATTTCCGGCGTAATCCATGAGCAACATGTTTTCTGTCTGGTCCGTACTTCTTTCTTCGGAAAGACTGTGTTCAGACAGGAAGAGATGATTTCAGAGAAATGGTCATATGCCCTATTTGCATCTTCTCCTCTATAGACTTCATCCCAAGTATTGTTTGACAAGTATTCTACATATCTCTCGATTCCTTTCTCGGAATATTGCCTTTTTATCTTAACTGTTTCGTTTTCGCTATTGCTAGTGTCCTTACCTAATTCCAGCATTTGTCCCATGTGGTCAGACAGAGCTGTATTGATGACACGACTCTGAGGCACTGGATGTTGGTTGACAAAGATGTTGTCGATCAGTGAGATCTTGTTGTGGGATATTCTAGTTGGCTCAAGAACAGTTTGACCAAAGCCATAGGACGTCATTAAATTGACAAAACAACTGACTCTGGCTCCCTCTGTGCCTTCTGCCTCCAGAAAATTCAAGTTAAAATCACCGCACACCACTACTGATTTTTTTTAGCGATTTTCTGCTTAACATATCTAGAGTTTCTGTCATTTTTTCCATAAAAACTTCACAATCACTAGTTGGTGTCCGATAAACACAAACTATTATAGTTTTCAGTTGCTCTATTTCACAGCAGCTCAACTCAAATGTATTTTCTGTGCCCAGTTCCATTAATTCCTTGCTTGCTTTTGATTCGTAGTCATCTCGGATGTAGATGCAGGACCCCCCATGCGACATCTCACTTCTTGCAAAGCAGGTGGACATATAATAACCCTTTATATAGGGAATTTCATCCCTTTTCAACCAGTGTTCAGTCAAACATATGACACTACGCTGTTTGTCTTCAATAAATACTTCCAGTTCGAGAGTTTTTGCTCGTAAACTCTGTATATTTTGATGAAACAATTCTGCCTTATTTTTCTGACATTCAGAGTTTCCTTCGCTCAAGTTCAATTCTGCACTGCATCTTCTAAAAAATCTTGCTTCTCTGCAGTATCCACACTTTTTCTCTCCCAGCGAAACCGGAACCTCCTAAATGTAACACCACTTGGCCAGAATTCATTCTTGTATAAAATGTCTTTATATTGAAAGGGGACACCTATCTGGAAGCATTTATCCTGTCTTTCATATTTTGTATGTATCTCATTCACTTCAAGGTTCTCTCCATCGGACATAACTTTGCTTCCTATGTATTTCTTTATTATATCAGCCGTCACCGACGATTTCACATGCGAAATGAAATACCACGCTTTTTTTTGTTTTTCCACAGCACCTTCAAACGAAGTATCTTCACTTTTTGCAGACCCTACATTGACATGTCTTTTTTTCTGTTTCCTTTTATAAATTACCTTTTTGAAGGCATCATCTGCTGTATCATTTGGTGCCTCCAAAAACTCTGCATTTGATTTATTTTTTTGTAAACTTTTATTGCTATTTACGCTCGCAGACATAACCTGTGTGTATGAAGAAATCAAGGAAGCACCCTCATCAGTCAAATGATAAGTACCTTCCCCATCTATCGAATCAACACCCTTGGGTACTAACAGTGGAGGCCTGGAATAATTTGGCTCTTCGCTACCAATAATTATTTTATTTGGAACGGAGCCCTTCATATTCTGATTCTGCTTATCATTCTTTATTAAAATTAAATAATAATAATAATAATAATAATAATAACTATAATAATAATAATAAAAATAATAATAATAATAATACACTATTTTATTTGCCAATGAGAATTTCTGCCCAAACAAAATATATAATCATAATAAACCACGAAAGGTATCGTAAATTAATAATAATGACAACAATAACATCCATTGCAAAAGTAAACGTAGGCCAACAAGGCTCTAGTGTAGTTGCACAGCCGACATAATATGTTGGTCTCTGTTCTTCCACTAAAGCCTTCTTCGATGCTGCTTCATGACGCTGTCCGGCGGAGAAATGCAAAATGCACAATGATGAAAGTTGTGTTGACTGCAACTGATAAAGTGATAACCTATATTTTTGTTTGAACACTGCAATTGAAGGTGACATATCAACAACACTGGCACACTTATTTATTATATGTGCACAATTATATGTAAGAGAACGTTTAAATAAATGTCGTCGAACTGTCACTTCCAATTTTGCAGCTCAATGGTTCTAAAAGCCGTTATTCTCTGGTCTTCATTAGTTGTAAAACTCTTCCCTCTTAAATTTATAATAAATAACAAAATAATGTTAAAGACCAAACTAGACACTCATGCAGAAACTGTCCGTGGATACTAAAAGGACTTAAATCACTTGTGTTAAATGTATCATAAATTCCATTGATTGATCAAAAATTCCCATCGAATGTTCACATTCAAAAATACTCGCAGAATGCAACAACTGCACTCTACATCACTTCAAAGATAGTGGGCTATCTGACAACCACAATAGAGCAAGGAAAGCAAAACATAGTGACATTAGCATGTGTTCCAACACATTGGAGTCATAAAGGGGACGATAAGGCAGAATAACTGGACAAGGAAAACACGTCCGCGCCCCTGCTAGGTCCTGAACATTCTAACGTTCTAGTCGAACTAAGCATAAGGAAGCAAAGGCATACACAAGCTAAGGAATTCATAAAAGAACATTCGTCTAAATTACTATAAGGAGTAAAATATGTGTTGTAGGTTCAAGTTAGTTACATGTTACATATACAGACATTATAAGAGTAATGGTAAACTTAAATGCTAAAATAGACAATCGTAACAAACCAAGAAAGATGGGCAAGCATATTTTTACACAAAATAATTCATAAAGCAACGGGCTTCACAGCAAGTCATTAAAGATCAAATATATCACATCACAACATCACACAAGTAGGTAGATGATCTCCCTTCTAGATACGCATAATAGGAAAGGGGCCAATAGGGTAAGCGACAAAACAATGTTGGGAAAGTTACAACAACGCAAATTGGCCTGCGTGCCTACAGAGATAGAGAGAAGAACACAAGCAACAACACTTGCCACAGATTGGGATGATATTGTGAACACCACAAAATAATGAAGTGGGGGAAAGGCTCACTAAAAGAATAGATAAGATATGAGACAAGAAATATATATAGCAACTTATTTGAGATAAGTGAGAAAAAATTTTAAGTCAACTTTTACAAAGGTCAGAATTTTTCAGAATGAAATAAATTAAAAAAATTTCGGGACGCAGCAAGTGCGTTACAGTAGTGAATTTTCATAAGAATTATAAACTAATTATACGACATATTAGTAAAGTTAATACTTTAAACTTACACAGACCATGAAGATCGATTTTTGATGTCCTAGTAAGCGCACATTTGAAGAATTCTTTGGAAAGTTTTACCATCGTAATCTCTCTCTTATAAAAAAAATCTTCTGTTCTAACTCCTTTTGAGAAAAATGCCCAAAACTCAATTTTCTATAAAGCTAAAAAATTAAATTTTGCTATATCTGTAGACAGTATAAGTCTCTTAAAAGAAACTTGTATTACAAATGTCATTAAAGTCATACAAAAGATTTCCAGAAGGAAACTTAATTCATATTTAGAAAAGTAAAGTATCTGCCAAAATATAAACGTAGCAGTTATTTTTCCTTATTAATCGCCTGAACGCTTTCGTTTTAGTCAACCTAATCAAACTGGTTTTTTCAGTATCAATAATAACAAAATATCTGCTGAAAATTATAATTTCAGCCTGAAAGGTGACAAAGTTATTCAGGCGTTTCAAAAACAAAAATGAGATCTTGTTGAAAAAGTGTGAAATCTGTGGACTATCGTTTCTCCAAATGCCAAAATAAAACAAAAAATATGCATTCATCGAACTGTATTCGATCATGCAACTTTCTGCGCAGCAGACCAACACACCACCACTGAGATATCTGATCATACGTCAACTAAGGTTTTGTTTACATGATACTTGACACAGGCTTCATGTCCGGGGTAGTATATTAAAATCTCGGGACGCAGCAAGTGCGTTATGGTAGTGAATTTTCATAAAACTATTTTTTAATAGCAATAATGTGTGTTTTTCTAAGAAAACAGGCATCACATTTGGTTACCAGTATAATCTATATAGTAAAAACAATGTGCCATGTTTCATCAAAATAACTTTATTGTTTGAAAATGTACAAAAATTTCCGAAAGTAAACTTAAAGTGTTCCCGAAAAAACTCGTTTTTTGGTCAACCTTATAGGTTAATAGCAAATTGAGCTATTCAAATATTAAGGATTTGATCAAAATTCGCTACCATAACGCACTTACTGCGTCCAGAATTTTTGTTCTTACAAACATGCATTATATTTCGATGGAAAATGCAAAAATGCAATAACATAAGCCATGTTTGATTAAAAAAAAAAGAAAATTTGTATCACCAACGACTTATGGGCCAGCCTGTGATTGTAGAATTAATTTTTTAAGATATAGTTTAAGACACCCTATAATTAATATATACAATTTTTTTTATATCTGGTATAATAACAGATATATTGAGCTTTATTGATTTTTTTTACGAAAATTCTACAAAAATTATATACTATTAACGATAAACTCTATAGCTAAGACTACTGCCAAGCGTCAGAGAATAGGTCTATTTGAAATGAATTTTCTGGAAACATTTTATTAAAATGAAGGACAATGACGGTTGAAACTAAGACTTCAGGGTTTGTAAAACATTCTTCTTGAGACATTTTATTTCCATAGTCCGTATTAGTGAATTTTCTTAAAAAAAATTCACTAATGAGGAGATCTCGAATTTTGAAAAAATTTCTTCAAATGAGCGCTATTTAGGACCCCCGGAACCCAAATCCGAGGTCAGTTTCAGACTTTATATGTATATATATATATATATATATATATATATATATATATATATATATATATATATATATATATATATATATATATATATATATATATATATATATATATATATATATATATATATATATATTTATGTGTCACACCTATAACTTAAAAAATAATAGACTGATTTTGATAAAATTTGGCACATACCTTCCTTTCGCAAGTCGCTTGGATAAGTTCGTTAGCCAGGAAAATCCGCCGAGGTTTTCCCGGAAAATTTTGTGTTTTCTTTCAAAAAAAATCGAAAAAAATTTATATTTCCAAAATTAACAAAGTAAGGGCAACCAAATTTCATACACGGGTTTATATCACTAGAGGCTAGTTACATACCAAAATTTAGCTCCGTAGGTTAAATGACAAAAAAGTTACAGGCATTCAAAGAAAAATAAATTTGAGTTCTCCTCAAAACGTCAAAATCGCGATTTTAAACGTCAAAATTGGTGAGTACCTTCCTTTTGCAAGTGGCTTGGATATGTTCGTTATCCAGGAAAATCCGACGAGGTTTTCCCGGAAAATTTTGTGTTTTCTTTCGAAAAAAATTTATATCTCCAAAATTAACAAAGTAAGGGCAACGAAATTTTATGCGCGGGTTTATATCATTATAGGCAAGTTACCTACCAAAATTTAGCTCTGTAGGTCAAAAGACAAAAAGTTATAGGCATTTAAACAAAAATAAATTGGGGTTTTTCACAAAACGTCAAAGTTGCGATTTAAACGTCAAAATTGGCAACATTTAGGAAAAGAACTTGAATCTAATACGGACTATGGAAATAAAATGTCTCAAGAAGAATGTTTTACAAGCCCTGAAGTCTTAGTTTCAACCGTCATTGTCCTTCATTTTAATAAAATGTTTCCAGAAAATTCATTTCAAATAGACCTATTCTCTGACGCTTGGCAGTAGTCTTAGCTATAGAGTTTATCGTTAATAGTATATAATTTTTGTAGAATTTTCGTAAAAAAAATCAATAAAGCTCAATATATCTGTTATTATACCAGATATAAAAAAAATTGTATATATTAATTATATGGTGTCTTAAACTATATCTTAAAAAATTAATTCTACAATCACAGGCTGGCCCATAAGTCGTTGGTGATACAAATTTTCTTTTTTTTTTTAATCAAACAGGGCTTATGTTATTGCATTTTTGCATTTTCCATCGAAATATAATGCATGTTTGTAAGAACAAAAATTCTGGACGCAGTAAGTGCGTTATGGTAGCGAATTTTGATCAAATGCTTAATATTTGAATAGCTCAATTTGCTATTAACCTATAAGGTTGACCAAAAAACGAGTTTTTTCGGGAACACTTTAAGTTTACTTTCGGAAATTTTTGTACATTTTCAAACAATAAAGTTATTTTGATGAAACATGGCACATTGTTTTTACTATATAGATTATACTGGTAACCAAATGTAATGCCTGCTTTCTTAAAAAAACACACATTATTGCTATTAAAAAATAGTTTTATGAAAATTCACTACCATAACGCACTTGCTGCGTCCCGAGATTTTAGATTCAAGTTCTTTTCCTAAATGTTGCCAATTTTGACGTTTAAATCGCAACTTTGACGTTTTGTGAACAACCCCAATTTATTTTTGTTTAAATGCCTATAACTTTTTTGTCTTTTGACCTACAGAGCTAAATTTTGGTAGGTAACTTGCCTATAATGATATAAAGCCGCGTATAAAATTTGGTTGCCCTTACTTTGTTAATTTTGGAGATATAAATTTTTTTTGAAAGAAAACACAAAATTTTCCGGGAAAACCTCGGCGGATTTTCCTGGATAACGAACCTATCCAAGCGACTTGCAAAAGGAAGGTATGTGCCAAATTTTATCAAAATCGGTCCATTATTTTTTAAGTTATAGGTGTGACATAAATATATATATATATATATATATATATATATATATATATATATATATATATATATATATATATATATATATATATATATATATATATATATATATATATATATATATATATATATATATATATAAACATATAAAGTCTGAAACTGACCTCGGATTTGGGTTCCGGGGGTCCTAAATAGCGCTCATTTGAAGAAATTTTTTCAAAATTCGAAAGTCGAGATCTCCTCATTAGTGAATTTTTTTTAAGAAAATTCACTAAAAGTATATGTAACAGTTAATTATAAAATTAGTAGAATTGCCATTTAAATACATTCAAGGACTGTTTCGGTGTTATGTGACGTCTTATGTTTAAGTTTAAAGATAAAAGAACTATTTTAGAATCATTTTTATAGACTTGACTTGATTTTGTTTACATTTCTACTATATTATGAGACACTTTCAGTTTAAAATCACAGCATAATATATCTATACTGCGCTAAAACTAAATTTGGGTCCGTTCATCAAGCTACAAATATAGTGTATTTTAAAAATTGATTGAATCCCCCAGTAACCATCATCTAGCAAATTTTTAATTTCATGTCGTTTGCTATTTTCCATAATTGTGGCCGAGATTTCACGACTGTTGGTTTGGGTAGTATGTTTTATGCCTTGTATTTATTTACTTTGGTGACCGTTGATGTATGGTTTATACCTGTTGTATGAATCAATCTACGCGTGGCAGTTAACTACTCTGTCTGTCAGACATTGTACTTTAACCAGTAAGTCGTTTCAACACATGTCTTTGGGATTTTATTTTCAATTTGGAAAAAACTCTAAATATTGTGTATCAAATTACTTAAAATTCACAGCATAGGTTGATTTGCACTATTTCTAGCCACATATAAAGTCTCATTCCAGTTACTCTGATACTTACAAAAATATATAGTATTTTCAAAAATATTTTTTCATATTTTTGGGGGGAAAAGCTGATATACGAACTCGTCCGCGGTCTTAATATCTTAATACAATGAAGATATGTGCCAAGTTTCGTTCAAATCAGTTAAGTATTTTTTGAGTTATCGCTCGGATACATATATATATATATATATATATATATATATATATATATATATATATATATATATATATATATATATTTAAGAATATTTCACTACACTGTAATCACTTTTAAATATACACTTTATTTGTTTGCTGTACGTTTGTGATTTCTTATTGGTTTGCGCGGACCACAGTTTCGAACCGTCCCGGTTCATCATCAGCACGCTACTGACTGTTATCGCTCCTGTCTGGTCTACGTCTGAGATTGTACGTGGCGCATGCGCCGTGAGCTTCTATTGGTCGGTTTCCTGTTCTCTGATTGGTTGTACCTTCGGACTGTGTCGTGTGTATCGGTCTCCTGTCTTGATCGCTGTGGTTTGATAATTTGTCTATTTGTATGGCCTTAAAACTTAATAAAGGCTGGAGCGACTAGGTTGAAAAAAAATAATAGAGGAAGATTAGAATGATTAATCAAGGAATAAACATCGCCCTCAGATTATAATCAACATAATGGTTACTGGATAATAAATGTGTTTATCTTATAGACATTGCTTGGTTAATACAGCCCTGTCTACGCACGGGAGAAATTAATAATATTACCTAAATGTCAATAGAAGATACAAATTATCCCTTTTTCTTTTAGTAATGTGTATGTTACCAGAACAAGATGAGTGTTAATAGTTTGCAAACAGAGTTTAATACTCATTACGGATCGATAGTAAGATTGTTGAAGATTCATTTTCTCTGGCCAAAATTTAACAAGAAACTTAACCATGTGTTATCTGCTCGAACAAAAGCTATCTGCGCTTTCAGTAACGTTGCTTTGTTGATATCTGCCATATGCAATCACCTGCTGTATATTTTTGAAGGTAAATGATTTTAAGTTTTAGCAGTTTATAGTATTCGGTGTGTGTGTGCGTGCGCGTACATGTGTGTGAGTGCATGCGTGCGTGCATGTGTGTGTGTATGTGCGCGCGTACATGCGTGCATCGTAGATGTTTAGCCATTGAACAACAACCGTCGGTGTTATTTTTGCCTTTACATTCCACATTCTCTGCACCTTGATCTGAAGATCTTTGTACTTGCTCAGTTTTTCCGTCTTCTTAAGGAAGATGTTGACGTCGTTCGGTACAGAAACGTCCAGCCTTCTTATGACCTGTTGTTCTGTCCAGATCTCTGAAGTATTACCCATGCACCTATTTTTCTTTGAGTATTCATTTTTCATTTTTCCGTGCAGGCCTTGATCTTCTGCTTGCTTCCACGATCTGCATCTTCTATGCCCAGCTAATTTATTTGAGTTTCTTTGTTTGTTCTTAGATGGCGTACAACTTCTTGTCCATATCGTGATCTTTGCTTAGCTAAGCTCGTACGCGTCCCCTATGACCCGGCGACAAAATAAAATAATAGGTTCAAGATCATCCCTGTCTGTCGTAAAAGGTGACTAACTGGAGCCAAACACTGTCAGGTCCAGACAAGCTCGAGGGATGCTGAAATCTTAGGGGAGTGATGTACACCAATAGGTTGCGGTATCCATTGTGAGCTTCTAAACGGAAGAACGAGCTCACTTGGATGGGCCAAGTGCCGGCGAGGATCGGGTTCAAACCACCCGGAGTGGACTGAGGTATAAGATGCATCTGACGGTTCTGGCTCTTCTTTGAAACAGACAAACAACCTCGCGTGGCTGATGCTCGGAAGTGGGAATAGATCAACGCGGATGGAAGTCTATATCTTTAGGATAACGATTACACCTGGAGGTGGAGTTATCCACTGTGAGCTTTGAAACGGGTTTACACTTGGATACTGCTCGGTAGCGATACTCCATATGATACATCCTCGAGTCAAATACTGACCGATGTGAGGCCTAGGTGAACTAGGGGAGTGGCTATCTCTCTGTGGGCTACGAAGCAGGCAAGCGACTTTGCTCAGACTGTAGTAAACGTCAACAAAGGGGAAAAAATGATACTGCCAAACCAAATCCCACCCTTAAAAATATCAACTCCTGCAGAAAGCTGCATTTGATAGGTGAAATATAAGCAATTATACGTGAGCCATAATAGACGTGAATTCCCGGTAAAGGGATTATATAACCCACTCATATTGAACATCATTTTAGTTTATCTGATCTGGCTCGTAGACGTTTGGAGTAGGCGTCCCCCATTTACACTATGTGCCGCAACTTACAAATTATTCACAGTTCGGTTCAAACCTTATATATGGAGAGGTTGTTTCTACCTTCTTCGACTCTGTATAGGATATATGGTTTTGACATTTGTTTCTTTTTATGTAGGTTTAGTTGTAATCTTATCTATGCCGTGAATTATATCTATTAATTTTATTACACTGTCTTTTTACCATTTAATAAACCATTAAAAGGAAATTCAGTATCTGATAAATAGATTAGTTAGTTATTTTTTTATTATAAATAAACATATGTACTTAATCAACAATTCCATTTTTCAGTCAATGGAGGTATCCAATTGATTTTGGAAGATTTGTTAATACTATGCACAGCGATGTTGTTATTCAGCGTTCCAGTGAGTTTTCTTATTCAGTCTAAACGTTTTTATAAAATATTGTATGACTCTGTCAGCTCTATTGACAAAAATGAAAACCCACCAATAAGCAATTATCAGTTAAGATTACGTAGCAAGTATATATATGGTTTCTATGTTACTTATTTTTTTACAAATTTAATTGTCTCTTTTGTACTTTTCTTTTTCAAAAGAGCCTATACAGTTACAAAAGGTGAAACGACCTATTTTATTTGTGAAGCTATAATCAATATTCGAATACCTTTTCTATTTTATTCTACTGTTACATCTGTAGTTATATACATCTGGGTAATTTATGGTTTCCTGTTTGTTGCAAACTCTGTTATTGCAATAGTTGTCACCTTAAACTTGATCATGGAACGATGTGTTACAAAGCTAGATCATCTCAGAAATCTATTATTGAGTCTTGATTTGAAAGACTGCGAAAATGCTATAGCTAAATTAAACAGATGGGTCGCTTACCACAACAACTTAATTAGGTAAGTATTGTAATATTAGGTTTCTTTAAAGGTTCACTTGGGATAGCCCAATTAGTTCTAACACATATTTTAGACTTGACGATCGTTTTATTTTCTGATGCAACAAACGTTGTAAGCGAAATGATCAGTCAGTCTAATAAATATATTGTTCCTAATTATATTCTCCAAAGTATACTTATCAATGTTCATCACAAGTTCAAGATCTTCACTTGGTGCTTCAAAAGTTGTAGAATAATTGAAAAAAATAATTATATTTCTTATCAGTGATGATAGTATATGATAAACAAGAAGACTGAAGTGTCACTTTAATATATCATATGGTATAATAGGATGTGAGTGGTAGATTGGCCTGAAAATACAAGTTGCGTTAGCTACAAACTTTTATAGGATAAAAATATTTGGTTGCTCGTTAAATTTTAAAAAGCTTGGTTCCGCTAATTGTGTTATAAAACTAGTATTTTTAAATTAATTAACCACAATTTGAAAAAATAATAAATTTCTATATACACACATATTTTGCATATTCGCAAAATTTTAAAATGAATGCCTTAAGTACATCACTTTGAAAATCTCTTTTCTTTTAGTGAATTTTTATTTAAAAAATCCACCAATAGAAAGGTATCGACGGTGAGACTTTACAAACATTTTTTCAAATCAGCGCGAACTAGGACCCCTAGAACCCATATCCGGAGTCAGTTTCGATTTTTATATGTTATATATATATATATATATATATATATATATATATATATATATATATATATATATATATATATATATATATATATATATATATATATATTTGTGTGTGTGTGTATCCATCTGATAACTCAAAAAATAATTAACCGATTTTGATAAAACTCGGCAAGTGCCTTTATTTTATTAATGGATTGGATGAGTTCGTTAGCCAGGAAAATCGGGCAGGGTTTTCCGGAACAAATTTGAGTTTTCTTTAGAAAAAAGTTTTTACTCCAAAAATTACAAAGCTGTTTTAATGAAATTTAACAGATATGTTGCCTTGGGAGGGACCTTACTAAGTACCAAAATTCAACTTGCTAAGTTTATAGAAAATTAAGTTAATCAAATTTTGAATTTTCATTCGAAAAAAGTTATTTTTATTAAATTTGATGGTTATATTTCCTTAGGAAAGACCTTACTACGTAACAAAATTAAACTTTTTAAGTCAATAGAAAATTGAGTTATTCAAATTTGAAGCATTTAATAAAAGTTCACTACCATAACGCACTTGTTGCGTCCAGACTTTTTTTCATATATATGCAAAAAACTCTTGGCCGTAGGCGCTTCGCAGATCAGGATAAGTTTTGGACGTTTACGGCACTACAAAGGAGGTCACTTGGATGAAAAGCGGCTACTTTGGCAAACTGACTGGTGGATAGTTAAGTTGAGAACTCAAGTATTGAGGACATTTTCCGATTAGAGTGAATCTAACTGTTTCTGACAAACCATGGTATTCCAGTAATCATTATAAGATTTTTATTCTGGATGATATGCAGGGTATTGGTTGGTGTATATGTCTGCAGCAGTGGGCCACCCAGGGGATGCATAGGTCAAAGCTGAGCGGATAATGTACATGAGCAGTTTGTTGTTCATTGACAATTTGGAGTTTCTGTTAAGAAGTGTGTACAAAAAAGGGACAAGGTTTTATAAGGTAATTGTAATCTTGGTTATAGAGGGACTTGGATATATGACCAGTTGCAAGAATAACACTACTAAGTGGTTTCTAAAGAAAATATGATTTTATTAAAAATATAATGAACTATTTATACAAGCGACGTTAGAAATGGTAAATACTTAGTCCTAAAACAATTGGTACATTAACATGTTATTCTAAAAGTTACTTTATTTAATTTGTGCTACAACAGTTTTCTATTTGCTGATTTACGGGGTTTGCAGATTGCCGTTGGAAAACACACTGCAGGAATGTGCCGACCTAGGGAATTATGTGTTTACTTGAATTAAAGGTCGGTTGCAAGTTGAGATTGTCACAGCAAAACATCATGGTATTGAACTAGATACTCACAGGTATTTGAGTAGGTAACATACAACAGCCTGACTCAGAAAATTATTCGCATTATGAAACAAATAATGATGCTCGATTGAAAACAAGGATTAAGAAATAAATAAAACTCGGGACGCAGCAAGTGCGTTATGGTAGTGAATTTTCATAGAAATGATCTGGCACAAAATATTTTATTATAACTTTTTTTTCTTGTAACATGGAAATCTAAATTTTGGTGTGTTTACTATTTATATCGTAAACCTACCTACCAAATTTGGTTATCATAGATTTTTTATTTTTTAAGATAAAAATTTTTTTCAAATGAAAACTCAAAATTTTTTCGGAAAACCTCGCCCGATTTTTCTGATTAACGAACTTGTCAAAGCCATTTACAAAAGGAAGGTACATGCCAAATTATATCAAAATCTGCTCATTATTCTTTGAGATAAAAATTGTTTTCAAATAACAAGTCAAAATTTTCCCGGAAAATCTCGTCCGATTTTCCTGACTAACAAACTTGTCAAAGCTATTTACAAAAGGAAGGTACATGCCAAATTTTATTAAAATCGGCTTATTATTTTTTGAGAAAAGAATTTTTTTCGAATGAAAACTCAAAATTTTTCCGGAAAACCTCATTCGATTTTCCTGGCTAACAAACTTGTCAAATCCATTTACAAAAGGAAGGTACACGTCAAATTTTATTAAAATCGGCTTATTACTTTTTGAGATAAGAATTTTTTTCGAAAGAAAACTCAAAATTTTCCCAGAAAACCTCATCCGATTTTCCTGACTAACGAACTTATCCAAGCCATTTACAAAAGAAAGGTACGTGCCAAATTTTATCAAAATCGGCCTATTATTTTTTGAGTTATCGGTGTGATACATATATATATATATATATATATATATATATATATATATATATATATATAATATATATATATATATATATATGTATATATATATATATATATATATATATATATATATATATATATATATATATATATATATATATATAAACATATAAAAATTGAAACTGACCCCGGATATGGGTTCTAGGGGCCCTAGATCGCGCTCATTTGCAAAAATTTTTTCAAAATTCAAAAGTCGGGATCCCCCCATTAGTGAATTTTTTCTACGAAAATTCACTAATACTAATAAATTATTGTTCATGTTTGAACATATTCGCATTTTCTTGTTTGGTGAAAGCTGAGGCTTCGGTCTCTTGATGACCATATAAATTAGTTTCAAGCTAATTATAAAACTACTGATTATTTAAATACTTTATATAAATGACTTATACGAAAAGAGTAAAATTAAATTGATAATGAATTCATGCTTGAACAAACTGGAAAGACCCTCTGTATAAACATGGAAGCTTTTGTTTGGGAATGTTGGACATGAAGGCGCCATGTTTGATGTTTGTCGAGGATAACTCCAAGGGATTTGGCGGAGTCTTGACAGGCAATTTGACTGTGGTCTAAGGATTCGTGACTGTGAGGTCTTCTCTTGGAAAATAGGACTGCTGCAAAGTATTTGTCGTGCTTTATGGCTAAACATGATTTCTGATACCAGTGTTGCAGCTTACCGAAGGCAGTTTGTAGACCTTGAGTAATTATCCTCGGCTGCAAAAATTGCAAAAATTACAGTAAAAACGAAGTGCATCTGATTGTTGAACTTTGCTACAACACACTAAGAAAAAATTAATAACTAATCGCGTTTTATTCTTGATAATGAGAAAAAAACTACTTCAATCTTAATGTAGGAGATCTTCAAATTGCATGTCTTGAACGTTTTGCAGCATCCTAATCGTGAATAAATATGTCTTCCAACGTTAATCAACATCTGAGGCGGGACTGACCTAATAGCAAACGTTATTTTTCTTAAGTAAGTTAAATCGCGTGGTTTGCTTTTCTTAACCACACTTTTCACACACCCGGGAAAGGCGATGATTGTTAGAATGGCCAGCACAATCGCCAGATCTTAGGCCATTAGATTTTTCCTATCGGGGGATAGGAAAAATCTAATGGTCTAAGATCTGGCGATTGTGCTGGCCATTCTAACAATCCTCGCCTTTATTTCCACCGATTTGGAAATATTAAGCCGAAGTACTGTCGAACATTGATTAGATAATGTGTTGGTGCTCCATCCTTTTGGAACCATATTACATTTGCTGGAACTTGTGGGTTTGTTCTGTCAGTATATAAGTTTGCCAGAGTTGGCACGAAATTATTTTGGAAATGAAATCGATGACAAAAGGACCAATAACATGGTTTCCAATTATTTCTGCCTAAACAAACCTTTCCGGGTATTGCGTATGTTCTTCACTTATCCAGTGTGGATTTTTTTAAACCAGTAGCGACAATTTTGACGATTAGCATGGCCGTGAAGTGTAAAACTGCACTAATCAGAAAACAAAACATGTTCTAGTTGGATAGCATTGTTGTCTAACATTTCCATCATTTGTTGTGAAGAAGACGTTCTTCTATCAAAATACTCTTCCGTGAGGACTTGAGTTTGTATATAAAATTATAGGGGTGCATTTTATTGTCATTCATAAACGTAACACAGTCTGCGAGAGACATAATAAAAACACTCAATGAAAGGCTTCTCTCCAGACAACAAAATTTATTAAATTTCCAAACGGGTTTCGGCCCATTAAGTGGCCATCCTCAGGGGATAAATCTAAAAACACAATAAAAAGGTCTGTCAGAAAACATCGTTGTCTGGTAGGCAATTCTGCAGGCTATAGCACAATGGTATCAAGACATTATACAGAAACGTCAAGGTTAAATAGGTTACTGTAGACTTTAGATTGTAACCTTGACGTTTCTGTGTAGTGTCCTGAGACCATTGTGCTCTAACCTGCATAATTGCCTACCAGAAAACGATGTTTTCTGATAGACCTTTTCATTGTGTTTCTAGATTTATCCCCTGAGGATTGCCACTTAGTGAGCAGAAAAGCGTTGGGAAATTTAATAAATTTTGTTGTCTGGAGAGATGCCTTTCATTGAGTGTTTTAATTATGCATTTTATTTTCTTTAGGTATTCGAATTATCGATGAATGGCTAACATCGACTGTTGTGGTTACTTGTCGACTAAAGTATGTGGGTTTTCCTCAAAATCAAGCATTACATCCAATTTGGTATCATTACTTCATGCAATAGAAGCTTTTTTTTTGTATCTGCGTTATATGTCCAAGCTCGCAATTTTATAGTCCTATGGGTAGGTTAGGTTAGGTTTGTATGTGAGGGGGCCATATCGGCCCTCCACCGCGACCTTAAGGTCTATTGTGGCTCACGCCTAAAGTCTATATTTCGCCCAACAAATCCAGCCTCCTGCAGAGGTCGATAATCTTTCTGGGCGAAAGTTGATCCAGGTCTTCTGGAGCAAGCTTTACCTTGCCAAAGAGCAGGTATCTAGGTCCTGTCCGCTGCCGGACAGTAACACAGCACGTGCTCTGCTGTTTCTTCATTCTCCATGCACAGCCGGCACTCGGTCTCCTGACCGACCCTAAGACGGTGCATGTGGTGCCGCAAGCGGCAGTGTCCTGTATGGAGGCCGACTAGAGTTCTCAGTTGCTGTCTGTTCAACTCTAGAAGCTTTTTAGCCCTTGACTCGGACAGGCCATTTATGAAGGCCTTAGAGTGGGCTAATCCTGGAAGATTTTGCCAATATTGGATTGTCATTCTTTCTGTCCAGGTCTTTAAGGTGCGTTTTGCTGTGCAAGATGTTATCCCCAGCACCGGTTCTGGTCCAACAAAGTCACTCTGGGCCCCACTCTTGGCAAGCGCGTCGGCCGCAACATTGCCGTCATGGTCCGAGTGACCCGGTATCCAGACCAGCGACACCTCATTACAGCTGCCCAATTCGTTAAGGGCAGATTTACAACTCCATACCGTCTTTGAATTACACCGGTAGGAACCAAGAGCCTTTATTGCAGCTTGGCTATCTGCATATATCTTTATCGATTTGTTTGTGCACAGGTCTTTTAAACTTTCCCTTGCACACATCTCGATGGCATACACTTCTGCCTGGTGTATGATTGCGTACTTGCCGAGGCTAGCTGATAGTCTAGCATCGGTGCTGCCCCCATATGCGCCGGCTCCTACTCCCAAATTGGTTTTGGAGCCGTCAGAGTACCAGCAGAGGTCCGCTCTCAACAGGGTCGATTGATTCCGGTCCCAGTCCTCCCTTTCCGGGAGGACGGTCTTGAAAGACAGATCTCTGCTGATTTTTGTAGGCATCAAGTCTGAGACCATTCCCAGTATCCTGTGACAATCACTGTCATCAAGGAGACCGGACCCTCTCAGATTGACTTCCCTCGGCATGTTATCTGCCGTTTGTTTTAGTCTGTACGTTGTCCACCTCGCCACCCTCTCCAACCATATGTGAAGTGGGGGAATATTGAGGAGGACCTCCAGAGCGGCTGATGGTGCGGTGCTTATCCTTGTCCTATGGGTATATAGGCATATATATTTATATAACTTTTCCGATTTGTCACCTATATAGGCGACAAATCGGAAAAGTTTTCTTGAAATAGGCGAACAACTTCGATCTGTGATCGCGTTTTATCTCTGTAACCAATCCTCTGTAGAATTGTTGTTTTATCAATTTATCTTGAATAAATCATGTTTGTAAATTTCAGTCAACAACTGACAACTACTGTCATACGGTTACAATCGTACAGCAAGTTGCTCAGGCGCTTTAAGCAAAACTAACATTACAAACTGTGAAGAATATTGATAACTTTTTATGTTTTCTTTTTAATTGATACTGCCTGAAAAGGAGAGCGTACGATCTTGAGGCTAAAACCCCTGCCTTACCGCCTGAATAGTTTAGGCCACGGTATCTTTCTACACTGCTAGGTCGAAGCTACCCTCAAAGAAACCTCTACAGCCTCCAAACACTTTAAAATCGGCAGGTAATATAAGACCTTAGACCCATAGAACCCTCCTCACATTCATACGAACGTTCACTCTACTCGCTTTTCCCGATATCTCATCTATATTTATTTGTCGCTCTCTCTTTCTGCGCGGTTTGCTCCAATTGCACTCCGCGTTTCCTCTTCCAGCTTCATTTCCGCGGCCTATTCATTGAAATTCCTTATTTTCTCGTTCTTAGTAGGCCTAGTTACCTTGAAGGGGTAGGAACCTTCACCCTTGTTCTGTTTTTTCGTAAAGTTTTCTATGGCCGTCCTACGATGTCCCATCTAGCAGACTTCAAACACATTCCCCGTTTCGAGTCTGAGGTTAAACCTACTAAAAGGCCCGTGACCAGTCAACAAGCTCACCGCCCTGTAACTTCAGCTCTTGAGGCCCGCACCCACGCTCTCTATGTATCGATAAGTGGTCCTACCTTTTGTTTCTTCGTCCCACTGACTCTGCTAGTTTACGCTGGTGTTCTCCTTGGCACTTCGTTTAAGCATTCTACTATTATACTCATCACCGGAGCCTCTACCCTCTCGTGAGCTAAGGGGTCATTTTTGGCGGCTTTTGCTCTCACGTCGGCTTTTGAGATACCTTCGAACTGGTCACTACCCCACCACAGATTTATTTTTGTTCCCGCGCTCTCCACCTCTTGCATCTTCCTGTGGTTGCTGTCGGCCGTTCCTTCCTTCCTCCTGGTGAGCATGTCCGGGGAAACTCTGCTATCGGAAGCGATGTTTGCGGTTCCACCCTGTAGAGTGGCGGCCTTTTCCACTGTCGTACCCACCGCGAATAATTCCGCCATGTGCACCTGGTACCCGCCCTGGAGCTTTGGCCCTTTGCTTTCAATCACTACGTAGTCTGCATAGGCCACTAGGCCTATTCCAACCGCGACTCCGACTCTCGACGTGTCTGTGTATATCCTGTTGTCTTTTTCGCTCCTTCGATTATCGCCCAGGTTTTTCTCTGCTCCGACAGCTGGGATTCTAAAAAGTACACCAAAATTGTTTTTAATTGCCTTTTCATGATCAACAATAAGACGCGATCAGTTATTAATTTTTGTGTGTGTAGTAGACAAGTTTTTGTTGTTTGAATTAGATACCTTTTTTTACTGTTAATTTTTGAATGGATAATGAAGAGATCTTTTAAATAAGGTGTTCCAAGCCCATATTTCCTATTCAAATTCAATGTGGGAGTTGCAGCTGTCACTCGAAGGGAGCTGAATGTAGGAGCGAAGCTTTTACGTTGCTGGACGTCCTTTTTTAATCTAAAATGTACGTGTTTAGTGATTTTTTATAAATATGTACAATAATTGAGATGCTAAATTTATTCCATTTGGCTTTCCATTTAGGTTAGGATATTAGAATATTATTGAGTAATATAATTTTGTAATATTGATGTTATTTACATTTTAGAATAAGGGATGAATTTAATAACACCCTTGAACAAATGTGTTTGATATTATTTGTGATTTCTTCGGCCAATCTAGGACTTTTTTTGGCTCACGCATTTTTAGTAAGTATCTGTAATTCATGAAGCACACATAATATCCATGAGGTAAAAAACTGATCTTGCAATTTAACTTTTATAGGTGAGATCTGTACCAGTGTTGGTCTTCTTCTGTGGATGGTGGATTTCGTTTTCCTTAATGTATTTCAGTGGCCAAAGAGTGATTGATAAGGTTTGAACCTAATATTTAAAATCTCTATAAGCAAATTACATTAACTCACTTATCAGAAACAACACAATTAACGTCTTTTTACAACTTCGCTTTGACTTGTCGAAATGACATTTTCTCATTCAATGTCATCCTTTTAATTTTCGTTTTCATTGCTTTGTTTAATTGCCAACTGCAGTAGTTAATGGCCATCGGGTTTTGTCAGAACTATGAATACGTCTACGTAGAATAAAGAACTAAGTGCCAAAATGTGATCTCAAATTAAAGTTACATTAATTACGAGTGTCTTGCCGCAGGAAGTAGTCTCGAGTACAAAGTTTTGGTTTTGTGTGGTTTTACTACATCGTTATAAAAAAGACCTTGGTAAAGGTGCAGTTTAAGCAGAACCCTTTCCCCCAACCTCTCTGACCATCAGTTTGCGTAATTGAAAAGCTGGAGGATGAGGTAACGTATCCGTTATGGTCACGTTACCTTGGTGTATGGTATGGTTCATTACCACATGGTTTTCCTGCCTCCAGCTTTTTAATTAAGCAAAATAATGGTCACGGCGGTTGGGGGCGGAGAATTCTGCTTTAACTCCACATTTGCCCAGGTCTTTTCTTATAAAGATGTAATAAAACGACACAAAAACAAATTTTTGTGCTCGAGAATACTTCCTGCGGCGAGACAATCGTCATTATTCACTACTAGTTTGTAGAAAACATAAGTAGGCGGCTATTTTTTTCAATTATTTAATAAAATAAGCCGCATCGGCTTTGGTTTTATTGATATTTTTAACGCATAATGTTATATTTCTCGTAACATACTGAAAGTTGGTAAATCGATTCAAGGGAATTTGGTAAAACAAATATATTTTTCATATTATCACCCGGGATACTACGTAAACTTACATACCCGGGGAGGTTTACTGTTGATATGGTAACCAAACTTTCAATCTGTCAATTGTAAATGTGCCAGGAATAATATTTGAAATTTTAAATTATTATTACTGTATTGTAAATGCAAAAATTGATTCAATGGACAAAAGTACATACTATCATATTGTCATATTATCAGGGCCTGTGAGATCCTCTCTGTAGCTAATTGCGGCAAGCCAGGTTCGACATAACTTGAAACCGCCATCTCGGTTGAGATTGTTAGGATGTCTCTGTATTCCAAGCCCCTCCCTTCTTACTGGCTCGTGATACGCTTTTACTATGGAAAGCACCTATATTTTGTCAAATATTACTATCATATTTTTTTATCAAAATATGTTGGGCAACTGTCCGAGGCTCCAACACACTCCGATGTGTACCCAACACCATTAATCCAGTACCCTGACGCCGTTGTAAAAGAGCGCGGGGCCGGAGCCAAGGACGGCAGGTTTTTACATCCTGCAGGTTAGCGAATATGTAGCGGCGTGGCGTGTAGGATTTTGTTCGAAATTCCGCGGCAGCGAATTGGGTACATCTCCTGAACAGCCAATAATTAGAACCACGAGTCATGTGTCATGTCCTGGATAAAGACGCCTAAGCTCGAACAGAACACTTGGTCTATCCATATTTGGGCAGTACCTCCTTCTCTCTTATCCTGTAGTTGGTCTCAACCTCTCATTATTATGATTTTCTAAAATAGCATGTTCATAGCTTATGCCGTTTTTTCAGGTTGCAGTAACCATACATGTGACTGATGCTCCCGTTCTGGTGGTTTCTGTTGTTTGACATATGTGTACTTTTTCGTATTCGCATAGTCTCTTATATAAACCTGACATGACGCCGATCTTTGTTTTGGGCAATATGCTTCTTCTTCGTTACTTTGGTTCATTTGTTCTTTGTATATATGGTAGAGTAGCCTTTTCCTTTAGTCTGTCATATTTATGTTCTTTAGCCGTGTCTTCTTGCCTGTTTGTATGTCTTTGACGTATGGCTCTTTCAATATCCATTTCTTCAAGGCTGCGCTTCAAGTACTGTAGTTCACTACGAATTTCCCACCTCCTCATAAACCCGCTAATATTACATTCTTATGTCCACAACAAAAATCGGCTCTATGCTTGTATCGCTAAAGACACCAATGAACGCTCTCCATACATCAGAAATATATAAGATACCATGCGAATATGAAAAGGTATACACACACACACACACACACACACACACACACACACACACACACACACACACACACATATATATATATATATATATATATATATATATATATATATATATATATATATATATATATATATATATATATATATATATATATATATATATGGCAAACAACAAGAGCTGTCAAAAGGAAAGGCGGGAACATCAGCGATATTTACGGTTACTGGAACCTGAAAAGATTAGTTTAACATGCGATTTCATAAGACCACCGAGTCCTGTTTGACAAAACGGAGGATCTTCCTAGGTAGAGGAATATCACCAGAAAATCCGGGGAGAGGCGCTTGAATTGCAGAGCCGTGTTTAAATTCTTAAACGATACAGTGGTTTCAAATTAATTTGAACCTGGCTTTCTATAATTAGCAAAAGAAAAAACAAATGACCAAGACAAAGTGCATCAATAGAAAGATATGTGGCGGTGCGTTATAAAAGTTAAGCGGAGAAAGGTGCTTAACGAAAGACATTGAAAAGAGAAAGGCAGAATTGTTGTACATAGTTTAAATCCTAATAACTTTCTAACAACATTATTTGAGGAGAACATACTTGGAAAAAAACCGAAGGTGTAGAATAAGATAAAAGCTTTTGAAGACTGGCTCAAGTAACGAAGTATGAAATAAAAAGAGTTGATTTCGCAGTGTCATGGTTGCGACGACAAGGGCTGAAATGCACACGGAGGTTAAGGCCTCTACTGCGTGCTTCAAAACGCACAAACGAGCTCGCTTGGATGATGGTCGGGAGTTTGCTTCGAGCTTGCTTCGAGTCGAGCACTGGCGGGTTTCGAGTCTAGACGAACCCGGAGGCGAACTGAGATCTTTAGGGGAGGAGTACGCCTGGAGGTTGAGGTTTTCGAAACGGGGAAACTATCTCGGTTGGATAATACTTGGGAGCGGGACTCATATGATACCGCTTTGAGTCAAACACTAACGGATGTCGGGCCAGAGTTTCATATGAACTCTCAATTAATCCCCTGTGGGCTCGGGGACGAAATAAAATAATAGGCATAACTCCTGCCGATCGCAAGAGGCGACTAATTGGACCAAAATACTGGCGAGTGTCGGGTCTAGACTAACTCGGCAGTGATTTACACCTGGAGGTTCAAGCGTTAGCTGGGGGGAGCTAGATTTCAAGTGATACAGACTTGTGTCAAGCACTGCCAGGTGTCGGCTCCAAACAAACCAGGAGGGGGCTGGGATCTCTATGGCTGACATAAACGTGAAAGTTGAGGTATCCACTGTTTGTTTCGAATCGGGCAAACACCTTCGCTTTAGTGATGCTGAGGAGGGGTTTTCTGTGGGAGCTCGCTTTGTGTCTAGTCTTGGCAGGGTCCGGCTCTAGAAAAACCCTGGGGAGCTAAGATCTCTAGGCCTGGAAGTTGAGTCTTATCACAGTGGAAGCTTCGAAACAGGCAAACGACCTCGGTTGGATGCTGGGGAGCGGGACTCCATATGACACCGCTTCGAGTCAAACACAGACGGTTGTCGGGCCAAACGAACCCAGTGAAAGGCCAGCTCTTGGGGTTAAGGAGTCGCGGGCCAAAGGACTACAGGGGGCAAGCTGATGAAATGGAAACAACAACATAAAATTTCGATGAAGCTTTCCCCAAGACCGTTATACGCGGTGAAAAGCCGTATCCTGCACGAGATGACCCTGCTAATAACTAAACATGACGGATCTAGACAAGGAGGTCGAACTAAACTTCCCCAATCTACGGTGTCACGTGACCCGTGCCTAGGGATGGATGGCACCAGGGCGATGGTGTCGTGAACGGAACCTCTGGAGTACCGGGCAACCCTCCAGAGTAACCCGCCTTGCACCACACAGGGGGTTCTGATGGTGTGGACAGTATTTCCCCTATTCTCATGGGAACAACATGAAGATAATAAATACATATAAAATCAAAATCAATGAGGCTCAAAGAGTGGCTCCGGTTACAGACTTGTGCTTGAGTCTATTCCGAAAACGGAGACGAGCCCGGGGGCGGCAGCGATCTCACGACCAACGTAGATACGGGAGATCAGGGGGTAGCTTCCGCCAGATGCCTGTCCCCGACACCCAAGCTGGAGGCTGGGTCCCACCAGAGGGCGGCGAGCTCTACGGACTCCGGGGGCCCCTCCATCAGTGAGGACCCTACTGTAAGGGTAGAGGGACTGCCCCGGCAGTCCAAGCGTCTTTCCGGGGCGCAAAGAAAGAAGTTCCGGAGGGCGCAGAAAATGGCGACCAGGACGTGGACGGTCGAGAAACCTGTAAAGGCGCAAGAGGGGAGTGCAAGTCAGAAGGGGACGCGCTCGGACTCTAGCACGCCTACTACTACAGACAGACGTCCCAAAAGGGCCAGGGCACCTGTAATGGCGCAAGAGGATAGTGCGAGTCAGAAGAGGTCGCGCTCTGGCTCTAGCACGCCTAGTACAGACAGACGTTCCAAAAGGACCAAGGCCGGAACACCGGCGCAGACTGGCTCGTATAGGGAGGCTGCGGATGGCCTCGGGATGGCGGTGATTAACAGACGCCATCCTGAGGTCACGCTAGATCAGGGGAAGGCGGACCTGATCCAGGGTGCGGTGGTAGCTACGGTGGATTCTCTTCAGGCAAGGAAGAGCCCGATTCAGTTCCAGCGGTCGCACCTGGCGGAGGGCATCCTCTGGATAACCTGTGCCGGCTCGCGGTCTTGGGACTGGCTGCGGAAAACGATCGAGGGCCTCGGTCAGATTTGGAAGGGGCGGACTTGACAGCCATCGAGCCCAAGGAACTCCCAAAGAGACGCAAGGTCCTCGTACGGATCCCTGACACCGTCCCGCAGGATACGGTGATCAGCGGACTGAAGATCCAGATCCCTGAACTGGGCACAATACTGGTCGGTTCTAAGCAGGAAGGCAGTGGAAAAAGGATAGAATCTCGCCTTCTCGATCGACCAGGCGTCTTACAGAGCCTTTGAAGGAACCGCCTTCAAGGCATTCTGGGAAAGGTTAGCTTCCGCCCACTGTGGAAGCAACTACGGGTTAATGGGACTTAGGTTCCTTCAGGTTAACCTCCAACACAGTAGGGAGCCACGGCCGGACTACTGATGGCTCTGAGGAACACGGATGTGGTCCTCATCCAGGAACCGTACTCCTATCAAGGATAGATCAAGAGACTCGGCGGTGCTGCTGGAAAACTCATCTACAGCAGATCCAGCGAGAACCTGAGTGCCTGCATTTTTGTCAGGGAATGGATAGAGTTTCTGCCTTTAATGAATTTCTGTTCCAGGGACCTGGCCACGATTAAAATCTGATGTGGAGGAGCGGGTGGGTCGAGGAACATTACTGTCGCGTCAGCCTATCTGCCAGGGGACAGCACGGACTCTCCTCCATCCAACGAATTGGAGCAGCTGATGGTGAGTAGCAGAGCAGGTGGATGGAAGACCATCATCGGCATGGATACGAACGCGCACCATGAGTTGTGGGGTAGCTCGGACACAAACTGTAGGGGTGAGGCACTTTTACAGTTCTTTATGAAATTTAATTTAGACATATTGAAAAGAGGTAATAAACCGACCTTCGTCACAACACGGCGTGAGGAAGTTTTAAATCTAACAGTTGCCACCCAGTTTCTGGATCACTTTGTTAAGAGTTGGGCTGTGTCTGGGGAAATGACTAGCTCAGACCACAGATACATCCGGTTTGAAAACGCCAAAGTCGTAAGAGAAACGGTATGGTACCGGGACCCCCGCAAGGCGGACTGGAAAGACTACAGGTCAGACCTAGCAGTGGAACTGCGGGGGGTTAAGAGTACCATAGACAATTCAATAGACCTCGAGATTGCAGCAGCCCAATTGCGAGACGCAATCACCTCGGCCTATAACGCCAACTGCCCCCTGAAAATGAGGGTGTCCACCAGGAACGTCCCGTGGTGGAACGAGGATCTCAGGCAAAGGAGGACGCAGGTTCGTAAGCTGTTTAACGCGGCCAAAAGGTCGGGAGCATGGGATAAATATAGACAGGCCCTAACGATCTATAAAAAAAGACTGAGGGACGCCAAGAATGAGTCGTGGAGGAGGCACTGCGAGCAAGTGGAAAACACGTCCGAAAGTGCTCGACTACACAAAATCCTGTCCAATGGCACTCAGACCAACATAGACTTCCTCAACGGGAGGTTTTACAAGCCCGGGGGAGGAAACTATGGAAATTTTACTCCAGACGCACTTCCCGGCTGTAACATAATAAACCAATCACTTCCGGACTGGGAACACTCAGAAATAGAGGCGCTTTATAAGCGGGAATTTAGAGTAGACTGGACAGTCGCTAAAGAGGTTGTTACCTGCAGTAAAATCAGATGGGCCATTAACAGCTGTAGGGCATACAAATCGCCTGGATTTGATGGAATAATGCCCATCATGCTCCAACAGGATATATATATATATATATATATATATATATATATATATATATATATATATATATATATATATATATATATATATATAGAGGCGCCGGTGCTTACCCTCATTATGAGGGCCAGCCTGGCTCTGGGGTATATTCCGAGGGCATGGAGACTGGCCAGGGTTGTATTCATTCCTAAACCTGGGCGTCCAACATACCAGGCAAAGTCCCTGAGGCCAATAAGTCTCATGTCCTTCTTGCTAAAAACAGTGGAAAAACTGCTCGACCGGCACATTAGGGGCGGTGTACTGGAAGCATATCCTACACTGCGGACAATATGCATACAGAGCAGGATTCTCAACAGAAACAGCACTGCACCAACTGGTGCTGAAACTGGAGAATACGCTGGAGAACAGGGAGGTGGCGCTGGGGGCCTTCCTAGACATAGAGGGGGCCTTCAGCAACACCTGGTTCGGATCGGTTCTGGCAGCTGTCCGGGAGCGTGGAATAGAGGAGACCTGCTGCAGGTGGATCGGTTCCATGCTCAGGGACAGCGCGGTGTTCACCTCACTCGCGGGAGAGACTCTGCTGGCGGGGGTAGCGGCGGGGTGTCCGCAGGGAAGCGTTCTGTCTCCCTTGCTCTGGTGCCTAGTCGTGGACGGCCTGCTGGGGAGGCTCTCGGGTACAGGGCTATGCGGACGACATTGTCATCATAGTCCGAGGAAAGGTCACACAGTCAGTGTGGTAACGCATGCAGACTGCGCTGAAAGTGGTGGAAGGGTGGACGGTTGGTCAAGGGCTCGGGGTGAACCCCGAGAAAGCAACCGTCGTGCCGTTTACGAGGAGGAGGAAGTGCGACAGCCTCACTCTATACGGTAAGAGCAAGAGCATTCCAATGGCCAGGCAGGTAAAATATCTTGGGGTCATATTGGACTCTAAGCTAACCTGGAATGGTCACATTGGGAAAATACTGCGAAGGCAGTCATGACCTTAGCCGTCACTAGGTGGTTATATGGAAAAACGTGGAGACTACGACCTAGTATGGCCCACTGGCTGTACACAAGGGTGGTCAGATCATCGTTAACATACGCGGCACTGGTCTGGTGGCCTAAGGTGACACAATCCAGTGCCAAACAAAAACTAGGCAAGATCCAAAGGATGGCTTACCTAGGCATCACAGGGGCTATGACTTCAACCCCAACAGCCACCATGGAGGTGTTGCTAGTTCTGCGCCCCCCTGCCCCCCATTACACTTAGTTATTATGGGGAAGGCTAGGCTAGGACTATACAGACTAGCCTGCAATGATAGACTGAAGATCAAACCAGGCTTCAAGGGCCACAGCAAAATTCAGGAGATCGTGAAGGAGCCCATGCTTGAAATGATGTCAGACTTCGCGAGCCCGCGAATCTGCAGGGAAAACAACTTTACAGTGGAAATCCACGACCGCGAGGCATGGCGGGAGGAGACGCTGGGCATACCATGGGACGTGTTAGTCTGGTTCACGGACGGATCCGGCGGGGAGCCTGGGGCGGGGGCAGGTGTTTACTCGGAAAGACCGAGGGTAAGTCATAGTATTTCCCTCGGAGCCCATGCAACGGTGTTTCAGGCCGAAATGTACACCATCCTGTACCGTGTGCGGGAGAACAAGAGAAGGGACTACACCAACAAGCGGATCCTCATAGCCACAGACAGCCAGGCAGCCCTTAAGGCACTAAGTATCCCACAGGTAAATTCCTGACTGGTTAGTGAGTGCCGAGACGAGACGAGCGACTTGGCTGGGCAAAATGAGGTGACCCTCATCTGGGTGCCGGGTCACTCGGTGGTCAAAGGCAATGAAGAAGCTGACAGTCTCGCGAAGAGAGCGTCAGCAGAACCATTTATGGGACCAGAACCGGCTCTGAGCGTGACAAAAGCACTGCCAGGGGAGCCATAAGTCCCGGGTCAGAAACCAACACAAGGTGTACTGGGCGGACTGTCCAGGGCTCAGACATGGGAAGTTAATAATTGACGGACCCAGTTCAAAGAGAGCTGTGGAGCTGCTAAATCTTGGCAGAGTACAGCTCAGAAACACAACATGGCTCTTGACGGGACAGATGGCCGTTAAGAAACACCTGCATAAAATGGGACGGTTCGAAGGGGACCTCGCATGCAGACTCTGCGGCGAGGGGGAGGAATCAGCCCAGCACATCTTGTGCGAGTGTAAAGCTCTGGATCGCAAAAGACAACTGATCTACGGTCAGTCTAGACTGGAGACAGAGCAATATAAAACTTCACCCTACCAATCGCTGTGCAGACTAGTTCAAGGCACAGTGATTTTAGAATGAGTGAAGTAAGACTAAGGGTATGCACAATCAACCAAAGGTTGCAGTGCTATCGGGGCAAAAAGGCCGCGGACGAGCCCTGAGGAAAAAAAAGGCCAGCTCTTTGTGACCTTCGAAACAGACTCTTTTCAATTGGCAGTACAACTCAACAGCGGGCCAAAAAAATCCCCTACAGGAACCTACCAAACCAACTCTTTCTGAATCTGATGGGTGAAATTTAAGCAATTAGACGTAAACCACAAAATACGCGGTGGAGCGACTAGATTAGCCCACTCACATTGAATCTAGTCTAATTTAACTCAATTCATTTTTGTTTAAACTAACACTAAAAGTACACATTCTGTAATTGTTTGGTTTAATAGAATAAATTTTTGTTTAATATTGAGTGATTTTTAATTATTATGCTATATCTGTTCTACGTCCGCGACTTCACCACATAGCTGGGCAGCCGAAGATCAACAATGCGATGATTTTTGCCAGTTTTGTTTGATCTGGCGTGTATTTATTTGGACAGTTTAGAAAACGATGTAATCTTTGCAATTATTTGAATGCGTACCACATATTAAGCGTGTTAATTAAAAATCACTCATTATCGTCAGCCATTTTTTCTAATGTACAGTAGTACTAGTAATAAAAAACTTAAAAAATAATGGCATTTAGTTACTTAACTGATTATCGTGTTAAAGAGGTTTACAATCTAAAACATTTATTTTAGAACAATGATCTTATAGAGGCAATTTACGAGTCAAATTGGTATGAAGCATCTCCCAAAGTTAGATATTACATATTTATGATTCTGATAAACTCTCAAAGACCATTTGAGGTGAAAAACGGACCTATATCTAATTTTTCGACAGCGTCATTACTAGTAGTAAGTAAATTTGTTATTTACAATATCATCATCAAACTAAAAATAACTAAATTTTACCTGTTTGATTTAAATCTTATTTATTTATTTTTTACGCGTTTGATTAAATAGGTTTCTTTTCTATATTTTAGTTTTTGATGTTTTATGGTGCCGCATTCTCATTCTTTTTAAGGAAATTATTTTATTAATTTGATGGTGTTTTGTAACTTTTTTATCTTCTATATCGCGCTATTTTTTGTCCACTTTTTAAAAAGAATGTTTTATGTTGGTCTTGAAACTGCTCCTCAGCGGCACATATTACAGCGTTGTTTGTCGAAAATGGTTAACTTTTCAAATGTTTTGTGAGCTTTGTGAATAAATAATAGCCTGATGGTGCCGAATCAGCAGAATAGGGCGGGTGGTCAACCAATTTTATAATTTTTTTGCGGTGCAATTAACGACTTGTCGGCAGGAGCATATCTTGCAAAAACACACCTGTTTCTGCGGAGTTTATCCCTCATTTTCTGACGCAGTTTAGTTCACAACTGGCTACAATACGCCACTGTGACAGTTCTCCTCCTAAAAGACTAGTCGAATTGTCCTATTTTTGCACGGAGAATTAAAGAAGGAACCTTTCCAGCCGCTTTCTGAACGATTTTTTGGTTGTGTAAAACCTGAATACTTCCAGTATATTGATTGCATTTCAGTCTCTGGTTTATAGTCAACGCTTTGTTCATGGTGACAAGACGACCCACAAATATTTCTTAGCCACCCTGTATAGTTACACATACTATTTTCCTTGCAAAAGGCATATTCAAATTAAATACATAAATATACTAAGTGTCAAAAAAATATTAACAATTTTTGAAATTTTTTTAACAACCACTTTTTCAGTAGTGAATGAAGATGAGAAAAACACTCGAAATACAATGATACCTTCAATTAGATGTAAATTCGGAAAATGCAAAAACATACAGGGTATTTCACTTGGAATAAAAATGTTGGTATTACTTCTGAGCCACCCTGTATAGTTACACATACCTTTTTACTGGTCAATTGTCACACTGACATATGTAGCTAACTATTCCTATACGCCATTTGGTTGTCATAGCTTTGTTATTTTAGAAGATTTAGGAGAATTTCTGAAAGAAAACCCAAAATTTTCCCAGAAAAACTAGTCCAATTTTCCTGGATAACGAACTTATCCAAGCCACCTACAAAAGCAAGGCACCTACCAAATTTCCTTAAAATCGTTGCATTATTTTTTGAGTTATTGGTGATATATATATATATATATATATATATATATATATATATATATATATATATATATATATATATATATATATATATATATATATATATATAGATCAGCGTTCAAGCATTTTGTAATCCATTTTTAAGAAACTTTCTGGCTTTCTGTTCGTGATGAACAATCATATTTTTTTAAATTTATTTATTTGATTTTTAAACAAAAAACCTTTATTTCCCTCCTAAGTACCCTCCACTGGCATTAATACGCCTCCCTAGTCTTTTATTCCATTGCCGAAAATATTTTTGAAATTTGTGATGCGCGACAGAGCTCCTGCGGTTTTTTCTTCACCTCAACAACGTCGGCAAACCGCATTTCCTTCATACTTCTTTTCATTCAGGTAAATAAAAAAGGTGCAGTGGGCAAGGTTCGGTGAGTAGGTAGTTGGAGCAAAGAGAACATGACCTATTTGGCCACAATTGGCTGTGTAAACAGGAGCATTATTGTGGTGGAAAAACTAGTCGTCCGACCGCCACAAATCAGACCTCTTCCGCCGCAAATTGTTGCGCAATATTTTTAAAACTTCCAGGTGGAGGCCTGGTTAATTGTTTGACCCTATGGAACAAACTATGAATGGAAAACCCCTCTCACATGGAAAAAACAAATCAGCATTGTTCTGACGTTTCACTTCACTTGAAGAGCTTTTTTGGGGCGAGTCCAACTTGGAGTCTTTCACTGGCTTGATTGTAGCTTCGTTTCAGGATCGTAGCTATAGCACCATGATACGTCACCTGTGATAACATTGAAAAAAAAAGTTTGGATAATTTCGAAACTCTTCTTTCAAAGAACAACATGCGACCTTTTTTTTTTGTTCAGCAGTCAGCAATCGAGGCACGGAATTGGCAATCACCTTTTTCATCCCCAAATCTTTCGTTAACCGTCGCTCAACTGAACTACAAGTCACTCCAAACAGCTCAACAAGTTTGTCAGTGGTCCGTCGTCGATCTCCTAAGATGATTTAACAACATTTTTATTGGTTCGAACCGTGGAATGACGATCAGACCAAAGTTTGTCATCAATTGAAATTTTGCCTCTTTACAGGCCGTTTTTAATATTTAATCAGTTTCTGTGCCAGTTTTTCCGACCAAGAAGCCAAACTTTACGGTCTCGCGCTATTTTCGAGAGTCAGCTATTGCAAACACAAGCCAAATGGACTTTCTTTAGCGACGACGCTTGGCTTACTGATTCTGGAATTGTATTTCTATATGTTCACAGCGACAGAAGGCGGTACAACAAAAAGTCCGCTGACCACATCAGTTTGGTTTCTTTTGGGTACCCGCCCTTACCTCTCAGCAAAATATATCAATCTTCTTAGGTCGTCTCATGGACTGAACCAATTTTTTTTTAATGGTCACAAAAGTTGGTCTTCCAAATCGGTGCTCACCTTGGAGGCTGTAAGAAACAAAACCGGTTACAGAGAAAAAAACAAGCACTTGTAAAGCCACAGAAGAAGTCTGTACATTTGTATTTAGCATGGAACGGTTTTACCATGTGAGAGCAACAAAATTAATAAATACACCTAATTTAATTCGAGTTGAAATCGAACATGACAGAAATTAGCCCCAGCCGCCCTATATATATATATATATATATATATATATATATATATATATATATATATATATATATATATATATATATATATATATATATATATATATATATATATATATATATATATATACACAGGGCCTTCATTAATTTCCGAACCCCACGTGACCGCATTCTGTCTCTCTCTTAGCGGAATATGATTTTATGAGGTGGCAGTCAAAAAGTAACCAAAAAACCACTAGACTAGGGACCCTAAAGTTACTAAATCAATTGACAATTGACAGTTCAGTCCATTGGCGCTCAATTCCCTTTTGGCGGTTATTTTGTATGTATATTGTGCATTTTCCAGGTTCGACCAGTGTTTACCTTCTTCAAATAATTTTCTATTTGTTGGACAATAAAAATAAACAGTTTTTATCAAAACTTAGCATTTTCATTGCGTTTTTAAGTAAGTTAAAAGTGTAGGTATGTTAAGGTTATGTTGTTGACGATATTCGACATCGCATGGAACGAAGCTCTACCAAATATGTTTGTCGGTAATCTGCCCAAACATTCAGGTACATATTTGTTACATGTTACACAATAAACATTCCCAAAACCGTAAATTAGAAGTTGAAATAATTTGACCTCAATTTGTTTACGTACATTACAAAATTTTGATATCTATACAAAATAATATTTTATTATGTTTTTAGTGAATTTTCTTAGAAAAAATTCACTAATGAGCGCTAATTAGACCCCCTAGAAAACATATCCGGGGTCAGTTTCAATTTTTATATGTTTATATATATATATATATATATATATATATATATATATATATATATATATATATATATATATATATATATATATATGTATCTATGTATCACACCGATAACTCAAAAAATAATGGGCCGATTTTGATTAAATTTGGTGAAAAAAATTCTTTTGCAAATGGCTTCGATAAGTTCGTTAGCCAGGAAAATCTGCCCAGGTTTTCCCGGAAAATTTTGTATTTTCTTTCGAAAAAAATTTTATATCTCCGGAATTAACAAAGTAAGGGCAACCAAATTTAATGCGCAGGTTTATATCTTTACGAGTAAGTTACCTACCAAAATTTAGCTATGTAGCTCAAAAGACAAAAAAGTTATAAGCATTTAAATAAAAATAAATTGGGGTTTTCCTCAAAACGTCAAGTGGCGATTTAAAATGTCAAAATTGGCAACATTTAGGCAGGTAACTTGAATCTAATACGGGCTATAGAAATAAAATGTCTCAAGAAGGATGTTTTACAAACCCTAAAGTCTTAGTTTCAACCGTCATTGTCCTTCATTTTACTAAAATATTTGCAGAAAATTCATTCCAAATAGACCCTTTCTCTGATGCTTGGCAGTAGCCTTAGCTATAGAGTTTATCGTTTAATGGTATATAATTTTTGTCGAATTTTCGTAAAAAATCGATAAAGCTCAATATATCCGTTATTATATAAGATATGAAAAAAAATTGTATATATTAATTATAGGGTGTCTTGAGCTACATCTTCAAATAATATTTCTACAATCACAGGCTGGCCCATAAGTCGTTGGTGATACAAATTTCTATTTTTTTTTAATCAAACACGCCTTATGTTATTGCATTTTTGCATTTTCTATCGAAATATAAGACATGTTTGTAAGAAAAGAAATTCTAGAGGCAGCAAGTGCGTTATGGTAGCGAATTTTGATCAAATGTTTCATATTTGAACAGCTCAATTTCCTATTAACCTATAAGGTTGGCCAAGAAACGTGTTTTTTCGGGAACATTTTAAGTTTACTTTTGGAAATTTTTGTACATTTTCACACAATAAAGTTATTTTGATGAAACATGCCACATTGTTTTTACTATATAGGTTATATTGGTAACCAAATTTGATGCCTGCTTTCTTAAAAAAAACACACATATTTGTTATTAAAAACATGTTTATGAAAATTCACTACCATAACGCACTTGCTGCGCCCAGATTTTTTTTTCAACAATCAATAACAGCAAACCATACATGAAACTTGCTGTTAAAAATACTAAATAATACATTCATTTAAGACATTTACTGTTTCACCTTATTATAAAACCCCAAAGGAAATATGAGACGACACTGTCAACTTAGGGATTTCATTAATTCAGGTTGTACAACCGTGTATGCCGGGTTGCCTAAATTAAGCGGTCACGTGGGGTTCGGGAATTAATGAAAGCCCTGTATGTATGTATATATATATATATATATATATATATATATATATATATATATATATATATATATATATATATATATATATATATATATATATATATATATACACCTTAATGTAGCAACAAATTTTTATTTATAGTTGTCACAAACGCATATAAATAATTTTCTCTTACCCGACGATACCGTAAAAAGCAGAACCACTTACAGAGAAGAAAACAAGCACCCGCGACGCCAAAAAATAGAAATTTCTACCTCTGTATTTAGGTGCATTTAATATTTTCTAAATTTCAAGCCACATATGTATGATGTTTGCCAATCCATCTCTATCCATTATATTAAACAATATTTTCTAACCCACAATAACGAATTAAGTTTCCAGGCCTAAAAAAGTAATTGAGTAATTTCACAAGCTTCCTTTTTGTTGTTGTCTTAAGTGCAGGCACCACTCACACAATTCTTCGAAAAGATCTAAATTGGAAATGGGCTTTATCGAGGTAATTCTCAATTTTCCTTCTTAGTCTATTTTCTATTCTAATGAGCAGAATCTTTGCCATATGACTCTGTACACTCTTTGATTCTTATTCTATTTCTTACCATCTTTAGCAGCATCTTCGTCACATGACTACACTTATTGTCATATTATGCTGGTTGTATTTGCACTTTATCCGTTCTTGGAATAGTAATACTTATCTTATTTATAAGCTTATTTAACAGCCATCCCGCTCTATTACAATTGTGTTAAATTAAAAAAGTGTTTTATTTTTTATTTTTCAGGCTTTTCAAAATAATCTTCCTTGGTTGGTATACCCCAGCATTTTTTCTTTTTTGATCTCTGTCAGAGTTTTGTTAAATTCTTTAGTCGAAATAGACAGGCACCAATCATCTGGGATTATCTCCATTATTTCCTCCGTATAATATTCTTAACAATTAATTCCTCTCAGTGGTATAATTCCTTATAGATACAAATTATATCCTGAAACATTTCACAAATGTTAATAATATAACACCTCAGTAGACAAACTTCACACCCAGAAGTGAAAGAAGGCTTGTGCGGGGGGAGCTTACACACATATAGACAAAGGAGACCACCCATACACACTCCGAATTCAGTTTATCCACATTTGACAAAGTATTCTAGTCCAAACCACAATTATTATGTGCCGATTCTAAGTAGTATAACCTCAATCTTCAATGAAATAAAGTCAATTTTTTGCTTGGGCCTAGGTCAGGCATGTTGCTTAAGTGAGTTTTTGCCGCTGTTGCTTTCTGTAGTATGTATCACATTACGCAAAATAACTTTTAACTATTTTACCTATTAAAATACTGACGTACCAAAATATGTAGTTTTGTTTACTTGGTTAAACCGTGCATCATCAAAATAATCCAGTGCCTTCATTTTCCAAAGTTGTTGTAGGATTTGTTACTTTATGCGCATACATTTTGTATAATTGTCTGGTCTTCTTGTACTTCTGCGATCGGTGCTCAAATGGTCACAAATGTAATTTCTAGGAAAGTAGATTTTTGGTCAGATATATAACAATCAGTTAAAAAAAGTGGGCTAATTTGTGTTGGTTTACACAACAGAATGCTCCATTCATTAGTTTGCATCCTCCGTGGAGGAAAATAATATTTCTAAGCTTTCACCGGCTATTTTCCAACTGTCTAAACTGTACTTGTCCACACCCTTGTCTCATAGAAATTGCGATATGTTCCACACTCCATGTGGTTTATTTGTTATTTTTTTTTTAGAACAAAAAAGATTATCATTATTGTAAACCAACTCATCTTGTACATACAATAAAACTTTCTCTTGGAAACATTGAAATTCACTTAACTCGGTAGACTCATTAACGCCATCGAGTAAAACCAACAGATTATGTTTAAGTAATAATCCCTTGATTTGCACTATTTAATTTGTTGTATTGTTCCAGACGATAAAAGCATCATACAGCTTCGTAACATTCATGGTTAACGCCTGGCACTAATAAAGTTGGAAAAATTAATTTGTATTAAGTTACAGTGCTCGTATTTTATTAAAAATTGATGAATAAAGTAGATACGTTTAGAACTGATTTTTTTATTGTTAATTATTTTTTTGATATTAAAAATTAAAATTTACCGAAATTCAAAGTATGTATTATTTTTTTACAGAAGATGTAATATTTTAAAAGTAACCAGTTAATAGGCAATGACGTCATCGATATACAGGCTGGTGATAAAGTTTGGAATAATAGGAATATCTTGATACAGGAAAACTCAGAAGACAGACGCTCTCACAAGTCCACTTTTATTTTTTTCTGAATTTTTTTAGCTACTACGAGTATATACAGGTTTTGCATAAATGAAATATCACGACGACATCACCTTTTTAAAATAGAGCACTCTGTATTTTATTGCATTTTTGAATTCCTTGGAAAATTCTAGATATGCTTTTTAGTGAATTTTCTTAAAAAAATTCACTAATGAGGAGATCCCGACTTTTGAATTTTGAAAAAATTTCTTTAAATGAGCGCTAATTAGGCCTCCTAGAACACATATCTAGGGTCAGTTTCGATTTTTATATGTTTATATATATATATATATATATATATATATATATATATATATATATATATATATATATATATATATATATATATATATATAATCGGCCTATTAGTTTTTGAGTTATCGGTGTGATACCTATATATATATATATATATATATATATATATATATATATATATATATATATATATATATATATATATATATATATATATAGGTATCACACCGATAACTCAAAAACTAATAGGCCGATTTTGACAAAATTTGATGAATACCTTCCTTTTGTAAGTGGCTTGGATAAGTTCGTTAGCCAGGAAAACCGGCTAAGGTTGAGGTTTTCCCGGAAAATTTTGTGTTTTTTTAGAAAAAAAATCATATCTCCGGAAATAACAAAGTAAGGGCAACCAAATTTGGTACGTCGTTTTATATCGCTATAGGTAAATTACCTACCAAAATTTAGCAGCTCGAAAGACAAAAAAGTTATAGGCGTTTAAAGAAAAATAAATTGGGGTTTTCCTCGAAACGTCAAAGTGACAATTTAAAACGTCAAAACTCGCAACATTTAAGCAAAGAGCTTGAATCTAATACGGGCTATGGAAAGAAAATGTGTCAAGAAGAATGTTTTACAAACTCTGAAGTCTTAGTTTCAACCGTCATTGTCCTTCATTTTACTAAAATATTTCCAGAAAATTCATTTCAAATAGACCCTTTCTCTGATGCTTGGCAGTAGTCTTAGCTATAGAGTTTATCGTTTAATGGTATATAACTTTTGTCGAATTTTCGTAAAAAATCAATAAAGTTCAATATATCCGTTATTCTACAAAATATGAAAAAAAATTATACATTAATTATAGGGTGTCTTGAGCTACATCTTAAAAAAATATTTCTACAATCACAGGGTGGCCCATAAGTCGTTGGTGACACAAATATTTTTTTTTAGTCGAAAACGCCTTATGTTTTTGCATTTTCCATCGAAATATAATGCATGTTTGTAAGTAAAGAAATTCTGGACGCAGCAAGTGCGTTATGGTAGCAAATTTTGATTAAAGGCTTCATATTTGAAAAGCTTAATTTGCTATTAACCTATAAGGTTGACCCAAAAACGGATTTTTTCGGTTACACTTTAAGTTTACTTTTGGAAATTTTTGTACGTTTTCAAACTATAAAGTTATTTTGATGAAACATGGCACATTGTTTTTACTATATACTGGTAATCAAATTTGATGCCTGCTTTCTGAAAAAAAAACACATATTTGCTATTTAAAACATTTTTATGAAAATTCACTACCATAACGCACTTGCTGCGTCCATAAATGTTGTATATATAATGTCGTATACTTATCTTCAACTGTTGAACAATAGAAATAAAAATCCAATTGTCTAAGCCTTTTTTTAAGCTGAGCTGTTCACAGCTTCACAATGAAAATAAAGTCTGGAATAATAGGAAAATCTGTGAACAGGCTAACTTTAGAAAAATACTCTCGGACAATTGGATTTTTATTTTTATTTTAATTGAAAATATCCAATTTTCAATTGGCAATAATTCGTAGACAGTTGAAGAGAAATATATGATATTGTTACCAAGCACTTTAATAGACGTAGGTGCGGTGTTGCCACATATCCAGAACTTCCCCAACATCTGGGAATTTTTGCACAATCTGGCAACACCGGCTCCTTACCCCCTGGGGGTGCCTGGGGTGACCCCCCCTCAGGCGAAGTCTCAACCCTCTAGGATCAGAAATAACGAAGTTACCAACTTGTACCCCGTCGGAACGGATAACTGAGGTCTGCACATTCCGAACACCCTGTATATACACCCTGTACGCGCAGAGAACCCTTACACCCTGTATACGCAGAGAGATCTTATATTACGAGAAACACCTCTTGTGTAACATAGGAGTGATGACCACATTTGGATCATCCTGTATATACATCCCCCTGTATACACACGAGACCGATCTGTATTCACAGAACCTTCTAGTAAGAGAAGGTCCTGGAACCTTCTGGAATGGAACGCCCCAGAACGAGGTGGAAGGTACGGCGAGTATATAAACGCGAAAGCAAGCCAGCCAGTTCAGTTCAGTAAGAGAATGTTGGAGTGACTAGAAGAAGCAGTAACTATTGTGAAGTAGAGACCGTAGTTTCAGTATGGTGACTTGTGTGCAGATTAGTAACCAGTGTAAGGCCAGATAAACTAAGTGTTTTGTGAGAGAGAAGTTCTAGATCTTTATTGTATCCATATTTAGACAGTAAATTAAGTGTTTTGTGAGAGAGACATTCTAGAACTTTTATTGTATCCATATTTAGATAGTAAATAAAGTTGTTTTGTTAAAATTTAAAGTCTCACTTATCCAGAACCCGGAGAAAACGCAACAATATCATCCATGAAATATACCTAGAATTCTCCAAGGAATCCAAAAATGCAATAATATACAGGTTGTTCCATAAAAAAATGACGTTGACGTGATATTTCATTTATTTAACATCCTGTATATACTACTATTAGCTAAAAAATGCAGAATTAAAAATAAAAATTGACGTGTTTGAGCGTGTTTCTTTTAAGTTCACTTGTATACAGATTTTCCTATTATGCCAAATTTTATCACCACACTGTATTTTTTAAGCGTAACACCCTATACTTTTAGTGGCATTAAATGAGAGGGTATTTAATATACAAGCTGGGGTTTTTAAGTGTTACAAGAGGATATCTCGAAAACGTTTTAATTTTTTTTTCTGGAATTTTGATAAAGTAATATCCTGATGGGGGGACATATTTAAACGTATTTTCAACCTTTTCCCCCTCCTCTATTTTGAAGGGCGGAAGGTTGCTTTGTATCTTTAAATAGGGTCACGTACTTTTTAAATAAAATTCAAATCTACGTAAAAACTAGGTACCTATGTGTGTGCAAACAACAATTTGATTTGATCTTTAGGTTACGAAATTATGATTTATTAAGTTAACATACAAAGAAAATATCAACTTATTTATCGCCTGTCATGCGTGAGAAATTGTTCGAAATGTCCCCCTCAACTTTCTCACTCTTTATCTAAATAAATCCCGTAGATACTGTAATATTTCAGGTGTCATTAAAGAGCAGACAAAGAGGATTCTGTAGATGCGGGTCAACAGCTACTGCTCCTAAAACGCAGTCAGTTCTAGTTGTCTTCCACACGGGTAGATTTGGTTTTAAACTGCCAGTAGTACAAACCTGATTTCCGGCCTTTAAAATGCCATGTAAAATTTTTTATTATTAGGAAATGTCGCCCACACTAGTGCAGCCTTTCTGTAGTTTTTTCTGCACTTCCCCAAAATTAGGAACATATCAACTTGGACATTAAAATTATTTTCCATCATAATTGTGCAATAAAGTGGGAAATAATCGTCAAAATGTCAAAATCCTCAATAAATTCGATTGAAAACAACGCGTTTTCATGGAACCAAATCATAAATAACATCAAACCGATGATAACAGACGTGATAAATAAAATAAAGTATAATAAAATATTTTTTGTATTTTAACCTAATAAGTCATAATTCCGTAACTGAAAAAATCAAAACCGCAAAACAGAAATTTTTTGCACACATAAATTGTCTTTTACAAAGATTCTAATTTTTTTAAATAAAGCACATCAACCCGTTAAAAAATCCCAGGTTACCCCCCGCCCCTCACAATAGGGAAGTGAGCTAAATGTCAAAAATATGTTTAAATACGTCTGCCCGCGTTCCTATTCACCAAAATTTCACATAAAAAACAAACCGATTTCGAGATATACCACGTAACACTTTAAAAAGCTCATCTGTATATTTTATTTCTTTTACTTGAGCCTAAACGCAAAGCCTACTAAACCATATCTTATTTACTTGCCCTATGCTATTTATAAGGCAAACAACCAGACGCCGTTCTTATGTAAATTACTAGTAATTGTCGGTCGATGGCACAGACTCGGTAAGGTTAAGTGACCAAACTCTAACGTCTCAATAACGTCAATTTTCAGACGAATATATTACATCATTCAACTTACGTCCTGTTGACGTTAGTAGCAAGTATTTTCTGATACATTGAGATTAGATCATTCTACTGGAGGTCTCCATGACGTCATATTTAGAAATGATAGGAAAACAGATAAAATATGTGTATTTTACTTTTCCATTTTCAATAGTTGTCCGTGCTTTTTATGGTGTGGTTTCACAGGAGGTATCACCTATCTTATAATAGTGGAAACTGCTTGTTTAGTCTATATTATTATGCTACATAAATGGCTTGACGCATGCGCTAATAACATGTTTCCATGTATGTTGATCCAATCTTTTAAATTTGAAATTGCCGTCAGAAATTTTGTGGGATCGTTGGCCCCTAAGGTTGGCACCTCTGAAAAGAACGAACATATTTTGTGTCAGTTTCCCCACTTTAGGATTGAAACAGCGTTAGTCCTTTATTTAGCGGGAGGTTGTTAAGGGAGATTATTGAACCCTGCGCAAGTTGGCTTCTAGTCTTAAACAGTCGGTAAGACTACCAATGGCTGAGAAAAGTTTAACACCATACGCGTACAGAAGATAGGGTGAGTCGATGACGTCCGATAAATCATTAGTAAACAGATTTTATAACAGAGGTCCCAAAACAGACCCCCGAGGAACACTCGACCCAGCCAAGACCGGGACCCAAGATAATTGACAAAGCTAACTCTATCGCGAAGATAGGATCCAACAAAGTTCAGTAGGTTCGATGAGAAACCAATGTGGTCGCGGATCGGCCCCTCACGAAGCCACACTTAGCGCTACTAATAGCATTTTTTACAGCAAACGAAATGATCTCATTCAAGACAATCTCGAACACCTTCGGAAAATCATCCATTATAACAATTTGCCTATGATGGTTCTCAACCAGAGTACGGTCACCACTCTTTGGAACAGGTATATACAATATACAGTCCACTCAACAAGTTAGTGATTCTCATTTTTTTTTTGTAGCTAACTTGGATATTTTGTTATGATCTCAGTTGCAGCGACAACGTGTGCTTGATTCTGCTTTATTTCATCAATTAGTGGCTCAATGACATTTACTAAGGTGAAATTAGTTGTGGAAGATATTCAGGTGAAATTATACTGAACTGTTGTTTCTTACTTAATAGTAAGTGTTCTATACCGATCTGGACTTATAATGTGTTTACTATACTATAAGATCTTTAATTTTTTTTATAAAAAACTATTATATTATGAGAGCCTCGGTGGTTGGTTCAATGGTAAGAACGTGTGCCTGTGAACTGAGGGGACTGGGTTCGATCCCAGGCTTCTCCTTTAACTTTTATAGTACATACTGTAACAATAACATCAACCAAGGTTGTGGCACTGTATATGAGAAAGTTGAATGTCTGCACGTTCCGCCCTTCGGAGCGTGCGTGAATCAGTTGGTTCTGTGTCCATGCGATGTTGGGTACGTTAAAGATCCCTACCCACTTTACGGAAAGGCATGAGCTCGGCAAAATTTCCAGGATAGTGAGGTGAAACTGCTCCCTGGCGTCGGTTATTGGCCATAGTCTGGGAAATAGACCGACGTTAAAGAAACAAAAAAAAAAACACATACATTAGATTATGCTCGGACCATGCAGGATATTATAAGTTTAACTCGGCACCATTGTTAATTTTCTTAATGTTGTAGCTACAATAGAGTCGGTTAAGCGAGTACAGTAGGACAGTGGTGTATTTTTACCCCTTCATTAATAACTGTACATATTTAGTTTAGTCTCTGTGAGAAATTTGATTAAATTTTCATGCATGTGTGTTCAAAATTCCGGTTATCCATGGAAAGATAAATATTTGGAAGTTACTTGCGAGCTTTAATGGAATCATTGGTTTCATTTCAGATAATTCGATCTTCAGCAAAAACGAAACCCAAAGTAATTATTTCTCCTCGAGTTGGCACTTATTCAGGCAGTACGTTAGAATGATGTCGTCAAGACGTTACTTATGACGTAATCCTGACATCATTCTGTGACGTCATTTAAAGCTGAGTTATTGATGTCACAGTTCTTTGATATAATGTCATTTTTTCATCATATTGATATATTTAACTGACGTCGCGGTCTATACAGTGTGTACCAAAACTGGATGGGAATATATTGCTATCTTCGTTATTGTTAGAGATAAGGAGACGGTTATATTAACAATGTTTTGTATAATTTCATGCTAGTTTCAAATGTGACTTGTATTTTGCCCTGCCTCTTTTCGTTTTCGAGTTATTTTGAAAAAAAACAAAATTTGTCGATTTCTTTTTTCTTCAATATCTAAGTAGGCGTTGCTCTGACATCACTTGCACATTATCAGGACACTTTTTACAGAGTAATATTTTTGTGCTATTCTCAACTTTGGATTGTCATTTGTTTTTGAGCTACAAGTAGCACAGTCTGTTTTTATTGTGGCAGCCATATTGGATTTTTTGCTCATGTGATAGCATGTGAAAAGAGCTTTCCAATGATGTACAACATGCTTGAGAAACCTTGTAATTGCACTGACAATTTTGAGAAAAACCGTTTTGAGGATAGCAGGCTATGAAATCCAATACCAGAAAACAAATCACAAAAAAAGTGTTCAAAAAGCAGTAGGCCATAGAGTCCAACAATAGACTACTTTTAAGATAATTTTCCGTAATGATTCACGATAAAAAAAAAAGGAACTTTGAGCACACCGATGAATCAGCCCATTATTACAAATGATATAGTTATAGTTTAATTAAATAGGTAAACTTCGTCAATAACTAAATTTACTAACAGAACTCAATAATAAGCAGATTAATGATTTACGAAGACGCCTTATAAAATTGTTTGATTTTTAAACGTAAATCAACTGAAAAACAACAGGAGAAAGGTTGCTATGGATATAACACTATCGCGACAATTAAGAATACTATCATTCTTAATTATCTGAACAATTTGAGGTGTATTTAACACGTTGCTTAAAATTTTGTACTAAATAGTTTGTTTCCTGTTTATTTTAAATATTATTCAATAATATGTTCAGTAATGAAGAATATTTTGACATGTTGGAATGTTATATTCGTTCTAACCGAAATACTGAGGCAGCTGCAAATTCATATCAAAACAACTACCCAAAAAGACGACAATCAAACACCAAAATATTTCGCAGGAAAGTGACCAATCTATCGAACGACGGTAGCTTTCACGCAAAGAAACTACCAATGCCTAGAAATGAAGAAAGAAATAATGCCATCTTGCAGGTTTCAAACGAAAACCCTCCGCAATCTGTTTGGTTTTATGGTGAACAAATTGACGTTCAAAAAAGTGTGGTACACCCTGTATTAAAACAAAGTCATTACCATCCATACAAACCTACAATCGTACAAGGCTTAAATGTTGACGGTTATCCTAAGCGACTTCAATTCTGCAGATGATAGCAAGGTCAATGTCAGCAAGATGAAAATTTTCATTTCAAAATAATATGGACTGATGAATCCAGATTTGCAAATTGTGGTGTGTATAATCGCCATGATAGGCATTATTGGACAAATGAAAATCCCCATCTAAGGGAAGAAAGATGATTGCAAGACAGATTTGGTGTTAATGTTTGGTGCGGCTTATTGGATAAAAAACTGTTACTTTTATTTGTAGATTAGACAGTTAATTTTTAAAAATTTCAAGTAACTTCATTGTTGGTCCGTTCTTTTTTAAAAATAATTTAACTGGGAAAAGGTATGTTAACCTATTGAGAAATGATATGTTACCAACAATTAGAAGAGTTCATAAAAATTTAGACGAGATTTGGTACCAACAAGACGGTTGTCCAGCTCACAATGCTAGGATCCTCAAGGAATTTTTGTACCAAAATTTTAATAATGGTGTCGTTTCTAACAATGGGCCGGTTCATTGTTGTGCTCTAAATCCTGATATAAGAGCCATGGATTTTTATTTTTGAGGTACTCTGAAGAATGATGTGTATAAATTTGATCCACCACAAAATATCAATGAATTACGAAACAGAATCGCGGAAGCTATAAATCATATTAACCAAAACACCCTCACCAGAGTGTGCAGGCATGTCTAAAAAAGGTGTATAAAGTGCATTGAACAAAACGATGGCCATATTGAATAATTTTCTAGTTAGTGTATTTTTAAGTTTCTATTTTATTATTTGTTGAGTTCCGTTTCTAATTGTGTTATTTTGTGGAGTTTAAGTTTCTATTTGTTATTGCCGGGTTTCGTTATTAAATTGTTTCACATAATATTACCTAGCATTATTACCTAATTAAGTATTGTAAATTAAATTACAATATTTTTTTATCGTGAATCATTACAGAAAATTATATTAAAAGTAACAGTCTATTCTTAAATTTCATGGCCTGCTGCTTTTTAAACACCTTTTTTTGGCATTTGTTTTCTCGTATTGGATTTCATAGTCTACTATCCTCAAAACGGTTTTGCTCAAAATGTTCAGTGCAATTACAATATTTCTCAAGCATGTTGTACATCATTAGAAAGCTCTTTTCACAGGCTATCACATGAGTAAAGATCCAATATGGCTGCCATAATAAAAACAAACGTTGATACCTGTAGCTCAAAAACAAATGACAATCCAAAGTTGAGAACATCACAAAAAGATTACACTGTAAAAAGTGTCCCAATAATGTGCAAGTCTTAGACATGTCAGATCAACGTCTACTTAGATATTGAAGAAAAAAGAAATAGACAAATTTTGTTTTTTCAAAATAACTCGAAAACGAAAAAAGGAAGGGCAAAATACAAGTCATATTTGGAACGAGCATGAAATTCTACAAAACATTGCTAATTTAACCGTCTCCCTATCTATAATAATAACAGAGATAGCAATACATTCACCTCCAGTTTGGGACACACTGTATAAGGCTCCGAAAAAATACCGTGAAAATGACGTCAAATAGTTTGCTGTAATTAACTCGACCCGAAATATTTAACCGACTAGTCGCTTGTATAGATAATTTTACGCTCTATAAAAAAGATGCGTTTTATTTTTTTCATATTGAAGTATATACAGGCTGTTTCAAAAAACATGCACCATCGCTCGTGGGGCGATTCCTTACTAAAAAATAAGAAAAAAAAGTTGCTGTGCACTTGGGCCCGGAAACGCATAGTTTCCAATATACAGGGAGTTGAATTTTTTATTTTTTTTTATTTTTTATAAATAATTTCAAAACCACTGGATTGATTTTAATGAAACTTGGAACTTGAAAGTGTATTATGAAAGTGCATATTTTCAAGTGAAAATCTCCTTACAACTGCGTCAGTGGCGTGCGTACGGGGTAACTGTAAAAATTCATTTGGGGAAGAAATATGTGCGCCACTGTCTTTTTTCAATTTTGATACATCAGTTATGAAGCTTATTACATAAGCCACAAAAGCTACCTCTTGGTATTTTTTCGTTTAGGGTATCCCTTAGGAGATATGATTAATTTTATAAAAAGGGGCAAAGTACCGATTCGTTGGAGTAATGAAAACAGTAATCGTAAAGTGCCATGAAACTATAATTTTTGACAGTTCTCTAAATTCTACAATTTTGAAGTGCTTTGTAGGCGTCAAAAGAGTTTTCGTGCTATTCTTTAAATTTTGATACGGTGCAGTATTTTCGTTTTTAGTTATTTGTTGATACTGAGCTGCTCATTAATATTATTTCCTCCTCTCAAGATGGTTTTCATTAAGTACACTTCAGCGGATTTGACTGATATGTTGTTAATTTATGGACAAACAAATCAAAATGCTAGACAAGCTGTGCGAGTTTATCAGGAAACTTATCCGCCAAGAAGAATTCCTGACAAAAATATTTTCCCACGTATTGTAAGACATTTGAGAGAAACTGGTTCTTTAAAACCTTTAAAAGCTGACTCTGGACGCAGAAGATACCGCCGAACTGTACGAATTGAAGAGGCAATATTAAATAGAGTTGAACGTGATCCTAGTACAAGTACGAGAATTATTGCCACCGAACTGGGTAATATTTCGGCATCATCAGTTCACAGAACTCTGAAGGATCAAAGTTTATATCCCTATCATTTTACACGTGTCCAGGAACTTCTACCTAGAGACTTTCAACCAAGGGTAATGTTTTGTCAGTGGTTCTTAAACAAACTTAGGCACGACCAACATTTTTCTAAACGTGTACTATTTACTGATGAGGCGTCATTTACGCGAAAAGGTATCGTAAATTTTTACAATTTACATACATGGGCCGATGAAAACCCACACTCTCTAAGAGTTGCAAATTCGCAGTATCAATTTTCCATCAATATTTGGGCTGCTATTATTGAAAATCACATAATTGGTCCTGTTGTTCTACCGAATCGTCTTGACCATGAATCATATTTCAACTTTTTACAAAATGATTTGCCGTTGTTACTACCGCTTTTTATGAGAAATGGTACAATGTGGTTCCAGCATGATGGTGCGCCCGCACATTTTGCAGCAGTTGTAAGAACATATTTAGCCAACACATACGGTCACCGATGGATTGGTCGTGGAGGTCCGGTGTCATGGCCACCTCGATCTCCGGACCTGAATCCTCTCAATTTTTATTTGTGGGGTCATTTAAAAGAAATAGTGTATAAAACACCAGTAAATACACGAGAAGAATTGTTGGGAAGAATAGAATATGCATTTGACAGCATTAGAGAAGATCAAAATATTTGCAGAAGAGTAAGAAGATCTTTGCGCAGAAGGTTAAATAATTGTAACGACGCTAATGGTGGTCACTTTCAACATTTTCTTTAGCTTTGTTATTAAAGTCAATTGAGTAATGTACAAAAAACAAGAGTTTGGAAAAATCATGGTGTCTTTACGATTACTTTTTTAATTTTTTATTTATCATTTTTTATCAATGTTTGTAATATTCATTTCAATGTTTATCACCAATAAGTTTTACGTAGGTTAGTTATTTGCACGTTTATTGCTGTAATGTTTACTGTATGTTTTGTTTTTCATATTCTTATGGTTGCAGTAAACATATATTATTATTATTATTATTATTATTATTATTATTATTATTATTATTATTATTATTATTATTACGCCGACTAATCGGTACTTTGCCCCTTTTTATAAAATTAATCATATCTCCTAGGGGATACCCTGAACGAAAAATACCAAGAGGCGGCTTTTGTGGCTTATGTAATAAGCTTCATAACTGATGTATCAAAATTGGAAAAAGACAGTGGCGCACATATTTTTTCCCCAAATGAATTTTTACAGTTACCCCGTACGCACGCCACTGACGCAGTTGTAAGTAGATTTTCACTTGAAAATATGCACTTTCATAATACACTTTCAAGTTCCAAGTTTCATTAAAACCAATCCAGTGGTTTTGAAATTATTTATAAAAAATTATAAAAAAATAATTAAAATTCAACTCCCTGTATATTGGAAATTATGCGTTTCCGGGCCCATGTGCACAGAACCTTTTTTTCTTATTTTTTAGTAAGGAACTGCCCCACGAGCGATGGTGCATGTTTTTTGAAACAGCCTGTATAAGGTGACTTATGTATCTTTATCTTAGGTCTCGATTTTGCCTATACATAAGGTTACTTCATGTCTGTCCCTTTGAAGCTAGACCTAACTCTTTTGTCAAAGTACCTAACCCAGTTTTTGTTTGTTTTTAACTAGCATCGGTAAATGTATTATGGGTTTTCTAATAGTGTACTAATGAGCAAGGACCATTTATAATGTAATTATAATTATGTTATTATGTTACTATGGCCTAAATGATTTTTTCTAATGGCATTTCGTTATAATGATTAGCAATGAAACTAATAAATTCTAATCTTGAGTTGTAAATGAATAACTTATTATGATGAGAACTAATTTATTGTTTCTACTATAAAAATTAGAATATCTATCAAATTTGATGTCTGTCAGAATCAAAAATTATTGGCTTATTGATATTAATAGTAGATTATACCACGAGTCAATAATGATAGCTATTATTCCCGCGGAATATTTACGAACGGAGCCGCGAAAGCGGCGAGATAGTTACATTCCGAGGTAATAATAGCCATTATTGCGAGTAGTATACTCTACTTTATCTACGACTCATTCATTAAATTGAAACTTTTAATGAACAACTTTATTTGTTAATAATATTTAAATTAGTAATAGTACAATTAATAAACTGAATTGGTCGTGAACTATCAATAACTTTGGAAGACTTTTCAAAACAAATATTTGGAATTTCGGCTGCTGTAAAGGTAGGAGATGCTTCATTAATATTTATCTGTTAAGCAATAGTATCGGCTGTTGCTGTCTTGTTTCTCATAGACCGATTAATGTAACCTTCTATATAAATACACAAATACTACACGTTTGACAGTTTTGAGTTTGTCTACTTTGTTTCCATAGTATTATTTAATTTGAGCAATTTTGTAATTGGAGGGCAAGAGGGAATAATGACTATTAATCCCTTGACATTATTCCCTTAGGAAATAATATATTATATTATACTGCAAAAACCACAAGTATAATACTTACATTAGTCGTAGATAAAAACATTTTAATGAAAATGCTCTACCATAACACATTGCTGCGCTCAGACTTTATTGCAACTTTCTCAACATTTAAGAAGAAAGATAAAAAATATCTGGACGCAGCAAGTGCGTTATGGTAGCGAATTTTCTTTAAAATATTTTTAATAGCAAATGTCTCTGTTTGATGAAAGAAGGCATCAAACTTGGTTGCCTATATAGTAGAAACAATGTACCATATTTCACTGAAATAAATTTATTGTTTGGAAATATATAAACATTTTTCAAAAGTCTAAATGCAGCAAACGTGTTATGGAAGTGAATTTCCATAAAAATGTTTTTAATAGCAAATGCGAGCAGGCATCAATCTGATTACCGGTATAGCCTATATGGTAGAAACAATGTACTATATTTTATCAAAATTACTTATGGTTTGAAAATATACAAAAAAAAATTCCGAAAATAAACTTAAAGGTTGGTTTTCTATCCAACAAAGCTTAAGTTAATAGCAAATTGAGTTATTGAAATTTGGAGGATTTAATGAAAATTCAGTAAATTTGCAGATTAGCTCCCGAACGCTTTTTAACAAATTGTTTTTAGAAACATTACTACGACCCCATCAGGATACACAAACCACAAGAAAAATTTCTTGTTAACACCCCCAAAGGAAGTTATGGGACTGGGAGTGAATAGGGGTGGTGTGCGGGGTAGGCAGTGTTTAAGGGGGATATGACTTCAAGATGTGAAAAAGACAGCTTTCAGGCCCGCTTTATTCGAATATTCTGCTCATATTTCCTTCTTACTACCTACCCCGCTCAGCACCCCTACTCACTCCTGGTCCCGTAACTTCCTTGGAGGGGGAGGGGGTGAACAAGAAATTTTTCTTGGGGTTTGTGAATCCATGGGACGGAGGGGGGATGGGGGTAGGTTTCTGAAAACAGTTTTTTGAAAAACGTTCGGGAACTAAACTGCAAATTTACCGAAAATTCGCTACCAAAACGCACTTACTGCGTCCAGATTTTTTTCTTACAAACGCATGATATTTCGATAAAAAATGCAAAAATGCATTAACGAATTTGTTCTACGAAAATTAGCTAAAAAAATATTATACACCCCTACTCACTCCTGGTCCCGTAACTTCCTTGGGGAGTGTGAACAAAAAATTTTCCTTGAGGTTTGTGGATCCAGGGGGGTGGGGGCCTAGGCAGGTTTCTGAAAACAGTTTTCTGAAAAGCGTTCGGGAGCTAAACTGCAAATTTACCGAAAATTCGCTACCAAAACGCACTTACTGCGTCCAGATTTTTTTCTTACAAACGCATCATATTTCGACAAAAAAATGCAAAAATGCATGAACGAATTTGTTCTATGAAATTTAGCTAAAAAAAATAATTATGCACCCCTACTCACTCCTGGTCCCGTAAATTCCTTGGGGGGTGCGAACAAGAAATTTTCCTTGGGGTTTGTGGATCCAGGGGGGTGGGGCGCTAGACAGGTTTCTAAAAACAGTTTTATGAAAAGAGTACGGGAGCTAAACTGCAAATTAACCGAAAATTCGCTACCAAAACGCACTTACTGCGTCCAGTTTTTTTTCTTACAAACGCATCATATTTCGATAAAAGGTGCAAAAATTCATTAACAAATTTGTTCTACAAAAATTTGCTAAAAAAATTATTATGCACCCCTACTCACTCCTGGTCCCGTAACTTCCTTGGGGAGTGTGTACAAGAATTTTTTCTTGGGGTTTGTGGATCCAGGGAGGGGGGGCTAGGCAGGTTTCTGAAAACAGTGTTTTGAAAAACGTTCGGGAGCTAAACTGCAAATTTACCGAAAATTCTCTACCAAAACGCACTTATTGCATCTAGATCTTTTTCTTACAAACGCATCATATTTCGATAAAAAATTCAAAAATGCATTTACGAATTTGTTCTTCAAAAATTAGCTAAAAAAAATATACACCCCTACTCACTCCTGGTCCCGTAACTTCCTTGGGGAGTGTAAACAAGAAAGGTTTAAGGGGGATATGGATTCAAGATGTGAAAAAGACAACTTTCAAGCCCGTTTTATTCGCATTTTCTGCTCATATTTCCTTTTTACTACCCACCCCGCCCAGCACCCCTATTCACTCCTGGTCCCGTAACTTCCTTGGGAGGTGGGAACAAGAAATTTTTCTTGGGTTTTGTGGATCCAGCGGGGACGTAGGCAGGTTTCTGAAAACAGTTTTTTGAAAAGCATTCAGGAACTAATCTGCAAATTTACCGAAAATTCGCTACCAAAACGCACTTACTGCGTCCAAATTTTTTTCTTATAAACGCATCAGATTTCGATAAAAAAATGCAAAAATGCATTAACAAATTTGTTCTGCGATAATTAGCTAAAAAAATTATAGACCGTTAAACCATAAACTTCACGAAACCTACAAATAAATATCCAAAAAGCCACCAAACTTAACTAAACTGACAGCCAAAGCATCAGAGAAAGGGTATAGTTGAAATAGATATTCTGTAAATATGTTAGTAAAACGAAGGGCAATGACGGTTGAATCTGAAACTTAAGGGTTTGCAGAACACTCTTCTTGCAACATTTTCTATTTACAAACGGTATTTGTTTCACATTCTTTGCCTAAACATTGCCAATTTTGACGTTTAAAATTGCGAGTTTGACGTTTTGAGTAAAACTCTAAAATTTTTGCTTTAACTGCCCATAACTTCTTTGTCTTTAAAGCTAGCGACCTAAATTTTGGTACAGAGTTCACCCTTTATAATACAAACATGCGTGCCAAATTGTTGCCCTTACTTTGTTATTTCCGGAGATATGATTTTTTTAATAAAGAAAACACAAAATTTTCCGGGAAAACCTGGTCCGATTTTCCTGGCTAACGGACTTGTCCAAGCCACTTGCAAAAGGAAGGTACTCCGCAAATTGTATCAAGATGGGTCCATTATTTTTTGACCTTTTATTCACTAAAAGGTCATGTCTTTCTGAGTTACGTAAAATATTTTGGAATATTAGTCAGTAAAGTGCCAAAATATAAATTTTAGCCCTCCTAAATCATCAGCTATCGTAATCGAAAAGGGTTAGTTATTATTATTATTATTATTATTATTGTTTATTAGCAAAAATTATACATTATGTTAGTACAATAAGTCTTAGACTTGTGCTGTATTATAACACAATTTGGAAGGTTATATCCTAAATAGTTTGACAGTTCTACACCGAATTCAGTAAACTTCAAATTTTGACGTTCCGAATGTAATTTCTTTTGCCTTTCTATTTCTCACCTTCTGATACTTCAAACATCACCTTCATTTACCATAAATTTCTGCTATTCCATTATATCTTTCTGACTGCTATTCTTTCCAAACAATCCATATTTTTGCCAAAATGTTTAAATTTTTAGGAGACAAAAATGACTTTAGTTTGACAAACAATAACAAGAAATAATATATTTGAATTCAAATGAATTGATAACTTCCATAAATGTTAATGAAAAAATTAAATAACTGGGAGTTAATTTTTCTGATGAATTGGTTTTGGATCAAAAAGTTACTAAACGTAAATCTTCCGAAAAAATTGAAACAGTGACAAAATAAAATTTATCAAATTGTGAACAAAAACCTATTGCGTTGATCAGTGTTTATCACCCTGTTTAATTTATCCTCTTCAAGTAGCCCCTGTTAAACAACTAAACAAAAACTTGTTTGATAACATTGACAAAATTATCATAAAACTCAGTCAAAGTATGTAAGACTAGATGCATTCTCGCAACAATTAGAACCGTAGACCGGTTTCGCTCTCATTAGGGCTCTTCAGTACGGCATACTAATTGTAGACAATTTTCTAAATTGTTAGTTAGTTGTATACAGTCTCTATTTTTTAACACTTTGTGTTATTTGGAGCTGGCGTGACAACATACTACTTGGTTCCGCAACTAGGTGGCGGCACGTCCACCACTCACTTAGTGTTGAAAGGCTGGCTATACTATAGCCGTATTACTTTAGATGCATTTTTCCTACAATTAGTATGCCGCACTTAAGAGCTCTAATGAGAGCGAAACCGGTCTACGGTTCTAATTGTTGCGAGAATGCATCTAGCCTTACATAGTTTGTCCCTATATTGAGGTAGAAATGGGTCAGGGCTGACAATTTTCTAAATTGTTAGTTAGTTGTATACAGTCTCTTTTTTTTTTAACAGTTTGTGTTATTTGGAGCTGGCGTGACAACATACCACTTGCTTCCGCAACTAGGTGGCGGCACGTCCACCACTCACCCAGTTAAAGAAATTCTCCAAATTCCAAGTAAAACGCTAACAAAATAAAATTTACCAGTTTTTGAACAAAAACTTGTTGTCTTGAATCTGTGTTTATCACCATGTTTAATTTACCCTCTTCAAGCAGCCTCTGTTGAACAACTAAACAAAAAGTTTCTTGATGACATTGACACAATTATGAGAAGCTCAGTTAAAAAAATTCTTCAAACTCCAAGTGACACGCCAAATGGATTCTTATATTCATCAAAATCAGTAAAAGGTTTTCAAATTTTTAATACAATTTGGGAACCTTTTTTACAACAAATAAATTGAATTTTCTACTAAGTTTAAAATGCATTCAGTTAATGGATAAATCAGAATTATTTCAAAACAGACGGAAGTTGTATTAAAAAAAAGTCATCAATAACGATTTAAATATAAATTTGGAATCCCTGAATAGCAAGTCAACTAGACTCACTTTCAGGGAAAGAATTTATGAACAATGGTGCTCTCCGAAACAAAAAGGCCAAGGGGTAGTTACTTACCAGCAGGTTAAACAAGCAAATCATTGGAAAGACAGTTATAAGGGATCAACAACAATCGAGTGGCTTGAATGTTTAGAAATGACATGTAATGTGGCTCCTGTTCGTAGTATTCCTAGTCGCAGTATCGACATATCCAGTTGCAGGCGACGTTCCAACTCTTGCAGAAGTGCTCCGGTACTGCACCCACGAAGAACTGCTTCAAAACAGGCGTCATCATGAAGTTGGGGGAGCACTTGTTGTTCAAGATTGAATATTCTAGCTTAATGGAAAATTTATTGAGCTACCGGATTTGAAATATTTTTACGAAAATGTTCTACCATAACATACTTGCTGCACACAGACCCTTTCCAACAATTATTTACGGTTGCTGTATCCATACTTTTTGAAAATGATAAAATATTGCAGCTTACTATGTAAGACTAACAAACAAGGCAACCTCAAAATTATTTTGGGAAAAATATGTAAAAAAATGAAATAAGATAACAATTTAAACATAAGTTGAAAATCTTGTTCGCTGCTTCGTCGAGGGGTTCTCCTTCCCCTTATGCATGTCTGCAATTACCCTCTATGCATAAGCAAGAACAATGTAAACAAGAAAACTTCCTTTGGAGCAACCCTTAAGAAATTTACGGGACCTGCGGTGAATATAGAGGTTCTGTGCGCGGTAAACAGGATTTTAAGGGGGTATAGCTGCAAAATGGGGTAAAGGCAGCTTAAAGAGGTGCAACTAAGCTGTTTCTTTGGCACTTGTCGCTCACATTTCCTTTTTATATTTTTCTTCGCCCAGCACCCCTATTCACTCCTGGTCCCGTAACTTTCCTGTGGGCTGTTTGCAAGACATTCTTCTTGTGGTTTGGGCATCCAAAAGGGGTTCTAAGCATATTTCTGAAAATATTTTTCTAAACACCCCCATGGGCTAATCTGCAAATTTACCGAAAATTTAATTTTTATTTACAAACGGAATGCGTCTATCAGATTATAGGTGGCTGGTAAGTATTTTTCCATATTAATCGCTTAAATGAGCGGTTTTAATCAAATAAATCGAACCAGTTTCTGCAAACAAAATAACAAAAAAGTTTTTTTAACAAATTTGTAATTATCTGTGAAGCTCATTGTGTTATTTTTTATATTTAGTATCCACGCTGCTTTTATATAGGTTTTACTATGTATCAAAACTGAAGATTCTAGTTTAATGGGAAATTGGGTTATCACCCTTTGAAAAATGTTTATGAAAATTCGCTACCATCAGTGTCGGATTTGCCCTAAGGCCCAGCAGGCCCGGGCCTAGGGCGGCCAGATATTAGGGGTGGCCAATAAAGTAAATTCATTATATAGTCTATATGATGGGTGCTGAGAAAGGGGCGGCTGGCACTTACTACATGGCCTGGGGCCTAGGGCGGCCAAGACTGCAAATCCGCCACTGGCTACCATAACGCACTTAAACTCTTTTCAACACTTATTTACTATTGCTGTATCTATAATTTTTGAAAATGAAATAAATATAAACAATACAAAATTTTGAAATTAAAATTTTAATAATTTAACTTAAACATCTGTTTAGATAATTTTAACTAGGGATGTACGTACTTTGTAGTATCTACCTAGATATAATAAGTGCAAATACATACAATATCTACAATCTACATGCGGTTTACCTATCACTTTCATATTTGTTTCATTTGATGTGACAAAATTTATGGTGATATATTTTTAGATTTTTTAAGAAACTACGCTAAAATAAAAAAAAGTTTTGCCCAAAAATAGAGATAAAATATTATGGATACAGTAGAAATATTTGCAAAGATAATTAGAATGTTTTCTACTTGGAAATTTAAAGAAAACTTTTGAAGTGGCAGTTTCGATGACTTTTGACATTTTTATCTGGACATTTATATAAAAATTGTATTGTTTACATGCACAAGCAATGCTTATATGTAAGATACACAGTATAATTAGTTTGCAAAAATATATATTACTATTACTATTACAACTACACTCATTTTGTTAAAGTTAAATTAAAATTAAAAGTTGCGTTATTATTTACCCACTATTTGTATTACTAACCTGAGAATATACATACCAAGTTGTTTTATATTTTAAGATCCTAATAAGGTATTAACAATTAGCATCAGCGAGGTCGATTTCGAGGTTATGCGATGCGCAAATGCCGTAAACATGAAGAATGGAAGCTTAATATTTATACATAATAAAACGTCGTTCTAGATTGCTTTTAAACAAATTGAATAACTTTCATTAAACTTTTTATTTATTAGTATACATTAGCATGCTAAAATTTAGCGCTTTTGGACGCAAATGTTGTCCCGATATTAGGAGAGAGATGGTCCAAGGCTGACAATTTACAAAATTGTTAGTTGGTTGTACATTGTACACAGCTCTGTCTATAAAATTTTGTGTAAACTAGAGCTGTTGTGACAACATACTACCTGGTCTTGCACCGAGATGGTGTCCCTGTCGTATCTCACAATGTTCTCCAGTCTGACATCTTGCAGTAACTTCCATTGTTTAGATTTTTGTCTACGATTATTTAAATAGCATAGCAGTACAGATAACGTCATCTGTCTTTGTCTAACATTGTAGATATTGCATTACAAAATCTGAAGTGATGTAGAGGATTATTTTATTATTAATTTCAAATAACTTTATTTTCCTTTGATCAAACGACTTGAAAATTGGTACACAATCACGTCTGTCTATGTCCTTTTAAGCTGTAAATTTTCGTTTCAATCACTGAAACTAAAATAATTTTTTTAATTTTTTATTAACAAAAATTGGCCGTTAAGATTTGATGAACGAACTCATCGAAGCCATCAGCAAAATAAGGATAATTCCCAAATTTGGTCGAAATCAGTGAAGATTTTTTTGAGTTATCGGTTCGACACATACACACATACATATATATATATATATATATATATATATATATATATATATATATATATATATATATATATATATAAACATTAAGCTGACTATGGAAATGGGTTCCAGAGGCACTAATTCGCGCTCATTTAAAGAAAATTTTCGAAAGTCTCACCATAGAAACCTCTCTATTAGTAAATTTTCTTAATGAAAATTCACTAGGATGTTTGATACGGAAAATTTCTTAGCAATCATATAAAGAGTATTCTATTTAAAAAAAAGTGAAGTTAGGTAATTTTTTCAATTTTGCGATCCTAAATTTGGTTTTTCCAAAAGCAAATTCCCACATATTCTAAAAAGTTCTACAACTTTTATTTAGAAAGATTTTTTTTTATCTCCAAAAATAAAATTAGCAGAAGCTGCACTAATTATAAGGAACATACCCTGTACATTGTATGTCTATCACGTTTATCTTATTCACTGTACTTAATGCATGTCATAATGTATGGCCGGTATGTACGCAATAAAGACCTTTATACACACACACACACATGCTATATATATATATATATATATATATATATATATATATATATATATATATATATATATAGCATGACAGTCCAAATGCAAGATGATTTTGTAGTGGCAACCATGACTGTGTCTGCTATGGTTGCTGTTTGGGAAAGGATGCAATGCAGTGGCCTTCCGCAAAGTATAGTATAATTGGAATCTTTATTTATATTTTTTTCTAGTGAATCAATACATTTGATTTCAATATATATATATATATATATATATATATATATATATATATATATATATATATATATATATATATATATAGTTTTTGAAAGCGTAAAAAAGAAATTAGGTGGACATTCTAGTGAGTTTGTCATTTTTGAGAACAACAAAAATATCAACGTGCGTTAGAATATGTAGCAAAATAAAATGTGTGACCAAATATTATTGAATATGTAGGTTTTGATTCATAAAAGAGAGAAAAAACTACAAACTAAAGTTTTTTTTAATATGGAAGACATTTTATTTGAGCCATCAATAATGATCTTTAAATTATAAAAAAATGCGTCAAAGGAATATCTTCAAAATGAAGATTTTGTACTGCATAAAATGTCCATAAAACACAATTAGTTTTTGACTTAGCTAAAACATCACGTTAAATATCTTATTTCACTTATATCACTAAAATATTAGACTTATTTATCACTATTATTATCACCACTCTTTTCACTGCCGTTATTACTTAAACGTTCTGAACTTATAACAGAAATGTTAGATAGAGATCGAAGCTCGTCGTTGATTATCCTGACTGACTTCAGGTCCGGTGTTTGGTTTCCAGAAGGGATTGTCTCCTTCGAAGCGGATCTTAATTTATCCAACAACTACAACAAACAATACCAAATTACAACCAGTAAAAAACAAAAATGATAAAAAATTATAACAAAAAAGGTTGTACTTGTAAAAAGTTATAGCATATAATATAATCTAGGTTTCCCAATTTAAGTTGGTTCACTATGGGTATCTCGGAAACTAGAATAATTGCGAGGTCAGTTAAATGACAAAAAAACTTGCGCATGTTAAGTCCGTTAATAAATTTTTTCAACACAATGATATTTCCATTCAAATATTTTGAAAAACTAAAATGTCGATATTTCCCCATTTCATTATGTGTGACATATTTTTGAAAATATTTATTTGAGACTTTGTACAGAGTGTTGCTTGGCTACCCTGGTCTCCTGACCTTAATCCATCGAATTTTTGTTGGTTATATTCTAAGGACATCATGTACCCGCAGGCCTATAAGATTTAAATAATGTTTTTACGAGAGCACTTAACGATTTAACTCCGGTTGTTCTAGGAAAGGCCTGCGAGACATTGTTACGAGGGTCTTGAGAAAAATTGTGGTCAGATTAAACATCTTCAGTAGTAATGGGATCTATGTTTCTTGTTGATTGTCACTTTTAGTTTACTTATAGAAATATATTTAATATATCGTTCATCTTACTTATCAGACTAAAATTAGTTATTAATCGCTAATAATATAATATAATTTTTAGAAGTATCTTTTTTATGTCCCTTCGCAAATTAATAGCAAATTAATATTATCAAATGATTAACCTGACCTAACTTGGAAAAAGCATTTGGTTATGTGGATTGAAACATATTGTTTCATAAAATGAAGAGACCTGGATTTGATTGGAGGGATCGGCGACTAATTCTCAATCTATACAAAAAAAAAGTACCGTAATAAGTAACAACGAATATGAAACTGAATAACTGAATAATAATAATTATTATTATTAGGCCGACAGGTCAAACCGATTTACGGAGCATTCTTAACAAGTAAGAAAATACAGATACCATACTAAACACAGATGACAGTGCTAAAAGGTAAGACTATAAGTATACAAACACTGACATGTGATTAAAAGTAACATACCCTATTATATATATATATATATATATATATATATATATATATATATATATATATATATATATATATATATATATATATTGATTTGGCGAACACAATGTTTATTTTTATATTTACGTTATAATTATATTAAATTGTTTATAATAATATTAATTTTGATTGTATTGGTTATTTTTTGTAAATATCTTAAATATCTAATGTATATATAATGATTTTGCAAATAAAATGGTTGTTTTTTGTGGTATTATTGACCTTTCTATGTATGTTTTTTAATTTTTTATGTGTTTATATTTTCCCGGCTATTGACTTCATACTGCTAGGGTATGTAGTGAGTTCCTTTTTACTTGCCCATAATTTAAACCAGGTATATTTATCATATCCTCAAATAATAATACTGCATTAAAATTTTGTGTATGTCTGATTTTATTCTACTCATTTTATACGGATAAAGAAATAACAAAATAACATAACACCACTACTTAATCAATAAATTCTTATATTATTACTTGAGCTCTTTTTATTTAGGTTTTATCTTTGATCAAAAATTTTTTCTTTGCGTTTTTCCAAATTGGTGATTTTAAAATATAAATGAATTTCGTATTTAAATATTATAAGCAGATTAAAGGTTTACATATATAAATGACACAAATTTTCATTCATACATTCTTTACTGAAATTAATAAGTTCCATTCAATCCTATTTACTTTCTATTCGTACAGAAGTTATACCTTTGAACTTCCTGTCTCTTTCCCCCTATCAACCGCTGGTTGCTAGGTTGAAATTCATGGTTGCTAGGCAGCCAGTAGTAGCAAGTAGACTTCTTGCTTCAAATTTCCGCGTCTTTGGCGTCAATTATTATTTTGATATTTGCATATCTTTTCTTGCAGCACTCATAAATGTTTTCACATTTTCCCATACAAATATTGTTTTGTCTATGTACACAAAAACAGATACATTTGCATTTATATTGTCAATGTCAAATTCATATAAACCCCACTTTAAACTTTAAAAAAATATCAACAAAACAAATCTTAAATACTTAATTACCTATAAACTTATTTATCGAATTTTTAAGTAGTGGTATCAGAAATATTACAAACATTTTAAAGATTAGTACCAACTTAACATTTTATCTTATAACAAAAAAAACACTTTCCATTTTTTTTAACAAAACATGTATCAAATATTTATTAATAAAATTATACCTATTTGTTTATCAGGTTTTTTTTCATTTCAAACTACATTTCATTTCTTCTTAAATGTTTAATTGTAGCTTGAAAAAGTACTTTGAATTTCACTACTGTAGTGTCTATTATTCAGTACATTATTTACACTCTGCTTAAGATTAACTTAAGAATCATTTGCTCTGTTTATTATTTGATAAATGTATTTTTTTATAGCTGTTTTTAATTAATTTTATTATCTTTGTATTTCAGATCGCCATGCTGTTAATGCATATCTTTATTGGACAAATGATGCAGTATTGTATTATAATTTGGTTTTACTGGATATTTGAAACATCTGCATCTTTAGTAAGTTATTTTATATTAATTTCATTTACATCTTACTTTTAAATGCTTTACTGGTGTGGTTAAATGACCGTCTTTATATGTTGAGTGTATATGAATATGTTTTACCCATTTTATTTGTTTCCACCTATACAAAACATCATCGATATTTATTTACACCTAGTATGTGAATTTACCTCTCATTATCTCTGTTTTATGTTTTTTCTCTATATTTCAAATTGATTTCAAGATTTCATTGGCAGTGCTTTCCAGTGTTCAAACATAAACCGTTTTGACTAAGATCAGTATTCTGCACGATACCAGCTTTGATATCCACTTAATTTGATACCAGGTTTTCCACAGTATTGACATTTAGTGGCTAGTGGCAATGTTAGTGTTTTGACAATTATCATTTCTAAACCTTTAGTATTTTAATTAGTGATAAATGATATTCTAGTTTACTCGTAAGTACTTAGTTTTTAGTTTTAACCTTTGCGTGTGGTAGCTGATACTACTAAAATATTGCTAAATATCAACACAATATATATATATATATATATATATATATATATATATATATATATATATATATATATATATATATATATATATATATATATATAACAAACATTCATGTGTAATATAAAGAAACGTGTCCTGTACAGAAAACAAAATATACCCACATATGCATGAATGTGTAGATATGTCATAGATCGGGGCAATATTCATGAACAATGATGAAAAAAATGCTTTTCAAAACGTTATTTAACTATAAACAAACTAATAATAAGAATGTGTAGATAACTAAACATTTAATTCGTTAGTGATGTACAATAAGCTATTACTAATAACATCGCTAGATAAAGTCTAGAGAAGTGGTTTACAACTACTCGACATCAGGTGAATTTATCTCAAGTTAGAAGCGCATTATTAAAGATATATGGCCACATTCTTTTTTGTTTATCAATTTCATTTTTACAACGAAACTAAAATTAAATCCCATCTGAACTTACTAGAATCAAAGTTTATAAATTTATTAAACTACACAGAAAATTAACAGTACATTAAAACAAATTATTCAGTCACCTTAAAAAGGTAGAAACCAGGGAGAAAATTAATTATCTACCACTAAGAACTATGATGCACCCGAGTGGCAGGTAACGTTCACGGGGTTTTTCTCGGACCCAACAATACAAAGAGACGATAAGATCAGGGTTCTGACGGTGTTCCAAAACCATTTATAAAAGGGGTGTCCTCAGGTATATTGCTCTCGTCGGGCACTAGAACTACTATAGAGCCTCGTGGTGTGAATGCTCTTGAATATTTTCTTTCATCTATTTCAACATGCTTCACTGCCGAATGACTTGTCATGTCCCGCTCGTGCCAGTGTTCCCTTCGCACCACTTACATTGCCGTAACATCTCTGACATTTTGCTTCGAAATTGGAGCATTCGCTTTAAGGGTACACGTGTGGCTCTATAGAACGGTCTCGCCGGTACAATGAATAACGTAACAAAAATAAGGCCTGAGATCATTGCGAGCTATTTTTAAATATAATGCTTTATACGTCGTTTGATGACAACAATCTTTTTTATGGATTCTGTGGAATACCGCATTATACCTCTCCAAGTTTTCCCACTTTACGTGTTAAATTTTACCGAATATATTTGTTTCCTTAACTACGGCTCCTATAATAGGGAATTTTCCTTAAAAAATATTGATCCCTGTCGAGTGATTTTAGGACCTTAATTTTGTAAGCGTTACAAGCTGACCAAGGAATGTTTTCTAATAGTGATACTTTTAATTTGATATTCAGGATTAAATACTATTTAGTTTATTTTCATAGGAAACCAGTAAAAAAACTAACTTGTTTCCTATTCGTTTCCATAGTCAACTATTTAAAGATATAAAAATTCTTGAAACTTTTTTTAACAAACAGATTTTGTTCATAAAATAAGACACAATCGTATGTATGTTTGAACCCCCTATCAAGGTTAAAAAAATCGAATCAAAATATGTTTCCTGTCTGACGACTCTGCAAAAGGCCTAATCAGTTTAAAATGTGAAAACAAGCACTTGAAAAGTCAGAGAAGAAGTATCTACATCTGTATTTAGTACGGAACGATTTCACGAAGTAATGGCCACAACAATTAATGAACATTTGTATATACTTACAGGAGATTCAGATATATCGGGGCAACAGTGACTAGATTTGCATTCTTCTTTTTGGCACTTCATAAGGCAAAGTGGAACGCACTTCTTAGAAGTTATGTTTTCTAAACTAGCACCCTGATAAAACTCAGGTTGAATTGTGACTTGTGTTATACCGCTTTGTATGAAAAACTCCTTTACTTGCTCCATAATCTGCTTGTATATCTGTAACATTAAAACAAAACAAACACTTGTAGTAGCGTGTCAAATAATCAATTTTATAAACATAATTAAAAACTGATTTTTTTTTAGAAAAAGCTATAGTAACTCAGCGACATAAAACACAAGTGGAGACATCTCTCTGTGCGTATTAGGAGCTAGGTTCTCCCCACTGCCATGATACATAAGGCGCTAACCATACATGGTAGATTGGTTGGCGACGAGGGATATGATTGCTTTAAATAAAGGAGGGAAATCGACGTTCTCGAGAGGCACCAGTGCGTCATTTATTGACATTACATGATCCACACAGAAAATCGCTAAAAAAATAATAATAAACTGGCACGTTATGAATGAAGAATCTCTCAGCGACCACCGATTTACATACTTCGAAGTCAACGGGACAAAACAAGATGCAAACGTGGAAAAAACTAAGTGGAGTATGTCGTCCGTTACTGTAAGAGACCGTGTTACTAGTGTTGGAACTATGGAATTTAATTACGATGAGTGATGGTGAAACTGGGCGTTAAGATAACGGTTAGTGTGGGTTTGTTTTCGATAGACAGTGACTGGGTTTTAAGTGCGTAATCCCAAAATCTTGCCGGATATCGTCTTTAAGGTTACAGTGACTTAACTTAAGAGGGATCTGTGCGTTGGTCGTAAATATTGTATTATATATAACGTAGTGGTAGTGGAATTTTCCTTTACGTGATAGTAAAGGTTTTTCACGCCCGAGGAGGTACCACCCCATCCATCAAGGGGCCAGTGACGTCCCAACGGACGTTTCCTGTTCTGGTGTATGAGTCGGTTTCCCTTATAAGCAAAAATTATTATGGCTCCTCCTTGTACAAAAGATTCCAGAGGTAAAATACCCCTCCATTCGGATTTCCAGGAGAGGGGTGTACAGGGGGGCGCCAGTATCAAGATTTAACATATCGTTCTCGAATATATGTGGCCTAAATTATAACCTGAACTTCGTCCACCATTTCCTCTAGGCTAATAGACCCCAACTCCTCTTCCTCACCGAAACCCAAATCAGTGCCAAAACAGCCACTAAGAACCTTAATTTCCCGGGGTATGAGCTCCTTACTTGGTTGGAAGAAAAGACATACTATGTATAAAACTCTCTCTCAGGGCTGCAACTACATTCATCTCTTGCATTTACCGGCCACCTTCTGACAACAACGTTGTCCAGCTCTTTGACTACCTTTCTGTAAAAACCGACTATCTGATTTCTGAATATCCTTCCTCCGTCACTATTCTTGGTGACTTCATTGTCCATAACAAGGAAAGGCTAGGATCTTCAAAAACCGATTCACAATGGAGAGCAGCGGAGGCCTTTGCAGTCAGCAACTCTTTAGCCAATATGGTTCAGCAACCTACTTACTATCCTCGCATCCCAACACACAGCTCAAATCCCTTGGATATCCTTCTTACTACAAATCCTGAATGCTATAAGATATCAGTCACCGCCCCCGTCGGTCGCTCAGACCATGGCATGGTCACCGCTTCCTGCGCAATGCAACCCGAGGTCACACAGTCATCACACCCACGTATCGCTTGGCACTACAACTCCACGAACTGGGACGAAATGCGAGATTACTTTTCCTTATTTCCATGAGCGTCTGTCTGCTTCTCTCATCCTGACCCCTCTGATATCTCACAAAACGTAACCGAAATTATCCAAGCTGGCATGGAATTATTTATTCCACGTACACAGAAAACCTCTTCAGCCCCTCAAAAGCCCTGGTTCTCTAAATCTTGTGACTAGGCCAGACTTGAAAAGGTCAAAGCTCACAAAACGCTTCTACACAATCCCAGTCAAGAAAACCGTCAAGCATTTAACGACGCAAGAAACCGCTACGTCCGCATTCTTTCTGAGGCAAAAACTCGTTTAATAACCACATCAAAAACAAAGTCCTCTTAAGCTCCAAGGGCAGCAAACCCTTCTGGACTCTTGCTAAATCTATTGAGAATAATTTCTGCAAGAGCACGTTCCCACCTCTTGTCTCAGGGGATGAAATTGTTTCTACCGCCCTGAGCAAGGCTAAACTTTTTGCATCGTTGTTCTCTGGCAATTCTACTCTCAACCCACCTCCAAACGTTCAACCACGAACAGTCCCCAATGTCGCGCATTAAATGACGGATATTATTTTCAAAACTAAAAAGGTACGAAAGATGGTCTCTTCTCTTAATACCAGGAAAGCCTCTGGCCTTGACGAGATTCCAGCAATTGTTCTCAAAAAATACGTACCAGAACTTGCTCCTGTCCTGACTCATCTGTTTCAGACATCTTACAATAGAGGCATATTTCCTAGTAACTGGAAAACTTCTAGAGTACAACCCGCCCCCAAGAAAGGATCCAAAGCGCTTTCTAGCAACTACAGGCCTATTTATCTCCTTTCAGTCGTCTCTAAAGTGATCGAAAAGTATATAAACACCGAATTACTAAAATTTCTTGAAAAACCCAGTCTTATCCACGACAGGCAGGATGGATTCCGTCAGCGCAGATCAACTGCCGACCTCCTTTTCTTTTGTCACCCATTCTTGGAACAAGTCTAGGGAACTACACGGTGAATCCCAGATTGTCGCTCTAGACATACCTAAAACATTCGACCAGGTCTGGCACGCAGCGCTGCTTATTAAACTTCCGGCCTATGGCCTACCACCAAAACTCTGTACCTGGACAGCAAACTTTCTCTCCAACCGAAGCATTTCTGTTGTCGTGGATAGCCGTTCCTCTAAACTATATCAAATTAACGCAGGAGTTCCTCAAGGTTCAGCTTTACCCCCTACTTTGTTTCTTCTCCACATCAATGACCTCCTCTCTAGCACATCCAACCCAGTTTACAGTTACGCGGACGACAGCACCCTCCACTCAAATATACAATATTCTAAGCCTGTCTCTTTGTCCGAATTAGATGAGGATCGCAGACTCATGGAGGATTCTATCTCCGTGGATCTCCAAAAAATATTAGACTGGGGAAGTAGAACTCTTGTACAATTCAACCCCACCAAATCTCAGTCTTGCCTTCTTTCTCATAAAAGATACACAAGCCCTAGAACCATCACAATGAACAAACAAGTTATTCAAAGTAATGAGTGCTTTTCACTTGTTGGCATTTCTGTGAATCGAAATCTCAATTGGCACCAACATGTCACATCAATTGCAGAAGCGGCTGCTAAGAAATTAGGTTTGCTCTTCCGGGCTTGCAAATACTTTTCACCAGCTATTCTGTATACCTTATATACTTCACAAATAAGGCCAAACCTCGAATACTGCTCCCACATCTGGGGTGCTGCTGCCGCTTCTACACTCGCTATCCTGGACTCCATTCAGAAGAGAGCTATACGTCTCATTGGTGACCTATATCTCACCTAAAGGCTGCCATCCCTTGCCCACTGACGTGCCGTTGGTGACCTCTCTCTCTCTTTTTTTTTATATAGATATCTGCACGGGCACTGCTCAGATGAGCTTCCTTCCATAGTTCCTCCACCTGCTGCCCCCAACAGATCTACCAGAGGAACAAAGCAAATGCACCCTTTTACTGTCCAGGTCACCAGATATAGAACATCTTGTTATGCCCGCTCTTTTGTCTCGAGGACTTCCAAGTTGTGAAATTCCTTGTCGGCACATGTTTTTCCTTCTCCTCTGAACCTCCAAACCTTCAAGTTTAGAATTAGCAAGTTGCCCCTTTCCTCCTTGTCGACACCCACGGTACGATAGTATTTAGGCTCTAAGCCCTCCTGGTGTGTTGTTGAAATGAAAAAAAATATTAAAAAACGTTTGGTCTATTTGTCTCGTTATCAGTGTAACAAGTCGGATCAAGGTCTACCGAGTCAGGTGCTTTCTGTTGAGGATTACGCGAATTAGAGTTATTTGTTCAGTCAGGTAATGGGGAAGTTAAATTGTCTATTGAATTAGTTGTCTTTTTGTGTGTATATGTCCTTATTACAAATGCGCGACCATGTATAAATTTTACAACAGTATTTCGAGAATTTATTTTCGTTTCAGGTTTTAAATGTCATATATAGTTATTTCAGTCGTGGTACATTGTTTACAAAATAAAACCTACCATAGGATTTTGGAAAATGATATGTACAGTCGATATCACTTTTGTTGGTGTCAGCTGCCAAACATGGAGATCATGAACATTGATTATATCAGGAAAACGTTCCAGTAATTCCTTCCTGAGTATGTCTATATTCATTTTATCTGGTATTGTTTGCAGCAGAATCAGACAGCTTTCCTTCACTGAAAAATATTATAATATGTAGTGTCGCTTTTACAGCGTTTAAATATGTAACACTTACTATAAGGATAACTTAAGATTAACAGGATTGATGCTGATATAATCGATAAAATTGGATCGACGAATTTTGCATCGTTCTTCTCAATGGAATATACGACTACTGCGCATATGATTACAATGACACAACCTAAAACAGAAAAAGTAAATGAAATAGTAGAAACAACATAGCAGTCTGTGTTTTTTTTTACTTATATTTTATCGTACAATGTAATATCATACGGAGTGGCCACTTGACAACGAAACAGGCGCGTGTCATAGCACTTCATGATTTTGCTGAAAATCGCCCTAAGAGGTAAATTTTGCTTTCAAGGCGCTTAGACCTATTTTCAACATCGCAGTACCAACCTTTAAGCGGTGGGGCGTTCAACCCAAAAAGCTCAAATGACAACGGAGGATCAAGTAGCACATCATTTTAGAGTTGGTGCAAATCTCTTCCAACGGTGCTTTATCAGTGAATTTTCGAGGAAAAAATTCGCTAATGGGAAGATCCCGACTTTTGAATTGCGAAAAAAGTTTTGCAAATGAGCGCGAACTAGGACCCCTAGAACCCATATCCGGGGTCAGTTTCCATTTATATATATATATATATATATATATATATATATATATATATATATATATATATATATATATATATATAGATATATATATATATATATATATATATATATATATATATATATATATATATATATATATATATATATATATATATATGTATCACACCGATAACTCAAAAAATAATGGGCCGATTTTGATAAAATTTGTCATGTACCTTCCTTTTGTAAATGGCTTGGATAAGTTCGTTAGTCAGGAAAATCGGACAAGGTTTTCCGGGAAAATTTTGAGTTTTCATTCGAAAAAAATTATATCTCCGGAATTAACAAAGTAAGGGCAACCAAATTTGGTACGCAGGTTTATATCCTCATAGGTAAGTTACCTACTAAAATTTAGCTATGTAGGTCCAAAGACAAAAAAGTTATAGGCGTTTAAAGAAAAATAAATTGGGGTTTTCCTCAAAACGTTAAAGTTGCGATTTAAAACGTCAAAATCGGCAACATTTAGGCAAATAACTTGAATCTGATACGGGCTATGGAAAGAAAATGTCTCAAGAAGAATGTTTTATAAAGCCTGCACTCTTGGTTTCAATCGTCATTGTCCTTCATTTTACTAAAATATTACCAAAAAATTCATTTCAAATAGACCCTTTCTCTGATGCTTTGTCAGTAGTGTTGGCTATAGAGTTTATCCTTTAATGGTATATAATTTTTGTCGAATTTTCGTAAAAAATCATTAAAGCTCAATATATCTGTTATTATGCAAGTTACGAAAAAAATTGTATACATTATTTATAGGGTGTCTTGAGCTACATATTAAAAAATATTTCCACAATTACAGGGTGGCCCATAAGTCGTAGGTGATTCAAATTTTCTTTTTTTTTTAATCGAACACGCCCTATGTTATTGCATTTTTTCATTTTCCATCGAAATATAATACATCTTTGTAAGAAAATAAATTCGGATCACAGCAAGTGCGTTATGGTAGCAAATTGTCATTAAATGCTTCAAATTTGAATAGGTCAATTTGCTATTAACCTATAAGGTTGACCAGGAAACCAGTTTTTTCTGGAACAATTTAAGTTTACTTTCGGAAATTTTTGTACATTTTCAAACAAAAAAATATTTTGATGAAACATGGCACATTGTTTCTACTATATAGATTATACTGGTAACCAAATTTGATGCCTGCTTTCTTAAAAAACACATTTGCTATTAAAAACATTTTTATGAAAATTCACTACAATAACGCACTTGCTTCGCCCAGAGCTTTTTTCAATTTGAAGTAGTAGGTTCTGAGAAATTAACTTCTGAAGGTGAGTAATTAATTTATGAAAAACTTACATATCAGTATTTGAGATGTTCAAATTTTCGACCACTAGCCTCCCTACATTAGTAGAAGTTTTATTCAAAACGCAGATGCACATTTTATAATATTTCTCGAGGGATTTGGCGGCATTTGTTTACGATACGCTGTAGTAAATCTTTCAAGGAATCCAGCTGATAGAATAAATTTTCCTTTTTATATCACCTCGCAAAAAGAAATCTAGGGGTGATAAGTCTGGTGATGATACAGGACATTCTATGGAACCTCTTCTCCCAACTCACTAATTTGGAAATATGTGGTTGAAATATTGTCGAACAAGCAAAGCGTAGTGTGGAGGAACTACGTCTTGCCGAAATACCAACTGGTCCTCGAGATAATGCTCATCATTCTCGATAACGTCAGTCCACATTGGATCAATGGTGTTTTCCAACAACTCCAAGTACATATTTCCAGTCAGATTATCATTTAAGAAAAAGGGATCAAAACTCCAGCCCAAACATTGACTTTTCCCGGGTGTTGTGTATCAAAGTCGTGAAATAATCTGAGATTAAAATCGTCCCAAAAGCCACAATTATGACGATTTACGATGAAAAACGACCACTCATCCGAAAAGCAAGAAAATTCAGATCATTCACCACTCGTTCACTATGACCTTTTAAATAGAAACCATACTTTTTTGTTCATTATTTTTAAAGTACATGTCAGTTGGCAAAAAGGGCTCATTCTGGCCTACTTGCCTGGCGTTAGCTTCCCCACCACTGCTACTACTACAACTAAAGTACATGCCAAGTTATACAAAACCACCAAATTTAAAAAAAATTAAAAGCGAAGTTTTCAAGACGAAACCGTCAAATCTTTTAAGTTGAAAGCACAAATGAGAAAAGGGGTGTAGACTAATTTCCCCCGAAGTAATGATAAATGTTCAAAACGAGTCTCCGTTTAGGGTACTTCCAAATAGTAAATGGACAGCACTTTGACTGTTTATTAAACAAAATTATTATGACTATTTATTTCTTATTTTTGTTTTTAAAATGATATGAATTATATATATATATATATATATATATATATATATATATATATATATATATATATATATATTTCAAATTTGGGAGACATTGTAGAACATTAAAACAAGACCGCAACTGAAAATACTAATCAACGTCCCCTAGAATTTAGAAAAAAGAATCTGTATTTGATTAACTTTGTTAATTATAGGTACAAACTCGCACTAGTAATAATATTAGTCATTATTATTATCATTATTATTATTATTATTATTATTATTATTATTAATTTATTCATTAAGTTTTACAAATAAGTATAATACTTGTGGTTGTCTAATTTACACAATTTTTAATGTTCTCTTTTGATAAATGAACTGAAAACAACTGACAAACTGACATATTAATTTTGACATGCCCGAATTCTACAGCTCAAATTTTAATTTTTTACTGAATTTTCTTAGAAAAAATTAACTAATGGGGATATCCCGGCTTTTGAATTTTGAATTTTTTTTTTCAAACGAGCGCGCACTAGGACCCCTAGAACCCATATCCGGAGTCAGTTTCAATTTTTATATGTTCATATATATATATATATATATATATAAATGTAACGCCGATTACTCAATAATACGTCGATTTTGATCAAATTTGGCATGTAGCTTCCTTTTGTAAGTGACTTAGATAGGTTTGTCAGCCAGAAAAATAGAACCAGGTTTTCTGGGAAAATTTTGGGTTTTCTTTCCGAACAAATTTTTACCTCCAAAGATAAAAAATCTATGTTAAACAAATTTGGTACACAAGTTTGTTATATTAAAAGTAAACTATATACCAAAATTTATGTTTTCTATGTTACAGGTAAAAAAAGTTATAAAAAAATATTTGGTGCCAGATCATTTCTACGAAAATGCACTACCACTACGTACTTGCTGCATCCAGACTTTTTTCAATCCAGCTAATGTTTCTAATCAAACCAATATTTTCGCAAACATTATGTCGTTCATTTCTTTGCCTAACAGCACCGTATGTACACCTTTGTTCGTGCTTTAAAATTGGTTTACAAACCAAAATTGACTAGACATATACATAGTGATCGCAAAGTAAAGCAACAGTATATAATTGCCAACAAAATAATATGATTTATCAAAACTTACTTTAGTAAAAAAGGCAAAATTGAAAGAGATACAATGTTAAAAATGGAGCTAAAGTTTTTCACAAAATTTGAAGCATTTAATGAAAATTCACTACCATAACGCACTTTGCTGCGTCCCGAACTTTTCATTTATTAGTTTTTAATAGCCTTTGTTAATCTTCAGGTATGTTAGTGTTTAATAAAATCTTCAAGGGACATAATTTTGTTTTGATTTCAACAAACAAAAAAACCATATCATTTAAAGAGTGACCCACCCCTAATTCCCCCTTTTTTGAATTTATATCCGCTTCAAATTTTGTCAAATAACGACGTTGATAAAACAAAACCATCCACCAAATTTCGTTGTTGTATGTTAGGCCATTGCTGCAATAGTACAGCTGTTTCTTGTAATTATTCAAGAATCTTCTGAGGTCAATATCTCACCAACCATGGGCGTCAGGGAAAATTTTTATATAAAAAATCAGCACCTTTTGAGGTCCTCTACACGCATACATTATGTGGCCGTTGCGTTGCGATTCACCCTGTATATATATATATATATATATATATATATATATATATATATATATATATATATATATATATATATATACTTGGTTAACTGGTTTAAGGAATATGATGTATAGGGGCTTTGATTCGCAGTTATATGACACTTTATAGAAGCTTAGTCGCGATCTCCTGATAAGCAAATCTTTCCTACGAAAATTCGCCATAAGTAACTATAACGCCATTTCATTAGAATTGACTTGAAAAGTAGTGAAATGCATTGTTTACTTTCTCGTGGAAAATTATAACTTTAAAAGAAATTTAATAGCCGGTTGTTTGTTTGAAAGCTCGATGAGTCTATTCCGTTTACTTAAACAATATATGTTCATTTTGCTTTTAATTTCAATGATAATTAGAATTACTTCCTTGTCAATTGTTATGTATTACAACCGGTGAGAGCACTCCTTTTTACTCAGTAGAACGTAACTTGGATATTCATAGACACGAAATATCGTATTCAACGGTATAAATTTCTAATTATAACAGATTGAGTAACAATTAATATTTAAAATCAGGATATCACTGGTTATGATAACACCCCTAAGATATATCATATTTCTTGAGTTGGTTACACTAGTTTGTCAGCGGTAACGAGTCGTAATATGGGGCAGGTCTATCGAAAATTAAGTTATCGTTAATCAATTGCCAACATTATCTTATAATCTATTATAATATAATCTTGTACAATTCAGCCCCACCAAATTTCAGTCTTGCTTTCTATCTCATAAGAGATACACCAGTCCTAGACCCATCACAATGAACAACCAAGTTATTCAAAGTAATGAGTCCCATTTCTGTGGATCGAAATCTCAATTGGCACCAAAATGTCACATCAATTGCGGAAGCGGCTGCTAAGAAATTAGGTTTTCTCTTCTCGCAAATACTTTTCACCAGCTAATCTCTATACCTTATATACTTCACAAATAAGGCCAAACCTCGAATACTGCTCCCACATCTGGGGTGCCGCTGCCGCTTCTACACTCGCTATCCTGGACTCCATTCAGAAAAGAGCTATACGTCTCATCGGTAACCCTACCCTCACCCAAAGGCTGCCATCCCTTGCCCACCGACGTGACGTTGGTGACCCCTATCTCTTTTATAGATATCTTCACGGGCACTGCTCAAAGGAGCTTTATTCCATAGTTCCTCCACCTGCTCCCCCAACAGATCTACCAGGGAAACAGAGCGAATACACCCTTTTACTGTCCAGGTCACCAGACATAAAACATCTTGTTATGCCCGCTCTTTTGTCCCGGGGACTTCCAAGTTGTGAAATCCCTTGCCGGCACATATTTTTCCTTCTCCTCCGAACCTCCAAACCTTCAAGTCCAGAATTAACAAGTTGCCTCTTTCCTCCTTGTCGACACCCACGGTACGATAGTATTTAGGCTGTAAGCCCTCGTGGTGTGTTGTTGAAATATAAAAAAAAATATAGTCCAGTCAAATTAGACCAAAAATCGCCTTAACCTGGAGATTAGAAATAAAACGCTGAAAATTGTTACAAACGTTGAGAATGATGTCCTAGTTCGAATCCCGAAAGTCCCAAACAATCAAACTTGGGGGAAAATCTCCATCTTAGAAAAACCGTTGCCATCTTGGATGTTTCGAGTCTGAGCTTAGCGACCGAATCAAATGCCCGATTGTGTTTGTCTTTGTGTCAAATTGTTTTTTATGCTCTATATTATTATATCAACAACTTGCATGGTTTAAAAACAGCGATAGTATTGGGTTAGACTGGGTTAAAATGTAGTTGAACAAAAATAAAAGAAAAAGGTCAAACAATATAAGCTGTTTGTTTTGACTGATATTGAATTAATTTAATTGGTCTTTCGACAAGAAAAATTGTCCGGACGTAGCAAGTGCGTTATGAAAGCGAATTTTCATTAAATGATTCAAATTTGTATAACTCAATTTTCTATAAGCCTAGAAAGTTGAGTTTTGTTGGAGTACGGTATTTACGAGGGCAACATACCAACCAAAGTTCATTAAAATAACTTGGTTATTTTTTTGAGATACAAGTTGCTTTTCGGAATAGTTTTTTTTTTTATAGAAAAACTGGTCCGATATGGTTGGCTAACGAACTCATCCAAGCTATTAATGAAATAAAGAGTCCTGCCAAGTTTCATCAAAATCGGTTAATAACTTTTTAAGATATGTTGTAGACATACACATACACACACAAATATATATATATATATATATATATATATATATATATATATATATATATATATGTATATATATATATATATATATATATATATATATATATATATATATATATATATATATATATATATATATATATATATATATATATATATATATATATATATATATATATATATATATATATATATATATATATATATATATATATATATATATATATAAATATATACGTATAGAAATTTAAACGGACCTTGGTTTCGTGTTCTATGGGCCCAAACTCGCACTCTTTTAAAACATTTTTTGCAAAGTCCCATCATGGATACCTTTCTATTAGCGATTTTTTAAAAATAAAATTGCTTAATTATTTTTAAAGAAAATTCGCTCATAAGAACAAAACCGAGATGTCACTACCTAAGAAAAAAGGCAACAGCACACGGTGTTCCCAGGCGGTCACCCATCCAGGCACTGACCGTGCCCGACGTTGCTTAACTTCGGTGATCGGTATAGCAGTTTGCTTGAGATAATCATTTGTCCAAGGTTTATATATTAATTTTCGATACCTCTCTATTAGTGAATTTTTTTAAATAAAAATTCACTCAGAGGTATCGATGGTGACACTTTGCAAAAAATTTTTGAAATGAGCGCGAACTAGGACCCCTAGAACCCATATCCGGGGTCAGTTTCACTTTTTATATGTTTATATATATATATATATATATATATATATATATATATATATATATATATATATATATATATATATATATATATATATATATATATATATTATATATATATATATATATATATATATATATATATATATATATATATATATATATATATATATATATATATATGTATCCAACCGATAACTCAAAAAATAATTAACCAATTTTGATGAAACTTGGCAAGTGCCTTTCCTTTATTAATGGCTTGGACGAGTTCGTTAGCCAAGAAAATCGGACAAGGTTTTCCGCAAAAATTTTGAGTTTTCTTTCAAAAAAAATTCTTTTCTTTGAAAGTTACTGAGATATTTTAATGAAATTTGGTCGATACGTTGCCTTTGGAGAGGCCTTTCTACATACCAAAATTCAACTTTCTTAGTTTCTAGAAAATTGAGTTTTTAAAATTTTGAGTTTTATTTATAAAAAAAAATTTCTCCGAAAATTAAAAAACTATTTTAATGACATTTGGCGGACCTGTTGCTTTGGAAAAGGCCCTACTAAACACCAACATTTAACTTTCTAAGTTTATCGAAAATTGAGTTATCTAAGTTTGAAGCATTTAATAAAAATTCACCACCGCAACGCACTTGCTGCGTCCCGAACTTTTAAGTTTCGATTTTATATAAATAATATTTATTAAATTATTTTCAAATTTTGCAATATTTACACAATTTTTAACAGTCCTGATTGCATACGTACTGTTCCTGTGTGAAATAATTTAACATAACTTATTTTATAGCTTAGGGTGTTGGACAACTCACTTATTTCACAATATGATCAAACAACTTTGTTGTTTTCGGGAATAATTTAATTCACAAGATTTTCATATAAACTAAAATATTAATCGAAAAGCAACCTATTCTCTCATTAACCTAGAATAAAAATTAATGTATATGAGATATGACAAACCAATAGCAATTTAATTTCTGACCACGTGACCAGGAATCGTCTAGTTGGTCATTTCAGAATGCCGAATCTATAATAAATCTCCCTAGACTAAATTCACAAAAAACGTTATAATTGTAAAAGTTTTATTCAACGTATAAGGTTTTTATTTAGCTATTGTTTGGATCAAAACTTAAAATCAGGCTTAACTCTTTTGCTGCCGATTTTACCAAGTTTCCCAAGTTTGTGTAATAAAATTTTGAAACTGACAACTCTGGCTGTTTCAATTTATTAGGCAGAATTCTATCTTTCTAACATTCAAAGAAAACCAAATAAGACATCCATTGTGTCCACCGATTTCACGCTCAAACTTTTAGGAGCGTGTCGTAGCTTTTACATTTCTTTAATAACAGGATAACCTAAATTTGTGTTGAGAGAACGCCTCAAAATTAATATATGAGAAGATCTTTGAATGCTCTATATATGTGAATAATTCCATTCCACTCACTTTAATAATTTTAAAATTTCTGGACGCAGCAAGTGCGTTATAGTAGAGAATTTTCATTAAATAATTCAAATTTGTATAACTAAATTCTCTATAAACCTAGAAAGTTGAGTCTTGGTTGGGTAAGGTATTTACGAAAGCAACATACCAACCAAATTTCATCGAAATAACTTGGTTTTTTTTCTAGATACAATTTTTCTTCTGAAAAATTAATTTTTTAATTTTTTAAAATAAAAATTCGCGTATAAGAATAAAACATAACAAGAATTTAACATAACTTATTTTAAAGGTTAGGGTCTTGGACAACTCACCTACTTCGCAATTTGATCAAACAACTTTGTTGTTTTCGGGAATGATTTAATTCACAAGCTTTTCATATAAACTAAAATTATTAATAGAAAAACAACATATTCTCTCAATAACCTAAAATAAAAATAAATGGATATGACATAAGACGCTACATAAACCGAGCCATTTTGCAATAAGAATGCAAATAACAGAACAAACCAATCGCAATTTAATTTCTGACCACGTGACCAAAAATCGCCTTGTTGGTCACTTCAGAATGCCAAATCTATAGATAAAACTCCCTAGACTAAATTCACAAAAAATGTTATAATTGTAAAACTTCTACTCAACATATAAGGTTTTTATTTAGCTATTGTTTGGATCACAACTTAAAACCAGGCCTAAACTCTTTAGCTGGCGATTTTACCATATATCTTTTTGAGTAACAAATCAACTCTAGAATTAAATATTACCGTTAATTTTCCTAACGAGGAAAACTTCCCAAGTTTGTGTAATGAAATTTTGAAACTAACAACCCTGGCTGTTTCAATTTATTAGGCACATTTTGTACCTTTTCAACATTCAAAGAAAACAAACCTGGACATCAGTTATGTCAACCTCTCTCACGCACATTACACAACGCCTTAATAAACTTTTAGGAGCGTGTCGTAGCTTTTAAATTTCTTTAATTCAGGATAACTTAAATTTGTGTTGAGAGAAACGCCTCCAAGTTAACATATGAGAAGATCTTTGAATGCTCTATATATGTGAAAAATTCCGGCATGTTTCTGATCCCGTTCTCAGAGAATGAAATATATAATATTATTATGAAGCTAAAAAAACAAAAAGTCTTATGGGGCAAATGGAGTTTCACCTTTTTTGGTGAAGACAATTGTTTATCTGATCGTTAAGCCTCTTACCTTTCTGGTGAATCGGTCGCTTCAGAATGGTGTGTTTTCAAAATTGTAAAAAAATGTAGGGGAATTGCCTTGTGCAAAAAAGGTGACCCAACGCCTATTAAAAATTATAGACAGGTCACTTTAGTAACTTCTTTCTCCAAAGTACTGGAGCTGACCAACTGACATCTTTTTTCGATACGTTTGAAAGATTGATCAATATGGGTTTAGGAAAAATAATTCTGTTAGAGATACAATATATAAGTTTCACGAGAACATTTTAGGGTCTGTCAATGCTGGAGAGTGTCCTGTTGGATTATTTTGTCTCTTTAGCAGAGCATTCAACAGCGTTGATCATGGAATCCTGATGTCAAAATTATCGGACTGTGGTGTAAGGGGTGGGGCTTGGTTGGAGTGAGTCATATCTCTCTCAGTAGTCAGTAGTCAGCTTATTGATGTGTCTTCTGGTACTGACGACCTTTATGGTAATAGATTGAAGACAATTTCAGTCAAGTACGGAGTCCCATAGGGTTCTATATTGGGCCCTCTGTTGTTTAATATTTACGTAAACGGCCTGGTTGCGTTACCAAACGTCGTTGCGTATGCCGACGACATTACCATTTTTATTACAGCTAGTCCAGATAAAATTGAGACCCAGTACAATGCTGCCTTGGATAGCCTGTCACGGTGTTTTTTTCAGAGCAGACTTCTCGCTAATGTTGACAAGAGTGGCTACGTGAAATTTTAGGCTGTGCGTGGGGGATATGGCCTCTTCATGGTTTTGAAGGTGGGATCCGAAACATTGCAACCCCTTGCTACCCTAAAATTTCTTGGCATTCATTTGCAGAGCAACCTTCGCTGGGACATTCACTGTGGTTATGTGACTAGTGTCCTTGGTTCCGCGTTTCACATGATTTTTAATCTAAAATTTATCGTGAGTTTTGAGCAGATAATAAATACCTACTGCGCATTCGTATTTTCACGATTTTCTCTTGGAGTGATCTTTTGGGGTTCATCGCCAATGCTGGCAGACGTTTTCATTATTCAGAAAAAATAGTCAGGTGCATGCTTTTTGCATCACGTTTAAGTGCTTATAGGTCTCTCTTCATGGAGTTTGTATATATATATATATATATATATATATATATATATATATATATATATATATATATATATATATATATGCTAGAGTTGCTTTGTTATAATTATAAAATTAAGCACAGGCTACCAACAAATCGTGGTGTACACGGTTATAATACACGCAGTGCTGATTTGGTGTTACCATTACCAAGACTTGACCTATACAAAAGATCTCCATATTATCTAGGAATAAAACTGCATATTATGCTACCAGACTAGATAAAACTTATACAATCTGTTAAGTAGTTTAGGAGGGCAATTTGTGAAGTGATGCTGGATAATGCTTTCTATTCATTAGAAGAGTTTGTTTCCTTTTGTAGGAGTGTAAGCTAGTCACTTGTATGCTGTTTTAATGTTGTACCACACACCTCATGTTTTATGTTTAATATTTTGTATTTTATGTTTTTATGTTAGAATTGGCCTTTTGCCTTGTTGACTCTGTATGCCTGTATTTTCTACTGTTGTTGTAGTATGTTTTTATACAATTTGACATGTCCTATACTATGTATAATAGTCTTCGGATCAATAAAGTTATTAGTATTAATAGTTCAAGCATGTAACATTAAGTGGCATATAGATACAAACAATATACAAATTAATTTATGACATTGCACATTTAGCACCAATAATATCAATAACAGAAATAGCTTTTTCATATAATCTAGGTCGATAGATGTTTTTTCTACTTCTCTTTTCTGATTCGTGCATTACCTTTTTCTTCTCAAGGCTCGTCCGCGGCATTGCCGCCCCGATAGCACTGCAACCTTTGGTTGATTGTGCATACCCTTAGTCCTACTCCACCCATTCCAAAATCGCTGTGCCTTGAACTAGTCTGCACAGCGATAGGTAGGGTGAAGTTTTATATTGCTCTGTCTCCGGTCTAGACTGACCGTAGATCAGTTGTCTTTTGCGGTCCAGAGCTTTACACTCGCACAAGATGTGCTGGGCTGATTCCTCCCCCTCGCCGCAGAGTCTGCATGGGAGGTCTCCTTCGAACCGCCCCATTTTGACGGCCATGTGTCCCGTCAAGAGACCTGTTGTGTTTCTGAGCTGTCCTCTGCTAAGATTTAGCAGCTCCACAGCTCTCTTTGGTCTGGATCCGTCAATTATTGACTTCCCATGTCTGAGCCCTGGACAGCCCGTCCAGTACACCTTGTGTTGGTTTCTGACCCAGGACTTAATGGCTCCCCTGGCAGTGCTCTTTGTCACGCCCAGAGCCGGTTCTGGTCCCATAAATGGTTCTGCTGACCCTCTCTTCGCGAGACTGTCAGCTTCTTCATTGCCTTTGACCCCCCGAGTGACCCGGCACCCAGATGAGGGTCACCTTATTTTGCCCAGCCAGGTCGCTCGTCTCGTCTCGGAACTCACTCACCAGCCAGGAATTTACCCGTGGGCTACTTAGTGCCTTAAGGGCTGCCTGGTTGTCTGTGGCTATGAGGATCTGCTTGTTGGTGTAGCCCCTCCTCCCGCACACAGCGCAGGATGGCGTACATCTCGGGTGCATTACCTTGGTCTTCAATCTTAACATTACAACCCCCTTTTCCCGCACAGGTGGTTTTTTGCAACAGTACTTTGCTGATTAGGCCAGAAAGGCTACCTTCATTTTGCTTCCCCCACTAGCTTGTGGACTAGCATCGTCCTTACTTATTGTGGACCTGTATAATGTACGCCTAAGTTATACATTTTCCTGGTAAATTGCTAAACTGTCATGTTTATATGTAATATGATTGTATTTACTTAACTTACCACATGTATCTCTTGACATTTCTTTGATGCTCTGTCTTTGCTTTGTCTGCGGCAATGGATCCCTTCTTGTCCTTGACAAACGTCTCTGACCTTGTTTGACTGATTGTCCTACAGACACTTTATTTAAAACCACATCACCACTTTCTGTCACATATAAGAAACTTCCTTGATGAAACGTGTAACCACCAATCAACAAGTAACACACTAAGTTAATAAATAAACCGATAGCACCTATGAACATCACAAATATGGGATGATGCATTTCATCTTGATGGTCGATGTGAGCTAAAGTCTGAAATGCTTCAACCACTAAAGAAAAACATAAGGATGCAAGAAATACACAACATATTAGCATAGATATCACATCTGTCCTTGCCCAGCCGAAAGTATTTTTTAATTTTCGTTCTTGATTAGCTCTGCTGGGTGAAGAAGGTGCAACTTTTTTGTCCTGGCAACCGGTGGGGTTGAGCGTCAGTTCTTCACTTGAATGGCTGGATATGCTCTGCGCCTCTTTGTTTTCTGAATTTTCGCCATACTGAAATTAAAAACGTCATTTAGGTTGCATAAATAGGTATGTTATGATGCAATTTAATCAAATGTAAAAATCCTGCATAATTGTTTTGTCACTTAACCTCAAACTAACTGTTTCTAGCTTTCTATTAAAACAGCGCTTCAAATTGATACATAACTTTTAGATAGCTGTGATAATCTATTCTTTTCAGAAAGACATTCTCATGTAATGAAATTAGGGTCCGTGACTTGACCGTAAAGAAAATATTCATATTCCTGTTTCCATAAACGCCTGAAACGTTATATTACTCGAGCTTTAACGAAAAAATGTCAATTTCCACCAAATCACATTTCATTTATTTCCTACCCCCTGAAGAGATCTTACACAATACAATTCGAAGCATTCCTTTGTTGGGTGCTAATTGGAGACAAAATTTGAAGATGATATTTCAATTAGTTCGAAAGTTATTGCGCTTACTAATAACAGACAGGCATACAGACCGACCGACAGACAATAAAAATTTCGTTGCAGAATCCAGTTTTCTATATGTCTTTAGAATTTTTACGCCGTTTTAGCAAAAAAAATTCGAAATTTCTGTCAGCGATATTCCACCCCCATACATTCAACCCTTAATTTGATTATTTCTGCACAGAATTCCAGAAATGGCTGAAACTGACAGTTAAAAAAACTAAAACGTTACATTACTAGAATTTTAACGAAAAAATGTCAATTTTCACCAAATCACTCCAGTCATCCCCTAACCCTAAAGCGATTTTACCTAAAAACAATACGAAACGTTTATCGGGTGCTGACTGTAGACCAAATTTGAAGACCATATCTCAATTCGTTCTAAAGTTATCGTGGCTACAAAGCGACAGACATACAGACCGACAGTTAAAAAAAATTCGTTTCCAAATCATGTTTTCTCTATGTTTTGACACTTTTTGCGACGTTTAAGCGCAAAAAATGTTTGAAATTTTTGCCGCCGATGCGATATTTTCACACGTATTGACGATGTGGAAGTAAAATTATTATTATTAGTTTTAAACTTTTTGTTTGTTAATATTCAGACTGTATTATCTGTTTCTGTAAAATCGAAAATTGATTTTCTGCGTTTTTTTAAGAGAATATGGCGTTTATGACACAGCTATAAAACTTCGTGGTCTTTTTAGTGAATTTTCTTTAAAAAAATTCACTAATTAGGAGATCGCCACTTTTGAATTTTGAAAAAATTTCTTCAAATGAGAGCTATTTGGGACCCTTGGGACCCAAATCCGAGGCCTGTTTCAGACTTTTTTATATGTTTATATATATATATATATATATATATATATATATATATATATATATATATATATATATATATATATATATATATATATATATATATATATATATATATATATATATATATAATTATGTGTCACACCGATAACTCAAAAAATAATGGCCCGATTTTGATAAAATCAGGTGAGTAACTTCCTTTCGCAAGTGGCTTGGACAAATTCGTTAGCTAGGAAAATCGGACTAGTTTTTCCCGCAAAATTTTGCGTTTTCTCTCGGAACATTTTTATATCGAAATAACAAAGTTAGGGCAACCATATTGAGTGCGAGGGTTTAATCATAAAAGGAAATCCATTCACCAAAATTTGAATCTCTATGTTAAAATAAAAAAAGTTATAAGCTTTAATTTTTTTCTTAAAACGTCAAAAAAGTCGCGATTCGAAACGTCAAAATTGACATGTTCTAGATAGAGAACCTAAATGAATAGGGCTATGCAGCATAAATGTCGTAAGAAGTTAAAAAGCCTTAAGTTTCAGCTACAATCTTTATTGTTCTTTAGTTTATTAAATTATTTGCAAAAAATTAATTTAAAATAGACCCTTTATGTGATGCTTTGGTATCAGTTTCAATTATTTATTTAATTCGAATAACGAATCAGATTACGCTTATTATTTAGCGTTTTTTTTTTCAATTGGGCAAAGTGGAAGTCTTTTAGGGAGAAACGGTGTTGGTAAGTAGTTTCTCCTTTCTATGGACTTCTGTAAGGTGAGTTTTTTACAGTTTGCATTTCTAGCTCCGTTGTAGCATGTTTACCTTGCACAGAACCTCAAATTTACTTTAGGTTTCTTAACTATATATATATATATATATATATATATATATATATATATATATATATATATATATATATATATATATATATATATATATATATATATATATATATATATATTATGTGTCACACCGATAACTCAAAAAATAATGGCCCGATTTTGATAAAATCAGGTAAGTAACGTCCTTTCGCAAGTGGCTTGGACAAATTCGTTAGCCAGGAAAATCGGACTAGTTTTTCCCGCAAAATTTTGCGTTTTCTTTCGGAACATTTTTATATCGAAATAACAAAGTTAGGGCAACCATATTGAGTGCGTGGGTTTATATCATAAAAGGAAATCCATTCACCAAAATTTGAATCTCTATGTTAAAATAAAAAAAGTTATAAGCTTTAATTTTTTTCTTAAAACGTCAAAAAAGTCGCGATTCGAAACGTCAAAATTGACATGTTCTAGATAGAGAACCTAAATGAATAGGGCTATGCAGCATAAATGTCGTAAGAAGTTAAAAAGCCTTAAGTTTCAGCTACAATCTTTATTGTTCTTTAGTTTATTTAATTATTTGCAAAAAATTAATTTAAAATAGACCCTTTATGTGATGCTTTGGTATCAGTTTCAATTATTTATTTAATTCGAATAACGAATCAGATTACGCTTATTATTTAGCGTTTTTTTTTTTTCAATTGGGCAAAGTGGAAGTCTTTTAGGGAGAAACGGTGTTGGTAAGTAGTTTCTCCTTTCTATGGACTTCTGTAAGGTGAGTTTTTTACAGTTTGCATTTCTAGCTCCGTTGTAGCAGGTTTACCTTGCACAGAACCTCAAATTTACTTTAGGTTTCTTAACTGTATTGTGGAGTTGAGATCACAGCATTTATCCGATGGTTAATGCATAAAGGGGTTCCTCTAAGCATGTTTCGGAATTTTTTTTTTCAAAAAACGAACAATGCGCTAATCTGCTAATTTACCGATAAATGTTATTAATATAAAAAAATGTAAACAACGCTCGTGCCTCGAATAAAGTTCTCTTCGTCATTTTAACTTTAAATGAAATTTCCTTCTCCCGTTTCGCACATTGGGCGCAGAAAATATAGGAATTAACTTAAAATTGTCATTTATAATTGAAGGAAAATAAAACTTGTTCTAGATATTCAACGAAAAATTCACACAAAATAGAACAATTTCTAGATTCTAAAACCTACTGCGACGTTATAATGAAACAACGTTAAATGAAACGAAAACCATTTCACGTTAAGGGATCGAAAAATATTAAAACAGTAAAATAATCTTTCGTGCTACAAAAAAACAAGATTCTTATAAGGTGTAATACAGTAATGCATAATAGTCCACCTACATGTCATATTCAACTGACAAATTATTTTGATAAATGTCAGACCTACTTTCAAAGTGACATGTAAATAAGTATTTTGTTTTATGACATTTGTAATACAAATGTAGGCAGGCTCTTCTTCTTACATTCATATTTATTTTTGGCCATCACAATTTTACTCATAGAGTTGGGTACAATTTTAGTGGCTTTTGAATTTTGAAAAGATTTCTTCAAATGCGCGCGAACTAGACCTCATAGAGCCCATATCCGGGTTAGTTCCAGTTTTTATCGGTTTTCATATACACAGGGTGACGCATTTCTAGGGTAAAGCTCAATATATCCATTATTATACAAGATATGAGAAAAATATTTATATGTTAATTATACGATGTCTGGAGCTGCATCTTATAAAATTATTTTTACAATCACAGGTGGCCCAGTCGCTGGTGATGCAATTTTTTTCCTAATCAAACACGCCTTATATTATTGCAATTTTTGCATTTTCCATCGAAAAATAATGCATGTTTGTAAAAAAATAATTCGAGACTCAGCAAGTGCGTTATGGTAGCGATGTTTGGTAGAATGTTTCTTTCGATAGCTTAATTTACTATTAACCTAAGGTTCGTTGGCCAGGAAACCAGTTTTTTTTTTGGGCACATTTTAAATTTATTTTCGGAAGATTTTTGTACACTTTCAAACAGTAAAGTTGTTTTGATGAAATATGGTACATTGTTTCCTCTATATAGGTTATACTGGTAACCACATTTGATGCAGGCTTTCTTAAAAAAATATATTTCATATTAACAATATTTTAATGAAAATTCACTACCATAACTCGCTTGCTGCGTCCAGACTTTTTAATCATGCAGACAGCCTTCACTAAATTTGTACGTTGACCCTAAAAAATGTAGTTTTTTTTTCACCCAGGGCAAAAATGGGCACAAAAAATACAGCTATTTCACATATATGTATAATATGCTCTTAAATGCTTTCAAATTCACGTTAAAAATGTCAACATAATCACAAAGTTTGTTATAACTTGATCACATCCTATAGAACAGCGAACTGAATAGAATAACTGTTTTGCATCTTGGAATATAAAACAGTTGTTCTAGTCGGCTATGTCTTTGAGGACCCTGAACTGAATCCTGCTTAATAATTCGGAAAAATTAACCAGATTCTTGGCGATTCCAAACAAAAACATCAGATCAACAATTATGCACCTCCTTTAAAAGCTGTTCATATTAAATATGGTAAGAAGACTTCCATAAGGTGTAAAATTGGGATATGATCCAAAAAATTAAAATGTGGAAATCGAACAAATCTCTTCTAAACTCTCTCCACTACATTAGAATGAACCTGGTAATAAGGATTTCATACCACAAAAAAGTTTTTTAGAACGTATTTATGCGTTAAAAAGGGTTTTAGCTGTATCAATTCTACAATATATTTTTTAATTTCGTATAATAAAGCCCAAAGTTTTCAACCCCGAGACAGCAATTCTTTCCACGTGCTTAGCATGCAAATTTAGTCTCAAGCTCAACTCCTAAGTATTTAATCTGAGTCTTGCGTAAAAGTGCCTTACCTCCAACAGTATATTGGTACTTTTAGAAACATTTTATTCGCAACACACCAATCTGATAATTCATCAATACTCTTGTGTAATTCCTTCTATCACTTGTTCTTGAAGTAACACGAAAGATATTTAAATCGTCAGCAAACAACAAACAACGAGATTCATCTATCCTTTTCGGCAGATCATTGACAAACAGTAAAAACAATAAGGGCCCAAAATTTGACACCTGGGACACCCCAGAAAGTGACTAAAACAAAGAGGACTCGCTTTCACTACAAACCACAGATTGTGTCCTTCTAATCAAATAAGATATAAACAATTGAATCAATCAACATATAAAGCTTCTCCAAAGGAACTCTATGGTCCACCTTATCAAATGCCTTCTGAAAATCTGCATATATGGTGTCCAGCTGACCACCAGCATTGATTCCCTCGCTTGTCACCCGAGTAAGAAATCTAAGATTGGTAGCAGTAGACATGCGCGGTAGAAATCCATGCTGTTTGTCTGCGATCATACGCTGAACATGTGAGAATACCTTAGAATACAACATTCTCTCAAAAATTTTGGAAAAAGACTAAACGCAAAAGTTTAATTGATAACTAAACCATAAACATTATTTTAATACAACAGAAAGAATGTTAAAAAATAAAAATAAAAAGTTTTAGTATATAAAAAAATAAGAAAAAAAATTTGTTAATTGCTTATTACAACAGCAATATTTAAGGCCCCCCTAGATGTGCCGAAAGTAACATCTCATTTAACAACTACCGCAGCTGCGTACTTGTTGGACTTTGGTGAAACACAAACTGAAAACAACTTATTTTAACATATATCTTAATTATTGTAAAATAACATTAATTTAAAGAGGTTGGACTAGCCAAATAAACATAAAGAATACCAAATGTTATAAACCTCAACACTGAGAAAAGAACAATTATTTATGTTCAGACATTCATCTTTTAAAATTCACAGTTTGAGCTAGGTGTAATTTAAAGACAAACTTTTTCAAACTAATTGCTAAATTCTATCCATGGGGAGAACTGCCGAATGAGTTTATGAAGAGTTACTATTCCAAAAAATAGTGTATGTGGGAAAATGAAACCAACACAGAACAATAAGTGTACAAAGTCACGTGGCGAAGTGTCTGCTCATCGTAATAAAAAACAGAATCAGAAGCAAAATTGAAAGTTACTTGGATGAGGACCAGTTTGCATATAGACCTGAACGAGGGCCTAGAGAAACAATACTAGCACGTAAAACAACAAGCGAAAAGAGAATTGGAGGAAATAGAAGATACACAGAGACATACTTGTAGATCTTGTAGGTTGGAGGGATGAGCGTATAATTCGAAATCTATACAAAAATCAAAATACCATAATAGAAATAAACGATATGAACCTGAAGCTAAAATAAGGAAAGATGTACGGCAAGGATGCCCATTATTGCCATATTTGTTCAATCTATTTATAAAAGATACAATAAATAGGCTGAAGGAAAAGACAGCATAAATCGAAATAAATGAGCAACAGTTCAATTGCATAAGATACGCAGTTGCGGATTCTACAAACATGAAAAGAATTACAAAGGATGCTGAATCTGCTGGATAGTGTGTTAAATCAAATTAAAAATCAGGGAGGATGGGACTGTGAACATGGATGTAAAGCTAAACGCTAACAACGTAAACAAGTCGAAATATCTACGTACCTTCGGAGCAGTATCACCGATAATGGTAAATGTAGTTAATATCTAATAAGGATCGCGGTGGTAAGCTTGCATTCAATAAACAAAGTATTCTTCTTTCTAACAAATATTGTAACTTGGACATGAGGAAAACGTTCATCAAATCGCACGTATAGAGTGTGATAGTATATGGTGCAGAAACCTGTACTATGACTAAGGAGGGCATGAAGAGAATAAAATATTTCAAACCGTGGATTATTTTTATTTTTCCATTTCAGCAACACACCACGAGGGCTTACAGCCTAAATACTATCGTACCGTGGGTCACGACAAGGAGGAAAGAGGCAACTTGTTAATTCTGGACTTGAAGGTTTGGAGGATCGGGGGAGAAGGAAAAACATGTGCCGGCAAGGAATTCCACAACTTGGAAGTCCTCGAGACAAAAGAGCGGGCATAACAAGATATTCTATGTCTGGTGACCTGGACAGTAAAAGAGTGCATTCGCTCTGTTCCCCTGGTAGATCTGTTGGGGGCAGCAGGTGGAGGAACCATGGAAGAAAGCTCCTCTGAGCAGTGCCCGTGCAGATATCTATAAGAGAGAGAGAGAGAGAGAGAGAGAGAGAGAGAGAGAGAGAGAGAGAGAGAGAGAGAGGTCACCAAAGACACGTCGGTGGGCGAGTGATATCAGCCTTTGGGTGAGGGTAGTGTCACCGATGAGACGTATAGCTCTCTTCTGAATGGAGTCCAAGATAGCGAGTGTAGAAGAGGCAGCAGCACCGCAGATGTGGGAGCAGTATTCGAGGTTTGGTCTTATTTGTGCAGTATATAAGGTATAGAGATTAGCTGGCAAAAATATTTGCGCGCCCGGAAGAGGAAACCTAATTTCTTAGCAGCCGCTTCCGCAATTGATGTGACATGTTGGTGCCAATTGAGATTTCGATCCACAGAAATGCCAACAAGTTAAAAGGACTTATTACTTAGAATAACTTGGTTGTTTATTGTGATGGGTCTAGGGCTGGTGTATCTCTTATGAGAAAGAAAGCAAGACTATGATTTGGTGGGGTTGAATTGTACAAGATTTCTACTTACCCAGTCTAATATTTTTTGGAGATCCACAGGGACAGAACCCGCCATGAGTCTGCGATCCTCATATAATTGGGCTAAAGAGACAGGCTTAGAATATTGTATATTTGAGTGGAGGGTGCTGTCGTCCGCGTAACTGTGAACTGGGTTGGATGTGCTAGAGAGGAGTCATTGATGTGGAGAAGAAACAAAGTAGGGGCTAAAGCTTCACCTTGAGGAACTCCTGCATTAATTGGATACAGTTTAGAGGAATGGCCATCCACGACAACAGAAATGCTCCGGTAGGAGAGGAAATTTGCTGTCCACGTACAGAGTTTTGGTGGTAGGCCATAGGCCGGTAGTTTATTAAGCAGCGCTGCGTGCCAGACCTGGTCGAATGCTTTGGATATGTCTAGAGCGACAATCTGGGATTCACCGTGTAGTTCCATAGACTTGTTCCAAGAATGGATGACAAAGGAAAGGAGGTCGGCAGTTGATCTGCGCTGATGGAACCCATAATGCCTGTCGTGTATTAGACTGTGTTTTTCAAGAAATTTTAGTAATTCGGTGTTTATATACTTTTCCAGTACTTTAGAGACGACTGAAAGGAGAGAAATAAGCCTGTAGTTACTAGGAAGCGCTTTGGATCCTTTGTTGGGGACGGGTTGTACTCGAGCAGTTTTCCAGTTACTAGGGAATATGCCTCTATTGTAAGATGCCTGAAACAGACGAGGCAGGACAGGAGCAAGTTCTGGTGCGCATTTTTTGAGAACAATTGCTGGGATCTTGTCAAGGCCAGAGGATTTCCTGGTTTTAAGAGAAGAGAGCATCTTTCGTACCTTTTTGGTTTTGAAAACGATATCCGTCATTTTATGAGCGCCATTGGGGACTGTTGGTGGTTAAACATTTGGGGGTGCGTTGAGAGTAGAATTGCCGGCGAACAACGAGGCAAAAAGTTCAGGCTTGCCCAGGGCGGTAGAAACAATTTCATCCCCTGAGACAAGAGGTGGGAATGTGATCTTGCAGAAATTATTCCCAATAGATTTAGCAAGAGTCCAAAAGGGTTTGCTGCCGCTGGAGCTTAAGAGGACTTTATTTTTGATGTGGTTGTTGAACGAGTTTTTTGCCTCAGAAAGAATGCGGGAATAGAGATTCTGGGATTATGTGGAAGCTTTTTGTGGGCTTTGACCTTTTCAAGTCTGGCCTTGTCACGGGATTTAGAGAAACAGGGCTTTTGAGTGGCTGAAGAGGTTTTATGTGTACGTGGGATAAATAATTCCATGCCAGCTTGGATAATTTCGGTGAAGTTTTGTGAGAAAGCAGGGGGGTCAGGATGAGAGAAGCAGACAGACGCCCATGGAAATGAGGATAAGTAATCTCGCATTTCGTCCCAGTTCGCGGAGTTGTAGTGCCAAACGATACGTGGGTGTGATGACTCTGTGACCTCAGGTTGCATTGCGCAGGAAGAAGTGACCATGCCGTGGTCTGAGCGACTCAAGGGGGTGGTGACTGATATAGCAGTCAGGATTTGTAGTAAGAAGGAGATCCAAGGTATTTGAGCTGTGCGTTGGGATGCGAGGAAAGTAAGTAGGTTGCTGAACCATATTGGCTAAAGATTTGCTGACTGCAAAGGCCTCCGCTGCTCTTCCTTGTAGATCGGTTTTTGAAGATCCTAGCCATTCCTTATTATGGACATTGAAGTCACCAAGAATAGTGACTTCGGAGGAAGGATATTCAGAAATTAGATGGTCGGTTTTTTCAGAAAGGTAGTCAAAGAGCTGGACAAAGTTGTTGTCAGAAGGTGACCGGTAAATGCAACATATGAATTTAGTTGCAGCCCTGGGAGAGAGTTTTATCCATAGTATGTCTTTTCTTCCAGCTTCTAAATTGGGGAGTCTGGTGCAGGGTAGATTGCTACGGACGTACGCACACACGCCTCCATGCAATCTAAAAGAAGTAAGGAGCTCATGCCCCGGGAAATTAAGGTGATTAGTGGCTGTTTTGGCACTGATTTGAGTTTCGGTGAGGAAGAGGAGTTGGGGCCTATTAGCCGGGAGGAAATGGTGGACGGAGTTCAGGTTAGAATTTAGGCCACATATAATCGAGAAGGATATGTTAAATCTTGATGCTGGCGCCCCCTGTACACCCCTCTCCCGGAGATCCGAATGGAGGGGTATTTTACCTCCGGTATCTTTTGTACAAGGAGGAGCCATCATCATTTTTGCTTATAAAGGAAACTGACTCATATACCAAAACCGGAAACGTCCGTTGGGACTTCACCGATGTAAGGGGTGGTACCTCCTCGGGCGTGAAAAAAATCATTTACTATCACGTAAAGGAAAATTCCACTACCACCTACCATATTGCAAGTGTACCACACCAGCTAACTATTAAAGAGCTGACCAGCTCTAGAACTTGCGAAGACAAACGGCAAAGGCAGGCGCATCGATAGAAAGACGAATACTAGTTTGTTGGAAGAAGTAGGGGAAGAAATATGCTTGCTGTAAAAAAAAATAAAAGGAGGAAGAAAAAATGTTGTGTTCATATTCTAAGACATAATAATTTTTTGGTACAACACTATTTGTAGGACACATAAATGGAGAAAGGGTAGACGAAGAAGAAAACTTCTGGCAAAAATGCCACAACTGATGAAGTGTGGAAGTAATAATGGAATGAGAATTAAATGAGAATCAAATAAAATAAGAGAACTGCTGGTGACAGAGTATTATGGCTGAGACGACAGCACGACATCACCATTAGATTGTGATGATTGTAGTGGTCATAAATTATTATTTGTGGAGAAATGCTGATGTAATTTTTATTTCTAATGTAATTTTTAGTGAATTTTTATTTTAAAAAAATTCACTAATAGAGAGGTATCGATGGTGAGACTTTGCAAAAATTCTTTCAAATGAGTGCGAACTTGGACCCCTAGAACCCATATCCGGGGTCAGTTTCAATTTTTATATGTTTATATATATATATATATATATATATATATATATATATATATATATATATATATATATATATATATATATATATATATATATATATATATATGTATATGTATATGTATGTATGTGTGTGTGTGTGTGTGTATCCAACCGCTAACTCAAAAAATAATTAACCGATTTCGATGAAACTTGGCAAGTGCCTTTCTTTTATTAATGGCTTGGATGAGTTCGTTAGTCAGAAAAATCGGACGGGGTTTTCCGGGAAAATTTTGAGTCTTCTTTCGAAAAAAAGTTTTTCTCCGAAAGTAACAATGCTGTTTTAATGAAATTTAGTATATATGTTGCCTCAGGAGACTGCGTACCAAAATTCAACTGTCTAAGTTTAGAGAAAATTGAGTAATTCAAATTTTAAATTTTCTTTCGAAAAAAATTTTGTTCTCCGAAAATTACAAAGTTATTTTAATGAAATTTTGTTTATTTTATATGACACTGACGCTGACGCTAAGCCTCCTCAGCTTTCTTTCATATTCAAACTGTTGATCTCAAATTGCTTAAGGTAAATTCTAATAGATGGCACATATGTCTAAAAGCAGGCACAGATAATTTAGTTAGTTAATAAGGACAATAAAGACAAGGACATTGAATAAAGATTTGTTCAGGAGAGATCTTACTACGTACTAAAATTCAACTTTCTAAGTTAAGAGAAAATTGGGTTATTCAAATTTTAAATTGTCTTTCGAAAAAAAATTTTTTCTCCGAAAATTACAAAGTTATTTTAATGAAATTTTGTAGATATCTTGCCTTAGGAAAGACCTTACTACGTATTAAAATTAAACTCTCTAAGTTTATAGAAAATTGAGTTATTTAAATTTGAAGCATTTAATAAAAATTCACTTGTTTTATTAGAATTGGTAACTAGCAGAGAAATAGTGATACATAAATAGACATACGAGAAAGTAGATAAATCTGGAGCAAAAGTACAAAAAAATAGTATTTAATTACGGCTGGTAGTGGCTGAATATGTGCTAAAATAATAATTACGAAATTACGTCAAGATTCGGAATGTTAAAAATGCTTTAAATTATATAATTCAACCATGCAAGGCACTCTTCAGTTTATCTTTAATTCATAAGAGCCACCACAAAAACAATGAATCTATGATAAAAAAATTAAAAACAAACCATCACGTAATTGGTAATAAAATTTGTTGCTTATCGTATTCGATCCTTGATTTACATAATTAATCACGTTTCTTTATAAATTAGCATTTATTTTATACCGAATGCTTCGTTTTAAATCTGCATATTTTACTGAAATATGTATCTAATAAGGATTTGAAAATGTCACAATACACATCAAATTTTACAAAAAACTATTTTGGAAAGCAAATATTTCGTTATAAATAATTAATTATGTAATGTCTCTTGCATTTGAAAAAAGAAAGTGTAAAATAGTTTTCTTAAATGACACGTACTATAATAATAAACTTGTAAACAACTCACAACTGCTACCGATATTTTAAGTAATATTTTGGCCATCTTTTGTAAGCCAATCCAATATTTGCAAATAGACATCCGGACGTAGCCAATGCGCATGCAAATTTTCATACAAACGGGTTTCCATGAAAACTTGTTAATTAATACTAAATAAAAGCTGGAAAAAAACAAGTTACATCATGTCCTGTATACAGGCTGTTTCAAAAAACATGCACCATCGCTCGTGGGGCAATTTCTTACTAAAAAATAAGAAAAAAAGTTCCTGTGCACATGGGCCCGGAAACGCATAGTTTCCAATATACAGGGAGTTGAATTTTAATTTTTTTTTAAATTTTTTATAAAACCACTGGATTGATTTTAGTGAAACTTGGAACTTGAAAGTGTATTATGAAAGTGCATATTTTCAAGTGAAAATCTGCTTACAACTGCGTCAGTGGCGTGCGTACGGGGTAACTGTAAAAATTCATTTGGGGAAAAAATATGTGCGCCACTGTCTTTTTCCAATTTTGATACATCAGTTATGAAGCTTATTACATAAGCCACAAAAGCTACCTCTTGGTATTTTTACGTTCAGGGTATCCCCTAGGAGATATGATTAATTTTATAAAAAGGGGTAAAATACCGATTCGTTGGAGTAATGAAAACAGTAATCGTAAAGTGCCATGAAACTATAATTTTTGACAGTTCTCTAAATTCTACAATTTTGAAGTGCTTTGTAGGCGTCAAAAGAGTTTTCGTGCTATTCTTTAAATTTTGATACGGTGCAGTGTTTTCGTTTTTAGTTATTTGTTGATACTGAGCTGCTCATTAATATTATTTCCTCCTCTCAAGATGGTTTTCATTAAGTACACTTCAGCGGATTTGACTGATATGTTGTTAATTTATCGACAAACAAATCAAAATGCTAGACAAGCTGTGCGAGTTTATCAGGAAACTTATCCGCAAAGAAGAATTCCTGACAAAAATATTTTCCCACGTATTGTAAGACATTTGAGAGAAACTGGTTCTTTAAAACCTTTAAAAGCTGACTCTAAACGCAGAAGATACCGCCGAACTGTACGAGTTGAAGAGGCAATATTAAATAGAGTTGAACGTGATCCTAGTACAAGTACGAGAATTATTGCCACCGAACTGGGTAATGTTTCGGCATCATCAGTTCACAGAACTCTGAAGGATCAAAGTTTATATCCCTATCATTTTATACGTGTCCAGGAACTTCTACCTAGAGACTTTCAACCAAGGGTAATGTTTTGTCAGTGGTTCTTAAACAAACTTAGGCACGACCAACATTTTTCTAAACGTGTACTATTTACTGATGAGGCGTCATTTACGCGAAAAGGTATCGTAAATTTTCACAATTTACATACATGGGCCGATGAAAACCCACACTCTCTAAGAGTTGCAAATTCGCAGTATCAATTTTCCATCAATATTTGGGCTGCTATTATTGAAAATCACATAATTGGTCCTGTTGTTCTACCGAATCGTCTTGACCATGAATCATATTTAAACTTTTTACAAAATGATTTGCCGTTGTTACTACCGCTTTTTATGAGAAATGGTACAATGTGGTTCCAGCATGATGGTGCGCCCGCACATTTTGCAGCAGTTGTAATAACATATTTAGCCAACACATACGGTCACCGATGGATTGGTCGTGGAGGTCCGGTGTCATGGCCACCTCGATCTCCGGACCTGAATCCTCTCGATTTTTATTTGTGGGGTCATTTAAAAGAAATAGTGTATAAAACACCAGTAAATACACGAGAAGAATTGTTGGGAAGAATAGAATATGCATTTGACAGCATTAGAGAAGATCAAAATATTTGCAGAAGAGTAAGAAGATCTTTGCGCAGAAGGTTAAATAATTGTAACGACGCTAATGGTGGTCACTTTCAACATTTTCTTTAGCTTTGTTATTAAAGTCAATTGAGTAATGTACAAAAAACAAGAGTTTGGAAAAATCATGGTGTCTTTACGATTACTTTTTCATTTTTTATTTTTATTTTTTATTTATCATTTTTTATCAATGTTTGTAATATTCATTTCAATGTTTATCACCAATAAGTTTTACGTAGGTTAGTTATTTGCACGTTTATTGCTGTAATGTTTACTGTATGTTTTGTTTTTCATATTCTTATGGTTGCAGTAAACATATATTATTATTATTATTATTATTATTATTATTACGCCGACTAATCGGTATTTTGCCCCTTTTTATAAAATTAATCATATCTCCTAGGGGATACCCTGAACGTAAAAATACCAAGAGGTAGCTTTTGTGGCTTATGTAATAAGCTTCATAACTGATGCATCAAAATTGGAAAAAGACAGTGGCGCACATATTTTTTCCCCAAATGAATTTTTACAGTTACCCCGTACGCACGCCACTGACGCAGTTGTAAGCAGATTTTCACTTGAAAATATGCACTTTCATAATACACTTTCAAGTTCCAAGTTTCATTAAAATCAATCCAGTGGTTTTGAAATTATTTATAAAAAATTAAAAAAAAAATAAAATTCAACTCCCTGTATATTGGAAACTATGCGTTTCCGGGCCCATGTGCACAGAAACTTTTTTTCTTATTTTTTAGTAAGGAATTGCCCGACGAGCGATGCTGCATGTTTTTTGAAACAGCCTGTATAAAACAGAAGTGGCGAAGAGATAAATATAAAAAAATCTCTGGACGCAGCAAGTGCTTTATGGTAGCGAATTTTCTTTAAAATATTTTTAATAGCAAATGCCTTTCTTTGATGAACGCAGGCATCAAACATGGTTGCGCATATAGTAGAAACAATGTACCATATTTCATCGAAATAAATTTTGTTGTTTGAAAATATATAAACATTTTTTACAAGTCTGGATGCAGCAAATGTGTTATGGAAGTGAATTTCCATAAAAATGTATTTAATAGCAAATACGAGCAGGCATCAATATGATTACCGGTATAGCCTATGTAGTAGAAACAATGTACTATATTTTATCAAAATTACTTATGGTTCGAAAATATACAAAAATTTTCTGAAAATAAACTTAAATGTTGGTTTCCTAACCAACAAAGCTTACGTTAATAGCAAATTGAGTTATTGAAATTTGAAGGATTTAATGAAAATTCGGTAAATTTGCAGATTAGCTCCCGAACGCTTTTCAAAAAATTGTTTTCAGAAATACTACTAGGACCCCACCTGGATGCACAAACCACAAGAAACATTTCTTATTCACACCCCCCAAGGAAGTTACGGGACTGGGAGTGAATAGGGGTGCTGGGCGGGGTAGGTAGTAAAAAGGAAATATGAGCAGAAAAAGCAAAGAAAACTGCTTAAAAGCTGTCTATTTAAAGCCATATCACCATTAAACCCCGCCTACCTCGCCGCACAGCACCCCTATTCGCCCCCAGGTCACGTAACTTCCTTGGGGGTATGAACAAGAAGTTTTTCTTGTGGTTTATGCAACGAGGGTGGTTGTATTCACACGAGGGGCGAAGTAAAATGCCTACGACGGAGCAGGACCCCCCCCCCCGCTTTGACTTGCGGTAGGGTTAAGGGGTTGGGGGTGGCTGCTTCGTCGTGGGGATTTTCCTTCCCCCCTCGCGTGCATACAACCACCGTCGTTGCATAAACCACAAGAAAAAAATATTGTTCATACCCGCCAAGGAAGTTACGGCACCTGGAGGAATAGGGGTTCTGTGCGGGGTAGGCAGGGTTTAAGACAACTTTTAAGCCCGTTTTATTCGCATTTTCTGCTCATATTTCCTTTTTACTACATACCCCGCCCAGCATCCCTATTCACTCCTGGTCCCGTAACTTCGTTGGGGGGTGTGAACAAAAATGTTTCTTGGGGTTTGTGTTCCCAGGGGGGGGGGATCTAGGCAGGTTTCTGAAAATAGTTTTTTGAAAAGCGTTCGGGTGCTAATCTGCAAATTTAAGGAGGATTCGCTACCAAAACGCACTTACTGCGTCCAGATTTTTTTGTTATAAACGCATCATATTTCGATAAAAAATGCAAAAATGAATTAACAAATTTGTTCTACGAAAATTAGCTAAAAGAATTATAGACCGTTAAACCATAAACTTCACTAGACCTACAAATAAATATCCAAAAAAGCATCTACTTAACTAAAGTGACAGCCAAAGCATCAGAGAAAGGGTCTATTTGAAATGAATATTCTGTAAATATTTGAGTAAAATGAAGGGCAATGACGGTTGAATCTGAAATTTAAGGGTTTGCAGAACACTCTTCTTGCAACATTTTCTTTTCACAATCGGTATTTGTTTCACATTCTTTGCCTAAACATTGCCAATTTTGACGTTTAAAATTGAGAGTTTGACGTTTTGAGGAAAACTCCAAAATTTGTTTCTTTAACTGCCCATAACTTCTTTCTCTTTAAAGCTTAGGGACCTAAATTTTGGTACAGAGTTTACTCTTGTAATACAAACAAGCGTACTAAATTTGGTTGCTCTTACTTTGTTATTTACGAAGATATGAATTTTTTTAGAAAGAAAACAAAATTTTCCGGGAAAACCTGGTGCATTTTCCTGGCTAACGAACTTATCCAAGCCACCTGCAAAAGGAATATTAAAAAAAAATTCGCTAATATAAGAAGAAATAAATATGAGAATTCTTAACTTATTAAAAAAGTTCGAGACGCAGCAAGTGCGTTATGGTAGTGAATTTTTATTAAATGCTTCAAACTTGCATAACTCAATTTTCTATAAACTTAGAATGCTTAATTTTGGTACGTGGTAAGGCCTTTTCTAGGGCAAGATATCCACCAAATTTCATTCAAATAATCTTGTAATATTCGGAAAAAAATATTTTTTTTCGAAAGAAAATTCAAAATTTTAATAACTCAATTTTTTATAAACCTAGGAAGTTTAATTTTTGTACGTAGTAAGGTCTATCCTAAGCTAATATACGTAGTAAATTTCTTTAAAACAGCTTTGTAATTTTCGGAGGAAATTTTTTTTTTCGAGAGAAAACTCCAAATTTTCCCGGAAAACCCTGTTAGATTTTCTGGCTAACGAACTCATCCAAGCAATTAATAAAAGAAAGAGACTTGCCTAGTTTCATCGAAATCGGTTAATTATTTTTTGAGTTATTTTCTCAAAAATACCTTTTTGTAACATATGAAATTTGGTGATTTATATTTAGAAAAAGCCGCTCTTTCCAATAGAACAATCAAAATTTCGAGACGCAGCAAGTGCGTTATAGTAGTGAATTTTCAGAATTGTACACTATTGTTATACGGTATATTACTAAAATTAATACTTTAAACTTACACAAACCTTAAAGATCGATTTTAGAGGTCCTAGTACGCGCACATGTAAATAATTCTTTCGAAAATATTACCATCGTGTACTATGTACCACTATGTGTTGTGGTGATTTGGGTTCTCCAAGTGTACTTATCGATATCTCTCTATTATCAAAAAAATAATTAATTTTTGTGTTCTAACTCATTTTGAAAAAACGCCTATAACTCAATTTTCTATAAAGCTAAAAAATTAAACTTTGCTATATCTGTAGATAGTGTAAGTCTCTTTAAAAGAAACTTGTATTACAAATTTCATTAAAATTACAAAATATTTCTAGCAGGAAACTTAATTCATATTTAGAAAAGTAAAGTATCTGCCAAATTATAAACGTAGCAGTTATTTTTTCTTATTAATCGCTAGAATGATTTTGTTTTAGTGACCAAATCTAACCGGTTTTTACATTATCAACATTAACAAAACCCCTGCCGAAAATTATAATTTCAGACTCAAAGGTGATAAAGTTATTCGGGCGTGTTAAACAAAAACCAGATCTTGTTTAAAACGTATGAAATATGTGCGCTATTTTTTATCCAAATGTGAAAATAAAAAAAGGGATAACCATACATTCATCGAGCTGGAATCGATCACGCAACTTTCTGCATAGAAGACAAGCACGCTACCAATGTGCTATCTAAGGATACGTTAACTAACGTTTTGTTTACATGATAGTTGACACCGACTTCATGCCCGGGATATACAAAAAGTATACGTAACAATTAAATACAGAATTAGTAGAATTGCCATTGAAACACATTCAACGACTGTTTCGGTCTTATATGACGTCTTATGGTTAAGTTTGAATATAAAAGACACTATTTTAGAATCATTTTTATAGAGACTTGACTTGATTTTGTTTACATTTCTACTATATTATGCTACATTTTCAGTCTAAAACCACAGCATAACATATCTATGCTATGCTACAACTATATTTCGAGCCGATCATCTAGCTACAAATATAGTGTATTTTAAAAATTGATGGAATCCCTCAGTTAAATAACCATCATTTGGCAAATTTTTTATTTTATGTCATCTGTCATTTGAGATATTTGTGGCCGAAATTTTACGATTTGTGGTTCGGGTAGTATGTTTTATGCCTGTTATTTATTTAGTTTGCTTACCGTTGATGTATGGTTTATACCTGTTGTATGAATCAATCTACGCGTGGAAGTTAAATACTCTGTCTGTCAGGCATTGGACTCTAACCACTAAGCCGTTTCAGCGCATGTCTTTCAGATTTTATTTTTAATTTGAACACAACTTCAAATATTGTGTACAAAATTAGTTAAAATTCACAACATAGGTTTGTTTACACCATTTATAGCCCCATGTAAAGCCTCATTCCAGTTACTCTGTAACTTACAAAAGTATAGCGTTTTCAAAAATATTTTTATATATTTTTGAGGGAAAAAATGTCCGTTATGGCTAATATGCGTCGTCGGCGGTCTAAATACAATGAATATACGTGCCAAGTTTCGTTCAAATCAGTTAAGTATTTTTTGAGTTATCGCTCGGGTACATACATATATAAGTACAATATATATATATATATATATATATATATATATATATATATATATATATATATATATATATATATATATATATATAAACATATTAAAAATTTCAGGGACCTTGGTTTTGGGTTCTAGGGACACAAATTCGTACTCATGTGAAGACATTGTTTCAAAAGCTTTCGATCGTGACCTCTCTATTAGCGTATTTTTCTTGATGAAAATTCTATGCCGACTCACTGTATAATTCTTAACGTGATCGAAAAATAAAAGTCTGGACGCAGCAAGTGCGCTATAGAAGTGGATTTTCATAAAAATATTTTTAATATCAAATATGTCTCTCTAATGTAAGTAGGCATTAATATGGTTACCTGTGTAGCCTATATAGTAGAAACGATGTACCATATTTTATCAAACTAAGTTATTGTTTGAAAATGTACACAAATTTTCCGAAAATAAACTTAAAATGTTTCCGAAAAAACTAGTTTCTTAGCCGTTTGTTGGTAAATAGCAAATTGAGTTATTGAAATTTGAAGCATTTAATGAAAGATCGCCACCAAATGGCACTTACTGCGTCCCGTTGTTTTAGTGAATTTTCGTAGAAAAAATTCACTAATAGGGAGATCCCGACTTTTGAATTTTGAAAAAATTTTTGCAAATGAGCGCGATCTAGGACCCCTAGAACCCATATCCGAGGTCAGTTTCAATTTTTATATGTTTGTATATATATATATATATATATTTATATATATATATATATATATATATATATATATATATATATATATATATATATATATATATATATATATATATATATATATACATATATATATATATATATATATATATATATATATATATATATATATATATATATATATATATATATATATATATATATATATATATATATATATATGTATCACACCGATAACTCAAAAAATAATACGCCGATTTTGATAAAATTTGGCACGTACCTGTGTTTTGTAAATGGCTTGGATAAGTTCGTTAGTCAGGAAAATCGGATGAGGTTTTCCGGGAAAATTTTGAGTTTTCATTCGAAAAAAATTCTTATCTCAAAAAGTAATAAGCCGATTTTAATAAAATTTGGCATGTACCTTCCTTTTGTAAATGGCTTTGACAAGTTCGTTAGTCAGGAAAATCGGATGAGGTTTTCTGGAAAAATTTTGAGTTTTCATTAGAAAAAAATTCTTTTCTCAAAAAGTGATTAGCCGATTTTAATAAAATTTGGCATGTACCTTCCTTTTGTAAATGTATTTGACAAATTTGTTAGTCAGGAAAATCGGACGAGGTTTTCCGGGAAAATTTTGACTTTTCATTTGAAAAAAATTATTATCTCAAAGAATAATAGGCAGATTTTGATATAATTTGGCATGTACCTTCCTTTTGTAAATGGCTTTGAGAAGTTTGTTAATCAGAAAAATCGGACGAGGTTTTCCGAAAATATTTTGAGTTTCAATTGAAAAAAAAATTTATCTTAAAAAATAAAAAATCTATGATAACCAAATTTGGTAGGTAGGTTTACGATATAAAAAGTAAACTATACACCAAAATTTAGATTTCCATGTTACAAGAAAAAAAAGTTATAATAAAATATTTTGTGCCAGATCATTTCTATGAAAATTCACTACCATAACGCACTTGCTGCGTCCCGAGTTTTATTTTCTTACCAACATGCATCATATTTCGATAAAAAATGCAAAAATGCAATAATATAAGGGTGTTCGAAAAAAAATGGTTGGTATCACCAACGACTTATGGGCCACCCTGTGATTGTCAAAATAATTTTATAAGATGCAGCTGAAGACACCGTATAATTAACGTATACAATTTTTTCTCATATCATGTGTAATAACAATTATATTGAGCTTTACCGTAGAAATGCGTAACCCTGTATATATGCACAGATAAAAACTGATTACAAACCCGGATATGGATTCTAGCGGGCCTAGTTTGCGCTGATTTCAAGAAATCTTTTTAAAATTCCAAAGTCGCGGTCTCCTCATTAACGAATTTTTTCTACGAAAATTAGCTAAAAATTATAGACCGTTAAACCATAAGCTTAACTGCAACTACCGCCAAAGCATCAAAGAAAGGATCTACAGCAAGTCCCTGCTTAACGTCGCAGTTAGGGATCTAACAATCGTGACGTTGTGAAACGACGTAAAACGAATCATGGGGAATATATGTACATACATAATATGTACATATTTCTGACTGCAATATCATTAAAAAACAGTATTCATTTACGTATGTATTATGTACATGCCTATACACGATATGTATTCCTTTTTTACCTACTATTTAAGACTTTTTTAGAATAACAACGTTATACCAAATCAGCTTCAACGTTAAACGATACAGTTGCCTACAACAAACTGCGACGCTATAATGAAACAAGGTTAAATAAGACGACGTTATCTGATCACTTACTGTATTTGAAATGAATTTTCTGTAATTATTTTAGTAAAACGGAGGACACTGGCGGTTGAAGCGAAACTGAAGGGTTTGCAACATTTTCTTTTTATAATCCGTATTTGTTTCAGGCTCTTTGCGTAAATAATGCCAATGTTGAAGTTTCAAATCGCGACATTGAAGTTTTGAAGAAAACCCCAAATTTGTTTTCTTTAACTGCCCATAACTTTTTTTTTGTATTTACACTTAGAGACGTAAATTTTGGTACATGGTTCACTCTTTGTAACACAAACACGCGTACCAAATTTGATTGCCCTTGCCGTGTTATTTCCGGAGATATACATTTTTTCCGAAAGAAAACACGAAAATTTTCCGGGAGAACCTAGGCCAATTTTCCTGGCTAACGAACTTGTCCAAGCCACGTACGGAAGGAAGGTCCTCACCAAATTTGATCAAAATCGACCCATTATTTTTTGAGTTATCGGTGTGATACACACACACACACACACACAGAGTTAATAGAGGGCCTAGTTAGCGCTCATTTGAAGAAATTTTTAATTCAAAAATCGGGATCTCCTCATTAGTTTTTTTTTAAAGAAAATTCCCTAAAAGTGAGAGATGCTTAATTGATTTGATTCCAGTATTGCTCAAAAAGCACAAATAAGTATATAGCACTGGACAGCATAGAATGCAACCCGGATCTTTCCTTGTATTTACAGGAAAATTAGATAATTTTTAACTTCCAAAGAAAAAGTGAACTTGTATATTTTTTAGTACTACTTGCTCATGTGTTTTCTTGTTTACATTAACCTAGGACTTGTATTTTAATTAATTTTCATGAATGCGTTTTACTTTTCTTATTTATAATGTTTTCAGACCGTGGTATTATAACTATAGCGTACCAAGTATGCATCTTCGTTTGTACTGTTAGGCCATAGTTCTCTGGCTATATTTGCACATTATACATCATTTAACGGTAAATTTATGTTTGACCGTGACCCAGAAGATGGAAAACTAGTAAAAGAAAGGAGATAATACTAATACTAAAGTATTAAAGTATGGATTAAGACGGATTTGAAGCTGCAAGGCAAAAACAAACCTTGATAATCATATAAAGATGTAGGTTCTTCAAAACTCTTGTAAATAAATATAGATTCTGCGAGAATCACTGTGACTGTTATTAACATTATTTACCTAATTTATACAACTAAGAAGTATGTTTCCGCCACGAGTCTTTGTTTAAGGTCAGGTCAAAAACCAGAAGATTATTGTACGCTCTTGAAAGTTAATAAGGTATTTTAATTGTTAATGTTAATTGTTAATTGCATAACTAATAACTCTGATTACTAAAATAATCTTATTTTTAACATGACGCAAGGTTAAGTTATCACTTGAATTTGGATTTTTTTCTCATAGAAACTGAAACAGATTTTATTTTCATGCAACTATATATATATATATATATATATATATATATATATATATATATATATATATATATATATATATATATATATATATAACTGTTTGCTTTAACACTTTCTACTCCGTTTTGGCAAAAAATTCAAAATTTCTGTCACCGATACTATTTTCCTCGCGTATTGACGATGTCTAATAAACATCGATAACGATTTTCTTCAGTCATAAGAACAAAAATTACATCCATTAAACGCCTACCTGTTGTAGTACTAGATTTTCGTCAACTTCGCTAATGCTACTATCATACTTGTTTCTTGTGTTTTCCAAATGAACTATATTCTTTTAGATTACGCTCTAATCCAGAATAGTGTGGTTGTCGCCTTTCTGGATATTCATTAAATAGTTTTCACTAGCGCCTACAGCGTTTCTAGTATTTTCGTAATATATTTTTCTGGTGTCTGTATTTTCTTCATTTGTAAAACTCATCATATTCGAACAAATGCTAAAGAGACAATGTACAGAAATACTATAAACATGAAAGTTTGCCTGAACTGTCAATATTTAGATCGCTAAACAAATTTATTGGCGTCCCTTCCAAAGCACTCTTCGCAGAAACGATTTTTTCCTAATTTTGAAAGCAGGTAGTATGTGATCATCTTGTGTGATACATCATTATAAAAAAACAGACTTTTAAAAAATTAAAAAATCCAATATGGCGCCCATAAGAAGAATCAAAGTTAAGTATTGTAACTCTTGCGTCAACAACACCTTGTAACATATGATACCAGATTTAGATTGCCCATAAAAAGTGTCCTAACAACGTCATAGTTAAAATAATCTAGTTCTTTCAGTACTCGCTTGCAAAAAAAAAGAAAATTGGGAATTTCGGTTTTTTCGAATAATTAAAAAACTATAAATGTCACCTCAAAATTTCTTTCAAATATTTGAACACCATAGAAATGCGCAACTTTGCCCCAGTTTAACCATTCTCGTATCTCTTACAGTTTACAGGATCCCAATGGTAAGGCTCGAATTTGAACTACCCTGTATATGCAGTGGCTCATTTAAAATGAAATCACCCCTGTAACTTTTGTTTTTATTATTATATTTTGATGAACAAAACATAAAAAGATATAAGATGAAAAACGCTATTAATGTTGCAAAAAATGTTCTCTCTGTCACCTGACCAAGGCCTACTAATGCAGTTTTTCTATGTCAAAAAATGGGAAAAGGTTTAGGCCTGTTTTTAGGGGGAAATAAGTACGCCACTGCATTCGGTATCCCTCAAAATAGATATATGGCAAATTTCATCACAAAAGAAAAATAAATAACCATTTCAGATATGTTTATTTGTGTGACCCTTCTCGTATGGAAACAACCCCGTCACTGGTATTTATATAACGCGATGTTTTTCTAACGAGATCTTAAAAGATAAAAAATTAAAAAGTCTATAGATCCTGTGAAAATTGTTTCCTATGCCATTCGATCACGGCCTACTAAAAATATTTTCATATGTCAAAATTTAAAAAAACGTTTATGGAAAAAATAAGTACGCCACTGGGTTTGCCATTCTTCAAAATTGTTACCTACCAAATTTCATAAAAAATAGCTATTTTGACAAAACTATGAAAGGAATGATAGGAAAAAATTTTCACCGGATCTATAGACTTCTTCATTTTCTATCTTTTGAGATCTCGTTAAAAAAAGTAGTTGTCAGTTGTTATCTCTCATTCAGAAACATGGTTTATTTAACAGAAATGCATAAAATAACAAATCTACAGATGATTGGTTACGATGATAAAACACGATCACAGATCAAAGTTTCTTGCATATATCAAGAAATTTTTCTCGGATTTGCCGCCTATTCCACAAGGGACAATTAGTAAAATTGAAAAGCAAATTCGCGAGCTTGGAAATGTAAGGCAAATACAAAGAAAGCCTTCAAATGCACTGAGTAATGATACCAAATTGGATGTAATGCTTGAGTGTGAGGAAAACCTACATACTTCGATTCGACAACCAGCGACAACATTGGATGTTAGCCATTCATCGATTAATCAAATATTAAAAGAAAATAAAATGCATCCCGATAAGTTGGTACAAAGTCAGGAGCTCATGGAAAACGATTTTGATAGAAGTACGTCTTTTTGTAAACAATTGATGGAAAAGTTAGACTAGAACATGTTTTATTTTCTGATGGGTGCAGTTTTACACCCCACGGCCATGTTAATCGTGAAAATTGTCGCTACCGGTCTAAAAAAACTCACACTGGATGCGATAAGATCCTACGCAATACCCTGAAAATGTTAATGTTTGGGCAGGAATAGTTGAAAACCATGTCATTGGTCCCTTTTTCATTGATGGTAATTTGAAAGAAGACAATTTACCACTGTTCCAAAATAATGTTGTGCCAACTTTGGCAAACTTACACCCTGATAAAGCAAACACACATGTTCCAGCAAATGTGATATGGTTCCAACATGATAGAGCACCAGCAGATTACCAAATCATTGCCCGGCAGTACCCCAGCTTAATATTTCCAAATTGGTGGATAAGGAGGCGAGGACCGTTAGAATGGCCAGCACGCTCATCCGATCTTACGCGTTTAGACTTATTCTTATGGGGATATGTGATATGTGATTATTTACAACACTAACAACACAACACGCGATTTAACTGAGTGAAGAAGAAGAACAACGATTGCGACTGGGTCGGTCACGCCTCAGATGTTGATTAACGTTAGAAAATATTTTTATTCACCATTAGGATGCAGCCAAGACTTTTAAGGCATGCATTTTGAACATCTCCTACATTTAAATTGATGTGTTTGTACTCGTCTCTGCGGTACATATACTAAACAAAATTGTATCGATGTGTTTTAATTTCTTCTCATTATCAAGAATGAAACGACATTAGTCATTTATTTTTTCAGTGTGTTGTAACGAAGTTCAGATGTATTTCTTTTTTTTACTGGTAATTTTTACTAAAAGATTTTGAACCATAACATTTTGGATAGAGAATGAAGAAGTCTTTCAAATGAGGTATCACAGGCCCTTACTTTCTATTTAGAATTTTGGGAGTTGCAACAGTCACTCGCAGAAGAACAGGAGTGACTGATGTGGTCGTACATGTGGCAAAACTCAAGTGGAAGTGGGCGGGACATGTGGCTCGCATGCAAGATGACAGGTGGACAAAACGATTACTTGAATGGAGACCCAGATCCGATAAAAGAAGCAGAGGAAGACCACTAACTCGCTGGACAGACGACATTACAAACATTACAAAAAACTGGATTCGTAGCGCTCAAGACAGAAAAGATTGGACTCAACTAGGGGAGGCCTATGTCCAGCAGTGGACGCAGAGGGCTGATTGATGATGATGATGATGATGAACAGTCACTCGATGGGATTAAAGGTAGAGCTTAAGCTTTCACGTTACAGGATGTAAATTTTTAATTTAAAATTGACGTGAGGCTAGATGTATTCTTACCTTAATTAGAAACGCAGACCGGTTTCGCTCTAATTAGAGCTCGTCAGTGCGCTATACCAATCACAGCGAGAAGACATCTATAAAGTCATACGGTTATGATAGCCAGCATTCTAGAACATTGGGAGGTGTACGACATGGTCGCCATCTCGGTGCGGAACCAAGTAGTATGATGTCACGACAGCTCTAGTTAAAACAAACTGTTATAGAAAGAGGATGCGTACAACCAACTAACAATTTTATAAATTGCCAGCCTTAGCCCATTTCTTCCCTAATACAGACTACCATAGCCGCATTACTTTATAGGTGTGTTCTCGCTGTGCTTAGCCTAGCGCAATGATGAGCTCTAATTAGAGCGAAACCGGTCTGCGTTTCTAACTACGGTGAGAATACATCTAGTCTTGCATACATTGCCTCTATATTAGGGAAGAAATGGGCCGGGGCGGACAATTTATAAAACTGTTCGGTGGTTGTACACAGTCTCTATCTATGACATTTTGTATTAACTAGAGCTGTCGTGACAACATACTACCTTGTTCCGCATCGAGATGGCGACCCTGTCTCACAATGTTCTAAAATTGACGTGTTTTGGGAATTCTTAAAAATATGCACACTAGTTTACATACTGAATGTATTCCATTTGGCTGTTCTACTTTGCATAGTAGGATAAAAAAAAATGTACACCCTCGCAAAAAAGAGTTCATAATTCTCCTACCAATAGCATTAAATTATATAATGACGGATATTATCCGCACATACATGCGTCATAATTTTTATAGTAAACAAAGGTGACGTGTTTTGGATTACAATTTTGCTTCGAAAACCTCTTCTAAAAACTTCCAGCACCTTCTTCTGCTATAAACATTTTAATCTTTCAGGTTATTATTGCTCAGTTGGTTTTCCGATATAATCTCATATCTACCTACCACTTTATTGTTTGATTTATGCACATTCCCATACTTTGGATGAGCTATAAATATACCTACTGTTGTGGTCTTTAAAATGAACTCAACGAACTTTAAGTAGCCAGAAACAGGACCTAAACGTGATTTGGAAATTTACTAAAATCCAGGTATTTTGTTCCGTATCGGATTTAAATAGAAGGGAAATCCCGTTTCGCATAAAAGACCCGCTTTATAACTTCCCAGTGTGTGTATCAAACAGAAATTAACATATTAAACAATTTGAAATATTGAAAATTCCAACATTTTGTTTGTTTTGGTAAAAAACAAGATCTAATAAAGTGACTACATTTTCGGAAAACATTAAAATATTTGTGTGTTTGCTTAATACAATTCTGAAATAGTTATAATTTAAATAAAATAATTTGCATCAGGAAGGCGTTTGTTTGTTACAATAAATATTTATTAGGTATTGCCGATGTTAATATTAGGTAAGTAAAACTGCTTTATTTTCCAATAACTGACACCTACATTTTTCAAGGTATCTACGATGTTACGTTGAAAATGTGGGCAACATTTTGTTAAAAAAAATATCAACATGCTTTACATATTTACTTGTCTTTTATTACGTAAGATTGTCCCATCCTAAATAAACATTTATTATACTTACAGTTACAAGTATGACGATGGCGCCCTCGTGGCGCCGGGTGCTAGGCGTCAGCCTGCAATGCGAGAGGTCCCGGGTTTGATTCCCGGACTGGCCAACGAGAAATTAACCTTGTTCGGATAAATATAGCGATTCGTCAAGATCGGCATGGCCAAAGATGCTACAGCCATAAATAAAAAAATTAAAAAAGTATGACGATGTTAACAAATAATTGGTACTTTAATGGATATTTTTTCAAGTTGTCGAAATAAAGAACTTTTTGCATTGAAATTCGTTTCAGAGCTCTCTGAAGCTAAAAGTTCTGAAATCAAAAATTTAAAGGTCAGTATGTGCGTGAGAGAGTGATAGTGCCTGTCTATGAAAAATCGCCACCATAACACACTTGCTACGTCAACACTTTTACTTATGTTTTTTTTTTAACGTCGGTAATTTCCGCGACTATGGGCAATTACAGACGCCAGGGAGCAGTTTCACGTGACTATCCTGGAAATTTAAGGGTAACGAGGGTAGGGATCTTTAACGTGCCCAACATAGCATGAACACGAGATCGACTTGCTTAAATACAATGCCACAACCTCGGTTGGTGTTAATTTTTACAATATGTACTGAAAAAGTGAAAGGGGAACCCTGGGAATCGAACCCAGTAGCCTTCGGTTCAGAGGCACACGTTCTTACCCCTGGACCACCGAGGCTCTTACTACTGGTTATCTGTGGTCTATCTTTTTATCGATTTTTTGATTAGAGAACGAGACTTCGTCTTAATTATTTTGTTGGATAAAAAATATAACACTTTCAAATCATAAACTCTGTAATTTAAGTTGCTGTCAAAACATCGCAGAAATAGTCTACTTTAAATAAATTTTCAGAAAATATTGTAGCCGTAAAAGAACAATCACTATGGAAACAGAATATTAATCTGATTTTCTCTGCAAGCTTTTTAAGGATTTTCAAAACCAATTACACGTACACGCAGGTACCTCGTAAGACAGACGATTGCCAAAATTTCGAGGTTAATGAGGCGAAACTGCTCCTTGACGTTGGAGTTATGAACCGTCAACGTCAAAGTTCACTGTTACTCAGCTTGTTATCTCCAAACATATAAAAAAGTGTGTGTATATATATATATATATATATATATATATATATATATATATATATATATATATATATATATATATATATCTATAGAAGAAAACAACCAATTACAGGTGCTGTAGGTAAGTGCCATTAGCTACGCAAATACCAGAACAAGATTTTGTTTGACTTTGTAGGCTTCGTTTCTTTGTTTACCCTAATGTTAAAATATTCCTATTACTATATCGGTAGACATAAATATCATAAGGCGCTCTCTTCACAAACAGTTTGGTCACAAACTTATTAAATTTGAAAATTTATTGCATGCGTTGATGTATTTTATTAACATCATAATAAGATTTCATCAAATAGAAATTTATAAATAATATATGTATAATGTATATATATATATATATATATATATATATATATATATATATATATATATATATATATATATATATATATATATATATATATTGATTAGAAAATTTAAAAATTCCGAGTAATTCAGGAGATATCCAAAAAAACCGAGAATTCAAAATTTTAATTTTATTTTTTTCTGACGTTATTTGACAGGTTATCCCCAAATTAAAAAGTCTGGACGCAGCAAGCGCGTTATGGAAGTGAATTTTCATTAAAATATTTTTAATGGCAAATATGTCTCTCTAATGCAAGCAGACATCAATCTGGTTACCTGCATAGCCTATACACTAGAAACAATGTACCGTATTTTATCAAAATAACTTATTGTTTGAAAATGTACAAACATTTTCCGAAAATAAACCTAAAGTGTTTCCCATAAAACTGGTTTCCTTGCCAACAAACCTTAGGTTAATAGCAAATTGAGTTATTTGAATTTGAAGCACTTATCGCTACGAAAACGCACTTACTGCGTATAATATTTCGATAAAAAATGCAAAAATGCAACAACAGAAGATTATTCGGAAAACAAATTGTAGGTATCACCAACGACTTATGAGCCACCCTGTGATTGTCAAAGCAATTTTATAAGATGCAGCTCAAGACACCCTATAATTAACGTATACAATTTTTTCTCGTATCTCGTATAATAACAATTATATTGAGCTTTACCGTAGAAATGCGTCACCCTGTGTATATGTATATACGTAAACAGATAAAACTGAATGTAAACCCGGATATGGATTCTAGGGGACCTAGTTTGCCCCCATTTGAAGAAATCTTTTTAAAATTCAAAAGTCGCAGTCTCCTCATTAACGAATTTTTTCTACAAAAATTAGCTAAAAAGCATAGACTGTTAAGCCATAAACTTAACTGAAACTACCGCCAAAGCATCAGAGAAAGTGCAGCAAGTCCCCACTTAACGTCCTAGTTAGGGATCTAACAATCGCGGCGTTAAGTCAGACGACGTAAAACGAATCATTGGGAATTAATATAATGTACATACATAATATGTACAGATTCGTGATTTCAAAATTATTTAAAAAAACAGTATTCATTTACGTATGTATTAGGTACATCCCTACACAATATTTTATGTACTCCTTTTTTACCTAATGTTTTAGACTCTTTGTAGAATAACAACGTTATACCAGATCAGTATCAACGTAAAACGGTACATTTGCCTACAACAAACTGCGACGCTATAATGAAACAGCGTTGAATGAGACGACGTTATGCGAGGACCTACTTTATTTGAAATGAATTTTCTATACACATTTTAGTAAAATTAAGGACAATTACGGTTGAAGCTGAAACTTAAGGGTTTGCAGAACACTCTTCTTGCAACATTTTCTTTTCATAATCCGTATTTGCTTCAGGTTCTTTGCCTAAATATTGCCAATTTTGACGTTTCAAATCGCGCCTTACACGTTTTGGGAAAACTCCAAATTTGTTCTCTTTAAGTGCCCATTACTCTGTTACTTCCGGAGATATAACATTTTTTCGACAGAAAATTTTCCGAGAAAACCTTTGCCGATTTTTCTGGCTAACAAACTTGTCCAAGCCACTTGCAAAAGGAAGGTACTCACCAAATGTGATCAAAATCGGCCCTTTATTTTTTGAGTTATCGTTGTGTATATATATATATATATATATATATATATATATATATATATATATATATATATATATATATATATATATATATATATATATATATATATACAATTGAAACTGGCTCCGGAAATGGGTTCTAGGGGTCATAGTTCGCGCTTATTTGAAGAAATTTTTTCACAGTTCAAAAGTTGGGATCTCTTCATTAGTGCATTTTTTATACGAATATTTACTAAAAGGCGAATCGGCCACAAAGAAGAAATATATATATATATATATATATATATATATATATATATATATATATATATATATATATATATATATATATATATATATATATATATATACCTTTTCATATTCGCATGGTCTCTTATACAGTGTGTCCCAAACTGGATGGGGATGTATTCCTATCTCCGTTATTACTAGAGATAGGGAGACGGTTAAATTAGCAATATTTTGTAGAATTTCATGCTCGTTCCAAATATGACTTGTATTTTGCCCTGCCTCTTTTAGTTTTCGAGTTCTTTTGAAAAAAAAAATGTCGATTTTTTTTTTCTTCAATATTTAAGTAGGCGTTGATCTGACATGTCTAAGACTTGCACATTATCAGGATACTTTTTACAGAGTAATCTTTTTGTGATATTCTCAACTTTGGATTGTCATTTGCTTTTGAGCTACAGGTATCAACGTTTGTTTTTATTATGGCAGCGATATTGGATTTTTTGCTTATGTGATAGCATATGAAAAGAGCTTTCCAGTGATGTACAACATGCTTGAGAAAAATTGTAATTGCACTGAAAATTTTTAGTAAAACCGTTTTGAGTATAGTAGGCTATGAAATCCAATACCAGAAAACAAATGACAAAAAAGTGTTCAAAAAGCAGTAGGCCACGGAGTCTAACAATATACTTCTACTTTTAACATACTTTTCGTAATAATTCACGATAAAAAATAGGAACTTTGAGCACTCCAATGGATCGGCTCATTATTACAAATGACATTTTACATTACAACATTATCCTAAAAAATTGTTATAACTTAATTAAATAGGTACAAGGACAAGTACCTACCAACTGTCAAATTAATGAAACTTCTGATGGAGTCACGGGTAACTAGACGGAATCATTTTTAAGTAAAATTTTTGTGGTTCGAGAATAGCAAATTATAACAAAACATACATCAGCGTAACTGGAATTAACCGAACTAACTTTCTGTGTAAAAATCCAATATGGCCAAAAAAACGAAACGTCTGATGACAAATCTGAAAACGCCATTCTGTAGCTGGAAAAAAAGCAGCAATGAAAATGTGTTCTTTATTTTGGGATAACTTGTCAAATGACGCCAGAAAAAATAAAATTAAAATCTTGAATTTTCAATTTTTTCGAATATCTCCAGAACTACTAGGAATTTTAAAGATTTCTAACCGGTATATGGTAAGGAACATAAATGCGCAACTTTGACAAAATTTAACTATCTTCGTATCCGATATAGTTTCCTATATCCCAATGGTGGGGTTCGAATTTCAATTACCTTGTATATATATATATATATATATATATATATATATATATATATATATATATATATATATATATATATATATATATATATATATATAAGAATAAAAAATACAAACAAAGAACGGCAAAAAGAAAAATTATCGAGATCGTGTTACACAATTGAGTCACCAATATCATTAAATTGAATTTGCTACATACAAATTCTAAGTACCAATAAATTTGTATGCAAACTTTCAATGTAAAAATGCAGACATTTTAATGTAAGCATAATAAGTTTTGTTCAACATGCATATGCAAATGATAACAAAGTGAAAGTAAAATTATTTTTCACATAATAAAGTAGTTCATTAGCTAATCGTCCAACCAATTTTACTCGTCCATAATGAAGGAACAAATCTTTAACGCGTGAGCAACATACGCTAAAAGCCTCCTTGGTCCAAGCCTATCTGTACTTGACAAAAGGCAAGGTTTGATAATCCCTCAAAGTTTTAGTATTACAAATGGAGGGAGCAGGACTTGGAATAAGATGACCTAACTTTAGATGGGCTAAGTCCCTTGTGCTGAAATTGGTAACTTTAACACCACAGAAAAGAGGTTAAATAGCCCCCAAAAGACAGTCAGACTACATACAAAGAATTTTTAGGCAACACTGAGAAAAAAGATCTGTGCAAAAAAGATCCATTGTGGTCGTAACTCTGAGAGGTCAAAGGACCATAAGACTTATTAAACAATCTAATATTTCATTTTGGATTGCTTCGTAGAGCGGACACTCAAGTGCACTAATGATTCTGGTTTAGTCGGGTTACAGATTGTACGCAAATTTTTAACTGATATTATGTAACTAGCTGTCAACTTAAAAAATATGCTAGGAGAGATGCATAACTGCCAAGATACACACGCACACACATCAAAATCAATGGCAATCATAACAAGAGGTAAGACTAAAAAACTTGTTGCGTTGGTCTACAGAATTGTAAAAAAGTCTGGACGCAGCAAGTGCGTTCTGGTAGCGAATTTTCTTTAAAATGTTTTTAATAGCAAATATCTTTGGTTGGTCGCCTATATAGTAGAAACAATGTACCATATTTCATCGAAATAACTTTATTGTTTGAAAATATACAAATATTTTCAAAATTCTGGATGCAGCAAGTGTGTTATGGATATGAATTTCCATAAACATGTTTTTAACAGCAAATGCGAGCAGGCATTAATCTGATTATCGGTATAGCCCATGTAGTAGAAACAATTTACTATATTTTATCAAAATTACTAATGGTTTGAAAATATACAAAAAATTCACGAAAATAAATTTAAAATTTTGTTTCCTAACTAGGTTAGGTTAGGCTATGTTTGAATGTGAGTGGGCCATACAGGTCCCTCCACTGCGACCATAAGGTCTATTGTGGCTCACGCCTAATGGTCTATATTTCGCCCAACAAAGCCAGCCTTCTGCAGAGGTCGATAATCTTCGTGGACGAAAGTTGATCCAGATCTTCCGGAGCAAGCTTTGTCTTGCCAAAGAGCAGGTATCTAGTCCTCTCCGCTGCCGGACAGGAACACAGTACGTGCTCTGCTGTCTCGTCACTCTACATACACAGCCGGCACTCAGTTTCCTGACAGACTCCAATTCGGTGCATGTGGTGACGCAAGCGGCAGTTGACTAGGGTACTCAGTTGTTGTCTGTTTAGCTCTAGAAGTTTTTTAGCCTTTGACTCAGACAGTCCATTTATGATGGCGTTATAGTGAGCTAATCCTGGAAGATTTTGCCCTTGCTGAATTATAATTCTTGTTTCCTAACTAACAAAGCTTACGTTAATAGCAAATTGAGTTATTGAAATTTGAATAGGATTTAATGAAAATTAGGTAAATTTGCAGATTAGCTCCCAAACGCTTTTCAACAAATTGTTTTCAGAAACATTACTAGGACACCCCCCCCCCCTGGATGCACAAACCACAAGAAAATTTTCTTGTTCACACCCCCAAGGAAGTTACGGGATTGGGAGTGAATAGAGGTGCTGGGCGGGGTAGGTAGTAAAAAGGAAATATAAGCAGAAAATGCGAAGAAAACTGCTTGAAAGCTGTCTATTTGAAGCCATATCCCCATTAAACCCTACCTACCCCGCACAGCACCCTTATTCGCCCTAGGTCACGTAAGTTCCTGGGGGGTCGGGGGGTCGTTTGTTTCTATGAACAAGAAGTTTTTCTTGTCGTTTATGCAACGAGGGTGGTTGTATCCACACGAGGGGGGAAGGAAAATGCCTACGACAAAGCCGACCCCCCCCCCCCCCCCCCCCCGTTCGACTTGCGGAAGGGGTGGAGGTGGATGCTTCGTCGTGGGGACTTTCTTTCCCCCCTCGCGTGCATACAACCACCCTCGTTGCATAAACTACAAGAAAATTGTCTTGTTCACACCCGCCAAGGAAGTTACGGAGCCTGTGGAAATAGGGGTGCTGTGAGGGGTAGGCAGGGTTTGAGGGGGATATGGCTTCAAGTTGTGAAAAAGACAGTCTTCAAGCCCGTTTTGTTCGTATTTTCTGCTCATATTTGTTTTCTATTACCTACCCCGCCCAGCACCGCTACTCACTCCTGGTCCCGTAACTTCCTTGGGGGTGTGAAGAAGAAATTTTTCTTGGGGTTTGTGGATCCAGGGGGAGGGGGGCTAGGCAGGTTTCTGAAAACAGTTTTTTGAAAAGCGTTCGGGGGCTAATCTGCAAATTTACCGAAAATTCGCTACCAAAGCGCACTTACTGCGTCTAGATTTTTTTTCTTACAAGCATGCATATTTAGATAAAAAATGCAAAAATGCATTAACGAATTTGTTCTACGAAAATTAACTAAAAATTATAGACCGTTATACGATAAACTTCACTAAACCTACAGCGAAAGCATCAACTTAACTAAACCGACAGCCAAACCATCAGAGAAAGGGTCTATTTGAAATGAATTTTCTGGAAATATTTTAGTAAAATGAAGGGCAATGACGGTTGAATCTGAAACTTAAGGGTTCGCAGAACACTCTTCTTGCAACATTTTCTTTTCACAATCCGTATTTGTTTCATGTTCTTTGCCTAAATATTGCCAATTTTGACGTTTCAAATTGCGAGTTTGACGTTTTCAAGAAAACTCCAAAATTTGTTTTTTTAAATGCCCATAACTTATTTGTCTTTAAATCTAAAGAGATACACGGTTCACTCTTTATAATGCAAACACGCGGACCAAATTTGGTTTCCCTTACTTTGTTACTTCCGGAGATATATTTTTTTTTAGAAAGAAAACACAATTTTTTCCGGAAAAACGTGGTTAGATTTTCCTGGATAACTAACTTATACAAGCCACTTGCAAAAGGAAGGTACCAAATTTGATCAAGATCGGTCCATTACTTTTTGAGTTATCGGTCGGTTATATATATATATATATATATATATATATATATATATATATATATATATATATATATATATATATATATATATATATATATATATATATATATATATATATATATATATATATATAAACATAGATATCCTCATTAGCGAATTTAAAAAAAAAGACGCCGCGGCTATTAGACCGTCGCTTCCAATTAGCGTATACCCTTAGAAAACTGCAGTTTGATCTGTATTTAACCATAAGAGTTTTATTTTCCCAAGTGATCTCTATCTCCAGATCTCTGAGCAATTGGATAACCTGCGCACACTAGTTTTATTAAGCAGGAGCATCTCTTATAGGGAACATACGCTTAAAACAAGTTGTGGATAAACGATTGTCATCCATCGAACAAATCTTTGACAACCAAAAGTCAAACTGATAACAGTATAGATGCTATGAACGGCTCTAAACTCGAGCCTGGCCATTGCGCAATGTAAAAAAAACCACTCGAGTGAGTATTGTTTATTAAATCGAAGGCCGCAGAGACCAAAATAGTGACGAATTGAACGCACAATAATAGATTCTTATACAGGTACGCTTGTCTGATGATTACCAAATTTTGTACGGGCAAACAGGGAAGCTAGAACGGTTACGAAAATTCTTTTTTTTTGGTAACAGTCATTGTCAGCGTAAAAAGAATTTGGAAAAAACAAGAAAATAGAAAACCAAGGCATCTGTACCAATTTACCATTTCCAAACATATGTCTTCAAAATAAAACTTAAGCTTATCCGGAGACTAGCCAAATCCCGTAAGCCATTTAATTTTAGTCTTTTTAATATTTGCAGTGAAGATGTTTGCAGAACAATGCTTCTCAAGTACTCTTAACTCCCCATCCAAATCAACAGGGGAGTCCGTCAACAGAGAAGGTCATCAGCACAGAACAAAATTATGACGTCATTGTAACCATCTTTACCAACACCTTTAGCACAGGTTGTATATTTATAAAATAGAACAAAATTCTTACCTTAATAGTAACAATGCATCCTGCCAGTGCTAAAATATTGCATAACATATGGTAAGAATCCACAAGGAGTGTTAGTGCATGTGTTAAATGGCTAACGATTAATTCGGTCAAGAAGAATACTGTTGTCAAAGCTAAAATTATGTATAACTGCACTGGCTGTAGATTCCGAAACCATTCTTTTACATCTGGCATTTTAAAGTTTATCTGTAACAAAAAATGGCTATATGTACATTACACTGATGAAAAAAATATTGTTTACGAATTATTTGTTAATGCGATTTTCATTAATCATCAATAACTATCTAATGGATTTTTATAAACTAATAATAATAAGTAATAATTATAATAAATGTAGTGCGTAACATATTTTATTTGGATCAGATCTGGTAAGGGGAGTACATTGGAAGCTTGCTGCTAAATTCATTTGACAAGACTTTAATTTATTATATTGTATTTACATTACAAGCCTCGTTTCAGATTAGACTTGCAAAATAATGACCAGACTTTTTATAGGAAAAAATGTTTTAACTTCAGTTTCATATTCGTTAGTTTACGCTCGTTTTAAGACATTTTTTCAGAACTGAAAAGTCGAAAATTTACTACACTCAGCATGAAAACCCCACAGCAGAAATGTGTTTCGGCGATTGACAGAACGTCAGAGGCAGACGGGCAGTGTACATCCCAATCTAGTGTCCATCAGAGACGTCCAGTAAGGAGTGACGATTATAATAGTGATGGGTCGTTATTTAACTGTCAGCTATTTTTAACGGTTACCGAGCCGTAACGGTAACCACCAGTTATGGATTTATAAAAATAACGGCATAAAAAGTAACGCTTTTTACACTAAACTAGAATTCGGAGTCGTGTCTGTTTCAGTTCTACTGCAACTAGATTCGATGAATAAACATCGGTTTTCATCGGCAACTGTTATTTAACCATTTAACGGGATGAATAGCCTTGAGATTGGGAATGCTAAATATGTATGGTTATACAGTATAGAGCGGACTGTACTTCATAACATTATTATTTATACTAGTGTGCTCGCTCTCGCTCACAGCTTTAGGGACGTACGATTTTCGGTACAATAAAACGGTTTAATTTTAACTTTAACCGGTTGTTGATGGGGATACGGCATACGGACACTACTACACAGAGTTATTCTGTTAAACTGAGAAGCTGTTATTACTTTCACTATAGACAACGCAAAATAGGGTTATTTCACGTAAAATTAAAGTACTTATTTATTTAAATTTATATACATTACCCAAGAAAACAGTTAACACGTCATTTTCGTTTGTCTGATAATAGTTATCAAATTGATAAAAAAATAGAATGATACAACATTTTTTAATATCCATATACATTTATATATAAAAAATTAAATGAATAAATATATATATATATATATATATATATATATATATATATATATATATATATATATATATATATATATATATATATATATATATATATATATATATATATATATATATATATATATATATATATATATATATATATATATACAGGGTGTTTCCAAATTGATGCGAAAAATTTTACAGGGTGATTCTTTGGAGAAAAATAAGGGGTGTCGTTTTATTAAGTTTTTCTTGAAACCCCTTCTCCTCCAAGTTACGGCCCTTTGAAATTTTTGAAACTAATTTTAAAACAACGAATATTAAAATAAGTAAATAAACAATTAATACTATATATCTTCCAATTTTTTTTTAAACTCAAACTCAATTTTTTATACTGTTGGCTGTTGTTTGCACATTTTTTAAAAGTGGACTGATAAAGATGACCAGTGAACCGAAAATGTAACTAGAGATAGAGATCTTTCTAAGAAAGAATAAAAGCATAATGTAATAACAAACCACATGTACAGAATAAAGGCAAATTTCTTTACCGAAATTTTATGAGGTGCGTTATGTTATGGAGTTCTTAGAATCACTCCCTGTGTAGCAATAAAAGTTCTAACGTCTAACGTCCCAAGACGTGATAAATAATGATATTTATTGATTCTTGCTGTGGCATTGACATTTACGTAAAGACCCTTCATAAAATAAATTTGTTTGAAATGACTAGTTTATAATTCCTAAAACATCTAAGTAAATACTAATATACGACTCCTTTCTGATTTCTAAAAGTTTCACTTCAGAGTGGCAAAAGATTTACGACACGCTTATTATAATTTCTTAACCCTTTGTTTCCTTTTCATATTGACAAAATTTGAGATTTACACACTACGTGAAATAACGGGGTAAAAATACAATGCATTTATACTAGTGTGCTCGCTCTCGCTCACAGCTTTGGGAATGTAGGATACTATCGATCGACTATCCAGTTTAAAATAACTGAAGCCGTTATTTTCAACGGTTATTATTAAATAACGTTAACGGCTTCAACTATTAACAGAAAATAACTGTTTTTCCCATCACTAAACCTAACTCACCTCACTTCGATCACTGTTTGTTTAAGCTAGTGATGGGTCGATATTTAATTTTCTGTTTTTTTTAAACGGTTGCCGAGCCGCAACGGTAACCACCAGTTATGGATTTATAAAAATAACAAGTACAAAATAACGCTTTTTACACTAAACTAGAATTTGGACTCGTATATGTTTCATTTCCACTGCAACTAGGTTCGATGAATTAACATCGGTTTTCATCGGCAACTGTTAAATATAACTGTTTAACGGGATGAATGTACATGAGACTGGGAATGCTAAATTTGTATGGGTATGGGTATACAGTATAGAGCGGACTTTACTTCATAACATATTACTTAACACGTTATTTACACTAGTGTGCTCGCTCTCGCTCACAGCTTTGGGAATGTAGGATACTATCAATCCACTATCCAGTTCCGCATTCTAAAGTATTTTGAGCTACATCCCTACCATGTAGTTCTTTTGTTTTAATTTTAATTTTAACAACACACCACGAGGTCTCATAGCCTAAATACTATCGTACCGTGGGTGTTGAGTTCTACAACAGACCCTTTCAGATATCGATTTTGACAAGCGGTACAAAACGATGGTCATTTGCAACATTTATCACCTTTCTTGATTGTTGTTGCCCTTACTTGGTGAAACTTGTCCATACTGCATACAGACTTGGAGAATACTTTTCTGGCTTCACTGTTGGTTTTTGTAGGTGAAGGACGTAGCCAGCGCGTGAGCTAACTGGAGCATGTGGCCCTTCGAATTCTGGAAGTTCTAGGATGTTCTTCAATGCTTCTGTGACTATAGTTTCGCTGCTTGACAGCATTTTCAGACAGACTAAAATTGAATTAGTACGAAATCATGACAACTACAAATAAATATCTGTTGCTATGTTATGATATGATGTTTTGATCAAAAAATTTTTATCAAATTGAAAATAAAATGAAACACAGATGACAGATGAGGTTTTCAAAATGTCTATGTGATGTATGTCAATATTTAACATAAAAACTAGAACTAGCCTATAACAAATATGATAACAGTTACAACAATAAAATAACTGAACAATAACAGTATAAAAGTAGTCTCTATACAACGAAAATATCGACATACATCAACTCATTATTTTATTACAACTTTTTTGAAATACTAGTTAAATTTATTTTCTTTGACATATTTAATTAGAAAGAAGAATATCCAAGAAAGGGGAATTCATTAAATCAGTTTGCTCGTTTAAAACAAGGTAGTTATTGTCGTGTGTGTGCCTTTTGACTTCTAAAGCTTCAAAAAAGTGTAGTTTACGTTTGTCATTATAAAAATGTTGTGGTTGTATGCGGTTATTTATTGTAGGTCTATGTTCGGTATCAATAATATGTTTTGCAAATGTAGATTTGTCAGCGTGGTTATTTCTAAATGCAGAAATATGTTCTTTGTATCGGGTGTTAAAATTTCTAGAAGTTGGACCTACGTAGATTGCGTTACAATGTGTACAAGCTAATTTATATTTATTTATTTCTGTTTTCTTTTTTTAGTGTTAAACAAGTTATCTGGGATTTAATCAATAATTTCGAGGTGTATTTTTATTGTTGTTTTGACCTATTGGCCTTTAAAAACGCTTCAAATCTTGGGTCTGGCATGGTTTGGAGCAGCCCTATGCCTGGATACAGTGTTAAGGAAGGCACATAAGAACAAGACAGCCGACTAAATTAAATTACGAGTGCGAAATAATACAATGGAATAAAAAGTGAAAAAACTGACGGTAATGGATTTTTTTTTATTTGTTATATCACGCTTGACCACGGACTTTGAAAACATTTGTTTTTCATCAATTAACATTAATTATTCTTTTGGATATAACTCCGAAACTAATTGAATCTTTCACATGTTCGCAAGCAAATTTATTCTACTTTCCCGTTGTGATAAAATAACTATTCATTCTATTTAAAATTTCGTATGAAATTGAAAAAAAAAGCAAGTTTTTCAAATAGCGTCCTCTGACGAGGGCAGCGAAAATTAATGTGACTTAGATATCACTTCGTTTTAGCCAGCAGATCTTCTTTTCTTAAACAAGACAGATATCATCCAATTCGGTTGAGCCAAACCAAAATTATGTACACTTTCATCAGTAGACTTCCCCCCTCCCCTCCTTCCCTAATTTAACAACTAACAACAAAAAGTGTGAAACCAAAAAGATGTAGAATTTCATTAAGAATGACACTGTATAATTTTTTCGATAGCTTTTATGGGGACATTTGCAATAAAAATGCCTTCTTTCACATAATCATAGCAATTACGCCCCCTAGCGGTAGAGTTAGGAACTCGAAAATTATTTTCAGCATTTCTCTTAGCCACTTTTTTTAAGAGGATTTTTTTCGCAGATCTACTGGACTACCCATTCCTGAGATATGGTACCTCTTTATCCTTAATGATACACCCTATTAATATATATATATATATATATATATATATATATATATATATATATATATATATATATATATATATATATATATATATATATATATATATATATATATATATATATATATATATACATATGTTCGGAAAGATTTTCGCGCTTTTTAATGTGAGACATACTTGGTTCTCGGGTTGAACCGCGTCCAGAATTTATATATATATGAATATATATATATATATATATATATATATATATATATATATATATATATATATATATATATATATATATATATATATATATATATATAAACTCGAAGTTTCGGCTCCTATTCTGGAGTAATTTTCAAGGGGTAAAGGAAATATATAAGGACATGAACTCTAAGGCCTCAATCTGCCTACTCCTTAGAGCGGTGGACAAAGGTGGGTTGGGTTGTTGTAGCTCGATTAGGGCGCCTCATCCTGCCTACTCCCCAAATCTCGCCGGAGATTGTTTCTAAGGTCTCAGTGTGTTCAACCCTAGGCCTAAGAGAGATCAGAGTTTATGTCCTTACATATCTCATTTATCTCTTTAAAATGGCTTCAGAACTGGAGCCGAAATGTCGAGTTTTAATAAATTCTGGACGCGGTTCAGCCCGAGAACCAAGTATGTCACACACACACACAATATATATATATATATATATATATATATATATATATATATATATATATATATATATATATATATATATATATATATATACAAATCAATGTATGAGTAGAGCTTAAAAAAATGAATATGTTACATATAAATGCAAATTATTATGGAGGAGTTCTGTAATTTATTATGGGATTCATACCTTCTAGGGGTTTTGTGTATTTCATGATGTCACATAGCTAATTACATTCTACTCGTCGAACCTTTTCATTTGATACCGATATTAAGGTGCTTGTAAAAAAAGGTAACTCGCCATGTTGGAACGTCCGATATCGCAGATCTTATCGTATCATACTCGTCAAACCCTTTCGTTTAATACTTGTGACAAGGGTATTGTGAAGAAAAAGGTTATTCGCCAACTTGGGTGGTTCGTTATATAGGCTTTATAATCACATCACATAGTTCATAGTATTTTACTCGTCAAGCCCTTTCATTTCATACACATCTCAAGGGGATTGTGAAAATAGGTAATCGGCCATCTTGGAGCTCTACTAGCTTAATTAGAAATAGTCGAAATTTTGAATATAAGATTTGTCACGGACAGAAAAAAATTAGCTAATAAGTTTTATAAAAAGGTTTATTCGTTGGAATACTAAGCATATATTTTATGAAGAGTCTATTAGATCAATCAAACTACTTAATTTGAAATCGAAACCGGTTTAATTATCGTACTGACGAAACATGTTGAAATGTGGAACGTGGAAGTGAGAATATTTTCTTGCCGAGTTATATTTTTCTTTAAACTATTTTTTATTAAGCGGTACTTAAACAGCAATTTATCGCAATATTTGCAAAACTTGCTTAAGAGAAAGTTACACACAGAATGTAAAATTACGGAAAAGTGAAAATTAAAATTTTATTACATTTTCCCTATATTTTAACCAAATCGCATCAATTACATCCACAAGCTTGTGACTTTTATGTAAGATGCACTGTATAATTTTCTTGCATATAATTAATTAATTAAAAACATAAATAAAATCTTTACAAAAATAAGAGAACATTGCCTTGTTAAGATACAAACAAAACATCTGTTTTTAGTGAATTTTCTTTAAAAAAATTAAGTAATGATGAGATAGATCACTACTTTTGGTTTTTGAAAAAATGTCCTCAAATGAACGCGAACTAGGACCCCTAGAACCCACATCCAGGGTCAGTTTCAATTTATATATATATATATATATATATATATATATATATATATATATATATATATATATATATATATATATATATATATATATATACATATATATATATATATATATATATATATATATATATATATATATATATATATATATATATATATATATATATATATACAGTGTGTCCCAAACTGGATGGGAATGTATTGCTATCTCCGTTATTATTAAAGATAGGGAGACGGTTGAAATAGCAATGTTTTGTAGAATTTCATGCTCATTCCAAGTATCACTTGTATTTTGCCCTGCCTCTTTTCGTTTTCGAGTTATCTTAAAATAAAAAATAAATTGTCGACTTCTTTTTTCTTCAATACCTAAGTAGGAGTTGATCTGATATGTCTAAGACTTGCACATTATTATCAGGACACTTTTTACAGAGTAATCTTTTTGTACTATTCTCAACTTTGGATTGTTATTTGTTTTTGAGCTACAGGTATCAGCGTTTGTTTTTATAATGGTAGCCATATTGGATTTTTTGCTCATGTGAAAAGAGCTTTCTAACGATGTACAATAGGCTTGAGAAATCTTGTAATTGCACTGACAATTTTGAGAAAAACCGTTTTGAAGAGTCTAACAATAAACTTCTACTTTTAACATAATTTTCCGTAATGATTCACGATAAAAAATATTGTGATTTTATTTACAATACTTAATTAGGTAATAATGCTAGGTAATATTATGTGAAACAGTTTAATAATGAAACCCGGCAATAACAAATAGAAACTTAAACTCCACAAAACAACACAAGTAGAAACGGGACTCAACCAATAATAAAATAGAAACTTAAAAATACACTAAATAGAACATTGTTTAATATGACCACCGTTTTATTCAATGCACTTTATACACCTTTTTGGAACATGCCTGCAAACTCTGGTGAGGGTGTTTTGGTTAATATAAGTTATAGTTTCCGTGATTCTCTTTCATATTTCATTAATATTTTGTGGTGGATCGAATTTATACACATCATTCTTCAGAGTGCCCCAAAAATAAAAATCCATGGTCTTATATCAGGACTTCGAGCACACCAATGAACCGGCCTGTTGTTACAACTGACACAATTATTAAAATTTGGTACAAAAATTCTTTGACGATCCTAGCATTGTGAGCTTGGCAACCGTCTTGTTGGTACCAAATCTCGTCTAAATTATCATGAACTCTTCTAATTGTTGGTAAGATATAATTTCTCAATAGATTAAGATACCTTTCCCCAATTAAATTATTTCCAAAAAAAGAACGGACCAACAATGAAGTTACCTGATTTTTTTTTAAAATTAACTGTCTAATCTACAAATAAAAATAACATTTTTTTATCTAATAAGCCACACCAAACATTAATACCAAATCTGTCTTGCAATGGTCTTTCTTCCTTTAGATGGGGATTTTCATTTGCCCAATAATGCATATCATGGCGACTATACACACCACAATTTGTAAATCTGGATTCATCAGTCCATATTATTTTCAAATGAAAATTTTCATCTTGCTGACATTGTCCTTGATACCATCTGCAGAATTGACGTCGCTTAAGGTAATCGTCAACATTTAAGCCTTGTACGATTGTAGGTTTGTATGGATGGTAATGACTTTGTTTTAATACACGATGTACCGTACTTTTTGGAACGTCAATTTGTTCACCATAAAACCGAACAGATTGCGGAGGGTTTTCGTCTGAAACCTGTAAGACGGCATTATTTCTTTATTCATTTCTAGGCATTGGTAGTTTCTTTGCGTGGAAGCTACCGTCGTTCAATAGATTGGTCACTATCCTGCGAAATAGTTTGGTGTTTGGTTGTCGTCTTTCTGCGAAGTTGTTTTGATATGAATTTGCAGCTTCCTCAATATTTCGGTTAGAACGAATATAACATTCCAACATGTCAAAATATTCTTCATTACTGAACATATTGTTGAATAATATTTAAAATAAACAGGAAACAAACTATTTAGTACAAAATTTTAAGCAACGTGTTAAATACACCTAAATTGTTCAGATAATTAAGAATGACAGTATTCTTAATTACCGCGATAGTGTTATATCCATAGCAACCTTTCTTCTATTGTTTTTCAGTTGCCTCACGTTTAAAAATCAAACAATTTTCAAAGGCGTCTTCGTAAATCATTAATCTTCTTTTTTTGAGTTCTGTTAGTAAATTTAGTATTTACTAGGCTTACCTATTTAATTAAATTATAACAATTTTTTTGAATAATGTTGAAATGTAATATCATTTGTAATAATGGGCCGATTGATTGGTGTGCTCAAGGTTCCTATTTTTTTATTGTGAATCATTACGAAAAATTATGTAAAAAGTAGAATTGTTTGTTCGACTCCATGGCCTACTGCTTTTTTAACACTTTTTTTTGTCATTTGTTTTCTGGTATTGGATTTCATAGCCTACTATCCTCAAAACGGTTTTTCTCAAAATTTTTAGTGCAATTACAATATTTCTCAAGCATGTTGTACATCATTGGAATACTCTTTTCACATCACATGAGCAAAAAATCCAATATGGCTGCCATAATAAAAACAAGTGTTGATACCTGTAGCTCAAAAACAAATGACAATCCAAAGCTGAGAATAGCACAAAAGATTACTCTGTAAAAAGTGTCCTGTGCAAGTCTTAGACATGTCGATCTTTTTCATGGCTTTTCAAAGAAGATATTTCAGTGAATACTCTGCATCCCTTCCCCTGCCCCGACAATTGCTGCTAAGAGAGTGGAAAAAGGAATACTTCTAAAATTAGTTGTATCACAGTACCTCTATAGTTTTTACCCAGGCAACAACCCTCAGACCTCAACGATGTTAAATTTTTTCATGTCTTTTTTAAGAGGAAATTTTTGTGAATACTTTGCATGCCTTCCTTTGCCCTGGCAATCGCTGCTAAGGGAGTGGAAAAAGCACTACTTCTAAAATTATTTGTATATTACAATTTGCCTCTATAATTTTACCCCAGCAACGACCCCTCAGACCCCAACAAAGTTAATTTTTTTCATGTATTTTTAAAGAGGAGATATATGTTAATACATTCCATACCCCTCCGTGTCCGACAATTGCTGCTAAGGGGATGAAAAAAACATTGTTTCTAAGAAAATTTGTATCACAGTTTATTTCTATAGCTTTTTACCCCCGCGACAACCCCTCAGATCACAACAATTTTACATTTTTTCATGTCTTTTCAAAGAGGAGACTTCAGTGACTGCTTTGCATCCCTGTCCGTGCCCCGACAATCGCTGCTAAGGGAGTAGCAAAAGCATTATTTTTAAAATTATTTGTATTACAGTTTACCTCTCTAGCTTTTTAACCCAGCGACAACTCCTCAGACCCCAACGATGTTAACTTTTTTCATGGCTTTTCAAAGAAGAGATTTCAGTTAATACTGTGCATCCCTTTCCCTGCCCTGACAATTGCTGTTAAGGGAGTGAGAAAAGCAGTACTTCTAAAATTATTTGTATCACAGTACCTCTATAGTTTTTACCCCGGCGTCAACCCTTCAGACCCCAACGATGTTAAATGTTTTCATGGCTTTTCAAAGAGGAGATTTTAGTAAATACACCGCACTCCTTTCTGTGCGCCGACAATCGCTGCTAAGAGGTTGAAAAAGCATTATTTCTAAGATTATTTGTATCACGGTTTACCTATAGCTTTTTACCCCAGCGACAACCTCTCAGCCCCCAAAGATGATATTTCTTGTGACTTTTCAAAGAAGAGACTTCAGTGAATACATTGCACTCCTTCCCGTTCCGCAACCCCTTAGACCCAACGATGTTAATTTTTTTTGGTGTATTTTCAAATAGGAGACTTCATTGCATTAATTATAAGAAACGGCACAATTCCGCAGCATTTCGCCGCAGTAAACTATCTGCACACACATCCACACACCTTTAATAGTTATCTGTTTGTGTTATTACTATATATGGTAATGAGACTAGATACCTAAGCTGGGTACACATATGCCTACGTTTAATAATTTCTATGGCCAGCCACAAACTATCAATCTAGCATCCCTGTTAAGCTAATTCGCAGATTTTATCGCCGGGTGGCTCGGTTACGTTTTTAACCCAGATATTCCCAACGTTCTATATGTAGGACGCTTTACAAATATGCTCCTAGATTCAATAGGAAACGTGTTAGTGGCGACATCTTGTGGTAACATGTAGAACTATAGGTAGTCTAGTGAACTTTGTTACCAACATACACAGATTGCTGTCAAAAGTGTTTTACAAGTGCATTGAAAATGGACAAAATGGTTGATAGTAATTTCAGTGACTATGGAATATGTTTTGAAAGGTAAATATCATCATTGCTATTACAAATTTTGCATAAATGTACTCCCTAAGGATGCTGCAAATACTAGTTACTAATATATTTTTAATTGGGTTCATTTTGTGATTATATTGGGGTTAGAAACATGACCGTCCTATATGTAGGACGTTGGGAATATGCATTACGATTTTCCACTTTTCAGGGGCCTATCATTGAATGAAGTGATTGCACTTCTTGAGGAAGACGATGACTTGGAAAACATTAGTCAGGCTGATGTCACCATTTTACCGCCAGAAAATGCAAATGACAACATAACCGACGAAGACTCAGGTGAAGAAGACAACATAAATTTGTCGAACCTCCCCGCCAGTCAACTGCGAGCACCTGCTGAAGTTGAATTTGCTTGTCACACAGGTGAAATATTAGCTGGTAATAACTTCTAATATATGTACTTACTGAAATGATCTTATTATTTCAGCGCCAGAAGTAAATATAGATTCAGAGGATGATCCAGAGGATAACCTACCCCTGTCACATTTTATAGCTCGTAAGAATGCAAAAAGAAAAGCATATCATTGGTCAAGTGGGGATATCTCTTCAGTTTCCACATGGGTAAATGATGAACCAGCAGCAGCTCCTAGCTCACAGTCTCCGCTTGCGTTATTTGAAGAATTTTTTGACGATGATATTTTTGATCTAATGGAAATAGAGACTAATAGATATGCTAGCAGCCATAATCAACCGGCCAACATAACAAAAAAGGAGCTGAAAGCATTTATTGGTGTGTTGATTTTGAGCGGCTATAATGTATTGCCCCGAAGAAGACTGTACTGGGAACGTAGCCCAGATACTCACAGTGAACTGGTTTCAAACGCTATTTCCCGAAATAGGTTTGAATTTATTATGAGCAATATACATTTTATAGACAATAACACCATCAATGCATTGCCTGACAAATTTGCAAAAGTTAGACCGCTATATGTACATCTGAATAAAAAATTTATTGAGAAGGGCCCGTTGCAGGAAAATCATAGCATCGACGAATCCATGGTTCCATATTTTGGCCGCCATGGATGTAAACAATACATCCATGGTAAGCCTATTCGATACGGCTATAAAATATGGATGGGTTGTACTCGGCTGGGATATGTGAATTGGATGGAGCCATATCAGGGTGCAGCCACCCATGTTTCAGAGAAATATAAAGAATACGGTGTAGGTGCAGGTGTAGTTCTCACCTATGCTGACGTCTTGCATAGTAAATGGCCCGATAAGAATTTTCATTTATACTTTGATAATTTTTTTTCATCTCTACATCTCCTCAATTTGTTATCCAGCAAACATACGCGAGCTACTGGTACAATTCGAAAGAATAGATTGCTGGGAAACCCATTTCCTGATGATGTTTCACTCAAGAAAGCTCCACGTGGGACATTCCATTCAAAGAAAACAAATGAAAATATTATCGCTGTACAGTGGAACGATAATAACATTGTTACAATGTGCTCGAATTCTGTAGGCATAACACCACTTCATTCGGTAAGAAGATATTCTTATAAAGAGAAGAAGAATATATCTGTTGATCAACCCCACATAGTAAATGTCTACAACCAAAATATGGGCGGTGTGGACCGTTGTGATCAGAATGTAAGCCTATATAGGACATCGATACGCGGTAAAAAGTGGTATTTTCCGCTCATAATGCAAGCGGTGGATTTAGCTGTACATAATGCATGGCAGTTGCATAAAATCTATGCTGATAAACAAAATCAGTTGGACCACTTGTCATTCCGAAGACAAATAGCGTTGTCTATACTTCAGACAAATCTGAAAGAAAAAGGCCGTAATTCTACAGGCAGACCAAATTCTAATGAAAATCTAGGAATCAGATATGATAACATTGGGCATTTTGTTATACCCCAGGACACTCAAACTAGATGTCGCCACTGTCACTCTAAAACCACCACTAGATGTGTAAAATGTAACAGCGGTTTACATGTAAAATGTTTCCTGGCATACCATACTTTGAAAGTCTAGCAGTATTCCTAGTGCCCAACGTCCTATATATAGGACGGCCCTTTTTTCAAAAACTAATAATTTTTTCTTCAACTTTATGTATGATGTAGCTTTGTAAGTTCAAAATAAATGCATTTTATAGCAAGATTAGTTATTTTCTTGACAAAAAATGTTTTGGGCATATCTGGGTTAATTGCCCCTAAGTCAGAAGTCGTGGCGGGTATTTTGTGGACAACTACACACAAACTGTCAGATCAACGCCTATTTAGATGTTGAAGAAAAAAGAAATCGAGAAATTCTACAAAACATTGCTAATTCAACAACAATCTCTAATAATAACGGAGATAGCAATACATTCCCATCCAGTTTGGGACACACTGTATAGGTTATACTGTTAAACAAATTTGATGCCTTTCATTAAAATGAAATATTTGCCATTAAAAATATTTTTGTGACTACCATAACGCACTTGCTGCGTCCAGACTTTTTACTTTTTGCCACAAACTTTTTATTATTATTTCCTTCAAGTTTTATTAACTATTTATCAAACAATTTTAATGGAAACCTAGTCCCATGAAAATTCGCTATCATAACGCATTTGCTGGACTGCTTTGTGGATATTATGATAAGATTGAATATTTTTAGATAACCTTCACAACATATCTTTATTTACGTTATATTTTAAGGTTGTTCTAATCAAAGAGGTATTTTGATGTCGGTTATAAAAACAGGAAAGAACATAATAAGATGCAAACATTAAAATAACAATATTACCTTCGCGTCTCAAAAAACATCATAAAACAAACAATTTAAATAGGAAAAATTTCACATTATCCTTTAAAATAAATCTTAACATAATGTTGTGATAACTGGACCATAACTTAATAAATATAATTAAGTAATCTTGAAGGTAAAGGTCAACGACATGGTAATGAAGTGTAACATAGGCATCTTTTTCTGCTAAAATGTGTAAAGAATAAATAACTCAATTAGCATTTCTTTATTTATCAATGCATAAAGCAATATTGTAATTGATTAAGTGAAGCGAAAAGTACATAATGTAATATGCTTTTTCAAAACAGATACTGAAACGATGCCAAGATTTCTCTCATAAGAAACCAACGACCTTACTAATTTTAGAAACATTTCCATTACATAAGTAAAAATATAATACGTGGATTTACCGCAAGGTTGCAATAAGTTTGTGTGAGTTTTTGACGAATATTTTTCATACAAACATCGTAACTGTAATGTTATCAGCGTCTAAATTGTAACTAGAGATAATTTATTATTTTGTGTCAAGTACATGTTAATGGTATCGATGTTTTATCTATGTAATTAGCGAACTAAGGATTTTTGATTACCAGCACTCGAGTTTTAACGACAAGTTTCTGTTATTAGCAAAAACAGTAGACACAATAATGGATTATTTTTATTAAATTGACTTTAGTGTATGATTCTATTACGATTGACGACATTGTAAGACGACACGATTTGCATGATGAGCTAGAAGAAATATTAGGAAAAAAGATTTAACCATCGTGAATTGTAAAACCAGATGATAAATTTCTACATCTTTAATGTGATGATTATCTTTTTATTAGTGAATGTTCGCAGAAAAAATTCAGTAATGCGGAAAGCTGGACTTTCGATTTCTTTTTTATTTCTTTAAATGAGCTCGAACTAGGTCCCCTAGAACATATATCCGGGGTCAGTTTCAGTTTTTATATGTTTGGCTTGCATAAGTTCGTTAGCCAAGAAACTCGTATCAGTTTTTCCGGGGAAATTTTGGGTTTTCTTTTGGAAAAAATGTATATCTCCAGAAATAACAAAGCTATGGCAACCGAATTTGCTACGCAACTTTATATTATAATATAAAAGCCTGGACAAGTGCGTTATAGTATTGAATTTTCATAGAAATCTTTTTAACAACAAATATGTCTTTTGTTTAATGAATCAAATTTGGTTACCGGTATGACCTATATAGTAAAAACACTGTACCGTATTTTATCAAAATAACTTTATTGTTGGAAAAAGCAAAAAAAAATTCGAAAATAAACTTAAGATGTTCCCCAAAAAACTGGTCCGATTTTTCTGACCAACAAACCTGTTCAAGCTATCTACCCACCTACCAAGATACAATTATTCACAAAAAGCTGTACGACGGAAATCCCCCAAAAAAACTAGATGAAAATTTGGAAACAATTTTTTCACGAAAATCCGAAACAATTTTTAAGTTATTACACACACACAAAAATCTTACAAACAATGATTTCTAAGGAAACACAAAACATTTTCTGCGAAAATGACTATTTTTGTACAAAAAGTTGCCTAAAGAAAGTTTGCCTAAGTTTAAAAAATAGGAAAATGTAAAAAAATTGTTCCAAAACTGAAGACTGCAGGTATAGGGAGTTGGACAATTTTAAAAAACTCTGGACGCAGCAAGTGCGTTATGGTAGTGAATTTTCATTAAAATGTTTTTATTGCAAATATGTGTTTTCTTTTTAAGAAAGCAGGCATTAAATTTGGTTACCAGTATAACCTATATAGTAAAAACAATGTGCTATGTTTCATAAAAATAACTTTAATGTGTGAAAAAGTCCAAAAATTTCCAAAAGTAAACTTAAAGTGTTCCCGGAAAAACTCTTTCTTGGTCAACCTTATAGGTTAATAGCAAATTGGGCTATTCAAATATGAAGCATTTGATCAAAATTCGCTACCATAACGCACTTGCTGCATCCAGAATTTCTTTTCTTACAAACATGCATTATATTTCGATGGAAAATGCAAAAATGCAATAACATAAGGCGTGTTTGATTTAAAAAAAAAAGAAAATTTGTAGCACCAACGACTTATGGGCCATCCTGTGATTGTAGAAATATTTTTTTAAGATGTAGCTCAAGACACCCTATAATTAATATATACAAATTTTTTTCATATCTTGTATAATGGCGGATATATTGAGCTTTATTGATGAAAAATTATATACCACTAAACGATAAACTCTATAGCTAAGACTACTGCCAAGCATCAGAGAAAAGGTCTATTTGAAATGAATTTTCTGGAAACATTTTAGTAAAATGAAGGACAATGACGGTTGAAACTAAGACTTCAGGGTTTGTAAAACGTCCTTCTTGAGACATTTGATTTCCATAGCCCGAATTAGACTCAAGTTATTTGCCTAAATGTTGCCGATTTTGACGTTTTAAATCGCAACTTTGACGTTTTGAGGAAAACCCCAACTTATTTTTCTTTAAACGCCTATAACTTTTTTGTCCTTTGACCTACATAGCCAAATTTTGGTAGGTAACTTACCTATAAGGATATAAACTCGTACCAAATTTGGTTGACCTTAGTTTGTTAATTCCGGAGATATAAATTTTTTTCGAAAGAACACACAAAATTTTCCGGGAAAACCTGGGCAGATTTTCCTGGCTAACGAACTTATCCAAGCCATTTGCAAAGGGAATTTATTCACCAAATTTAATCAAAATCGGTCTATTATTTTTTGAGTTATCGGTGTGATACATACATACATACACACACACACACACACACACAAATATATATATATATATATATATATATATATATATATATATATATATATATATATATATATATATATATATATATATATATATATATATATATATATATATATATATACAGGCTGTTTAAAAAAGACGGGGCAATATTTAAGAGGTTGATTTCCCAGGTCATTTTATAAAAAAAGTTCTGCTAAACATAGGTGCTAAAATGCATTGTTTCCAAGATACAAGGTGTTACATTTTTTTGTAAAATAACGATTTTTTTTTTAATAATTCAAATATCTCCTCACCGATTGTTTTCAAATTTGGCAGCGTTGTTTGTATTATTAATGAGCTGACTTGGCCCTAATTAGATACAGATTGTTAAGTTCATTGGCGTTAGGGGGGGGGGGGCACCTCAACAAAATTTAGTTACATAAAAATGTACGCCACTGACTGCAATATGATTTGTATATTATTTTGAGATAAAGAACCTAAAACTAGAAGTTTTTTGTTTCTTGAAATTTCTCCGTATCTTGAATCGTTTACACGATAAAAAATAAAAACCTTCTTATGGCATGTCCATTTATCATACAGAAAATGACAAACACGAACAATAATTTTTGTTGAGGTGTCCCCCCTAATGCCAATGTACTTAACAATATGTATCTAATTAGGGGCAAATCAGCCCATTATTACTACAAACAACGCTGCCAAATTTCAAAACAATCGGTGAGGAGATAATTGAAATATTTTTTAAAAATCGTTATTTTACAAAAAAATTAACACCTTGTATCTTGAAAACAATGCATTTTAGCACCTATGTTTATGGGAACTTTTTTTCATAAAATGACCTGGGAAATCAACCCCTTAAATATTGCCCCGTCTTTTTCAAATACCATATATATATATATATATATATATATATATATATATATATATATATATATATATATATATATATATATATATATATATATATATATATATACTAATTACAGACGCAAAAGCAAAACCGGTTCAAAGAAAACAAGGAGTTGTAACCAAGTTACCAGCTAAGTTTCAGTTTTTGGGGAGTCGCAAAAACAACCATCTACCATATTATGTTCTGCGCTTTAAATCTTTATATTTCCTTTTCATATTTAGCAAGGCTACTTAATTAGTAACGCCAATTTGCTATACTTCTGTTAAATAATGAAGTAGCTAAAAGAGGTCAACATGACAAAAATATTCACCACGATACAAGAAATCACTAATGATTCACGCGTATTGTTTACACCATAAGAAAATTTTACCTTGACATTCGAAAGCATTTATTATTTAGTACAATAGTTAAATGACCAATTATTTAACAAATATCAATTGCTTTACTTCCTGTCTATTTAAACCATCCTAACTTTAGAGTCTAATTTAATCAACAAATTAAACAATGTAATTTATTTTTAAGTTAAATGTTTTTTGCCCATGCCTAGTGTAAATTTAAAAATAAATATATACACAATACATATATTATATACACCGTATTCTTCAAAACATATAAAAGTCTGGACGCAGCAAGTGCGTTATGGTAGCGAATTTTCATAGAACTGTTTTTAATGCTAAATGTTTTAAAGAAAGACATCAACATTAGTAGATAGAACCTATAAGCTTTATAGTAGAAACAACGTACCGTATTTCATCAAATTAAAATTTTGTTTGAAAAAGTACAAAAATTTCCGGAACATGAGTTGAATTTTTCCCAAAAAAAAACTAGTCTGACTTTCCTGGCCAACGAATCTATTCAATCAATTTACACGAAAACTGCATCAGCCAAGATATAATTATTCACAGAACGCTTTTTAACAGAAATAAAGCATCTAATTTGCTTACCGGTATAACCTATATAGTATAAACAAGGTATTTCATAAAAATACCTTTATTGCTTGAAAATGTACAAAAATTTTACGAAAATAAACTTTAAATGTTCCCGAAAAAAGAGGTTTCTTAGACAACAAACCTTAGGTTAATACCAAATAGAGTTATAGAAATATGAAGCATTGAATGTAGATTCGCTACCAAAACGCACTTACTGCATCCCCAATTTTTTCTTACTAACATGGATTACTTTTCTAAAAATGAGTTGTACAACAAAAAATAGGACGATTGAGGCTGTCATTCAGGTGTGGTTTTGAGATGACAAAATCAAGGAAAATTGCACAAAATTCATTAATTCTATGCCAAAAGGAGTTGAAGCTGTAATAAAAGCCAAAGGGGGACATATACCCTATTGAATAATACTAAAAGGTTTATAAAGTAGTACTATTTTTCTTTTTCTTTTTTTTTCTTCTTTCAATAAATGATAATTAACGTAAATCTGCCTATGTTCATAATACCGTAGGTGCGGAGTTTGTCTATCTTGGAGTTATTATTATTATTAATATTATCATTATATGTGAGTATTTAAAATAAAAACTCACCATCTTTACGGTGTTCTTCTTGCAGAAAACCTTCACTTGAAACACTCCACTATCTTAAAAAGTGATCCATAATAATTCAATTCAATTCAAAAATCCAAAAAAAAAAATGTTTTGTTATTGTACGTTAAATAGGGGACTGGCATAAAAAATTTTTCATTAAACTATATGAATGCATTTTTTTAAAATTGATAACGCAGTAATGGCTATAACAAATTTAAATATCCATTGAATCTGCACGTAAATAGCCAGTTTTTAATTACGACTATCAGCGGCAACTTTACAATGTTTAGGTGATTTAAAATTTCAGTTATGGCCTAATTTACGTAATTGATTGATGATTAAATTGAAATACAGCTGCACTAGGTGCTAATAAACATCAGCGATGCATACATGTAAACAATCAATCGACGTATAAAGAAATGTAATACGAAAACGTACCCGCACGTAATGTGTGTACAATTGCCATAATAAATTTGCTGAATAGCCTAAACTTAGTAACAATAGGAAAGTATTTTGAAGATAACGAATACGTATTAAAGTGCCGACCGATCTAAACCGCACCACTTATCTAGGTAAACTAGATAAACCTATATATATATATATATATATATATATATATATATATATATATATATATATATATATATATATATATATATATACACAGGGTGGCGCATTGAAAACCAAACAGACCGATTTGCGTTCAGAGAATTTTTTTTTAAAGAAACGCTGAAACAAGTCAATTTTACTATTGAGGGGGGCATGTATTGACACAAAAATTATTCACAGTTGGAGTTGCAAGAACGTATTTCATTCATTGTGATAATAAATGCACTAATTAGTCAATTTTTTTTAAACTAAAAAACAAAACCAAACGTTCAAAAATGTTTATTCAGTTAAGTAAGTGTTCAAATTGTTGACCACCAGCTTCCATAAAAAAGTACAAATTTTGTTCAAAACGAGCTCTGATATTCTGTAGCATTTGTGGAGTTATTGGACGGCATTCTTCAACAATGCGTCGTCGTAATTCTTCCAGAGACTCCGCTTCTGTTGCGAAAATTCTACTCTTTAAATAGCCCCATAGAAAGAAGTCTAAAGGAGTTAAATCTGATAATATAGGGGGCCACTCAATAGCACCTCTACGCCCAATCCATTGTCCTGGAAACTCTCTGTTCAAAAACTCCCTAACACGTTGTGAAAAATGCGGAGGAGCTCCGTCTTGTTAAAACACTAATTGATTTGCTTGATGGCGATCATCATTTTCAACAATGTCAATTAGTAGATGGTAAACGATATCTTCTAATAACTCCAATTACGTTTCGTCACTCAAATTGTCATCAAGAAAAATTGGTCCGATTAAACAGTCTCCAAAATTGCCAGTCCAGACATACAATTTCTGCGGAGTTTGAGTGTGGACTTCGTGAAAATTTCTTGGATTATTATCTGCCCAATAACGACAATTATGACGATTGACTGTAGAGTTTATTAAAAACGTACACTCGTCTGAAAAACAGATATTGAACAGAAAGTTCCCGTTATCAGCTATTCGTGCAGTCATAACTTCACAAAACTCCAGCCGCCGATCAAAATCATCTTCATTCAGTTGTTGTATAAGATGAATTTTATACGGGTGAAGTTTACGATGCTTCAATATTCGCTGAATAGTTCCTCTTTTGATGTTCGAAACAGTGGCCAATTTTTTCGTGCTCAAAGTTGGGTCTGCAGCAATTTGTCCTAAAACTTCAATCTCAGTAGTCTCATTTCTAACCGGAAATTCACGTTCAGGATCCCGTCTTTTGTTGGCTACTCAACCACTGTCGAAACTTTGCAACTAACTCCAAAATGTATTTTCTGTTAACATGTCTGTTCATTAAATAAAGTTGCGGTACGGTTGATACAGTCATCGTTTTTGAAAAAAAGAGTAATTATTTCAACTCTTTCTTCTACAGAATACACCATTGTGAAATTAATTTTCGGTAGTACTATCAAGTATCAAACCGACCGATAAACTGGAATAATAAACCGCATTTCTCTCATTCTGATAAGAAATGTTCTGATAGTCATTGTTTTGTTTACAAATCAACAAAACATTGACTATCAGCACATTTCTTATCGGAATATGTTAAATGCGTTTTTGCATGTTCAACTGTGAATAATTTTTAAACGAGTTGATAAAATTTCCAAAAAAATTAGTGTGCTGAATTCAGAAAAGAAAGGGCTTTCAAATAATGTAGCACCCGACCCATGTTCCATATTTAAAATATAAGGTTGTTATCACCACCCTATATATATATATATATATATATATATATATATATATATATATATATATATATATATATATATATATATATATCAACAAAACAACAGCTCAGAAGGATCACAGTGTTGGAAAAGTTGCGAATTAGCAATTGCAACATGCAGAAAATTGGTTGCAATTTATCGAAAGTTTGCATGGCGAATTATATATTAAAATCTGGTAATTTTTGTTATCCGTAAAAACATAATAAATATTCAGTTCTAAGAATAAAAAAAAACAATTCTTAGCAAATTTTCAAAAAGAACATTTTCCAAATACAGAGGTAAGGAAGATTTTTTTAAATAAGCGCAGATAACAGCTATTGGAATTTATTTCAAAGGTACCTTTAAATTTGTATATGTTTATATACAGTGAGTTTATACACAGTGAATGGGAATGTATTGCTATCTCCGTTATTATTAGAGATAGGGAGACGGTTAAATTAGCAATATTTTTTATTGTGAATCATTACGGAAAGTTATGTTAAAAGTAGAAGTCTATTGTTAGACTCCATGGCCTACTGCTTTTTGAACACTATTTTTTTGTCATTTGTTTTCTGGTATTGGATTTCATGGCCTACTATCCTCAAAACGGGTTTTCTCAAAATTGTCAGTGCAATTACAAGATTTCTCAAGCATGTTATACATCATTGTAAAGCTCTTTTCACAGGATATCACATGAGAAAAAAATCCAATATGGCTGCCATAATAAAAACAAACGTTGATGCCTGTAGCTCAAAAACAAAGGACAATCTAAAGTTGAGAATAGCACAAAAAGATTACTCTGTAAAAAGTGTCTTGATAATGTGCAAGTCTTAGACATGTCAGATCAACGCCTACTTAGATATTGAAGAAAAAAGGAATCGACAAATTTTGTTTTTTTCAAAATAACTCACGAAAAGAGGCAGGGCAAAATACAAGTCATATTTGGAACGAGCATCTAATTCTACAAAACATTGCTAATTCAGCCGTCTCCCTATCTCCAATAGTAATGGAGATAGCAATACGTTCCCATCCAGTTTGAGACACACTGTATATCAATAAATAAACTTATCTCTAAATATCACAGTTTTTTACCACCATGGCATTGTCGAATGTTTCAATTGTTTTGAAACTCATTTTCTAGTTACAATAACAACTTGAGCAAACTTTTTCTTTCTGTAGGATAATAGACCTTGTTCTGATATATAATTTGACGAAAATACGAAACATTTACTCAAATTTTAACTACCTCATTTGCCGATCTTTACAGAGCTCACTCACACACGTCCTAACGCATTAAAACCACAACAACAATATATATATATATATATATATATATATATATATATATATATATATATATATATATATATATATATATATATATATATATGAGAGAGAGAGAGAGAGGGTGGTGATAAAGCTCAGAATGATAGGAATATCTGTACACAGGTGAACTTAAAAGAAACACGCTCCCACGCGTCAATTTTTATCTTTAATTCTGCATTTTTTAGCTAATATCAGTATATACAGGGTGTTGCATAAATGAAATATCATGCCAATGCCAGCTTTTTAAATGGAATACCCTGTATATTATTGCATTTTTGGATTCCTTGGAAAATTATAGATTCAGGTATGATGTCAATGTCCTATACATATCTTCAACTGTTTACGCATTATTGACAATTGAAAATTAGACATTTTCAACGAAAATAAAAATTGAATTGTCCGAGTGCTTTTTTAAAGTTATCCCGTTCACAGCTTCACAATGACCCAATTCGTCCACAAAACTCTATTTGAACGTTAGTGACAATATCTGTAATGATTTGCCGTATCGTCGCAAGCGTAGCTAAAATCATATGGACCATAATTTTTTTTTTTTTTTTTTTTTGGTGGGTTGGTGAAATCCTTTATGGACTGACAATGAGGATTAGGTTGCGACCTCCTCATCCTTTGTGTCGGAGTCTTCCTTGCGGACATACCGACTAAAACACCCGTCCCTCTTCTTATAGTCGACTGTTCCGGAACTACTTTCAAGTAATACTTCAGAACAGTCCCTTATTTGCCTGTCGGCTTCTTCTCCTTTATTCTCCTTCCCAGCCTCGGTTAGCCTCCTTTGCTTTCAGAATGTTGATGACAAAGTTGGTGACGGCATCCCAGTTCTCCTTCTTGTCTATCATTTTGGCAATGATCGTGTCAGGGGTGAAAATCCCTACATTGCCAGCCAAGTCGCTTCTAAGATGTTCCCACTGGGGGCACTCAAAGAAGGTGTGATACGCGTTCTCTGCTTCCGCTTGGCAATACCTACACTGGGGATCGTGTGACTTTCCGATTTTCGCCAAGAAGGACCGGAAGTACCCGTGACCGGTCAGAAACTGTGTCAGGTAGTAGCCTACCTCACCATGCTTCCTCTCCACCCAGCTCCTTATGTTGCCAATTAATCGGGCCGTCCATCTCCCTCGGGTCTCGGTGTCCCATCTATCCTGCCATTTTCGTAGGGTTTCTTCCCGTTCTTCTTTCTTCGCGGTCTGCATCGTAGTTTCACTTCCCCTCAGATAGATCCTTCTGCGTTCCTCGGCTAGCAGGTCTATCGGGACCACTCCTGCGATAATCTGTGCCGCGGGGCCTGAGACTGTCCTGTAAGCACTGCTAATTCTGAGCGCTCCCCTTCTTTGAACCATTTCCATCCTCGCTCGGTATTTTTGGAACTTCAGCGCTGTGGTCCACACTTCTGCTCCGTAGAGCATGATAGCGTCTGCCGTCCTCAACAGCAGTTTTCGCTTGGTAGGGGAAGGACCCCCGACGTTGGCCATCAGTCTACTCAGATTCCCTACGACAGCCGCTGCCTTGTCCGTCGCTTTGCGTATATGCGTCCAGAAATTAAGCTTTCCATCGAGCATTACTCCCAGGTATTTGATGGCTTTGGACGTTTCGATGGTCTGGCCATCCACTTTCATTGGGATGACTCTCTCTATCCGCTTAGGCGTCAGAAGTACAATCTCCGTCTTTTGGACAGCCAGGGACAAGGACCGGGACTCCATCCAGTCCAGTACGCGGCGCATTGTCTGGTTCAGCTTGAGTTGAAGGTGGTCTACCGTGCGGGCAGTAATCACCGCGACCAAGTCATCTGCGTACCCTACCAGAAAGGCTCCACTCGGCATCTCCATACGTAGGATCCCGTCGTAGTTTAAATTCCACAGGTCAGCACCTAGGACTGATCCTTGCGCTGCTCCTGAGGTAATTCTCTTCTTCTTCGTTCCCTCTTGTGTCTCGAACATCAGCCACCGGTTCTTCAGATAATCCTGAAGGACGCGGTATAGATATGCCGGTACGCGGAACTTCCTTAGGGCCTCTAGTATGTCCTTCCATCTGGCTGAGTTGAAGGCATTTTTTACGTCCAGTGTTACGGCCATGCATAACTCTCTGGACCAATGATTACCCGTCTGCACTGCTCTTGCCGCGGTGATCACCTCGTTTACCGCGTCCACAGTCGATCTTTTCGCGGTAAAGCCGTATTGCCTTGGAGAAAGTCCTCCGGCTCCTGCAACTGCATCTAGAATTCTGCGTTTCAGCATTTTCTCGTACAGCTTTCCAGCTGTATCTAGCATGCATAATGGCCTATAGGCTGAAGCCATGTTGGGGTCGCCCTTTCCCTTCCCGATGAGGACGAGTTTTGCTACCTTCCACTGCTCCGGAAATATGCCTTCTGTCAGGCATGCATTGTACATGTCCAGCAGTACCTCCGGTTGTGACTGCGCCGTTACCTTCAGTATTTCTACCGGTATCCTATCTGGACCAGGGGCCTTTTTATTCCGCATGGAGGTCGCCGCACGCAAGAGCTCATCCCTGGTGAAGAGTGGTATCTCCTCTGCTGGCATCTCAACAGCTGCGCGGTCCTCCATCGTATGAGTGGGAAAGAGCTCGTCCACTATCTTTTCCTTGGCCCTTGTGGACATTTCCACGGTGGGGTCCATCCCCCTTAGTTTTTGGAGCACAATTTTGTACCCCAACCCCCATGGGTCACTCTCGACGTCCTCACATAGCTCTTTCCATTTCTGGGCCTTGCTCGTCCAGATGGCCCTCTTTAAGGCTCTTCTTGCTAGCCTGTATTCCTCTGTTCTTGTCTGGAATTCCGTAGAGTCTCGCCCAGCCCGTTGAGCCAGCCTTCTGTGTCGGAAACAGTTCTTCCTAAGGTCAGCGATCTCTTGGTTCCACCAGTAGGCAGGGCGGCGGTCCCGGATTGCCGCTTTCTTAGGCATAGAGGCCTCGCACGCCCTGGTCAGTAGCCCTATCGTCGCTGTCACCAACAGCATCGCAACGGCCGTCCCTGGTGCCCTTCGCTTGATTTCTTGTAAAGTCCCTCTGCCCATGTGTATCATGGTGTCGAAGAGATCTTTATCAAGTCTATCTACGTTCCAGCGAGGAGGGGGAGTCGCTTCTTGACCGGGCGTGCCGCCCCCCACCCGGAATTGTATGTACTGGTGGTCGCTCGCCGAATAGTCCTCCAGCACCTGCCATTCGCTTATCTGTGCTGCGAGCGTCTCCGAAGCCATAGTGATGTCTGGTATGGTACCTGTGCATCCTGCTCTTCTGAATGTTGGCACCTCTCCCTGGTTCATGACGACCAGTCCGAGTCTGGCTGCCATTTCCGCCACCCTTCGTCCTCTACCATCAGTTGTTTGCATTCCCCACTCTATTGCCTTGGCGTTAAAGTCCCCTGCGATAAGCAACTTTCCTCCTACATTGCGGAACTCGTCTTCTATGCCGGCCAGCTTCTCCTCGAAATCAGCTATGGATTCGTTTGGTGTAAGGTAGCAGCTGACATAGGTCACACTCCTGCTTCTGATCCAGGCATATCCGGGCCCTGCTCCGCTCGCTTCTATTGGGACTCCGGATCGATTTACTACCCATATTGCTGCGGTACCTGACGAGTCTTTAAACCAACCCGGTCCGCTGGTGTCATCATACTGTTCGCTAATGAGCATGATATCCGTCTTTTTTTCGTGGGCGATCTGCTGTTTGAGGGCGCTCGCCGTTTTACTCCTGTTCAGGTTGATCTGGAGCACTCTGATCATGCTGTTTTCTTCTTCGCCTGGTCTAAAGCTCTCCGAAAAGCTGTGCATCCTTTTCTGCCTGCGACATGGTTTGAGTTGACTCCCAACTCTACACACAGAGCGCACTTCTCGGCCTCCTTGCAAGATGCAGCCCGGTGCCCTTCACCACCGCATCTATAACACACGTTTGCACGGTCGGTGCCTCTGCACTCCCTTGCTCGGTGTCCATACCCTAGGCATTTGTAGCATCGCAGTATCTGAATGCGCAGCCTTACTCTGCAGTTTACCAGGCCAATTCGTATTTTTCCCCCCTTGAGGAGGCCGTCGGCGTCCTTTCCTTCCAGCTCTATTATCGCGAGTCTCTGGGATCTGCTGTTTGGGTTGGTCAGGGAAATTTTCAGGTCTTCTCTGGTCCCGCCCAGTTTTTTCTCCAGAGCCTCTCTGACCTCCTCCGCGGTTGCCAGGGAGTCGAGGTCGCGCACCTCTACGGTTGACCGTGGGGTCAGGTTTTTTATAACATTCTGTTCCCCCACGGCTTCCTCCACCGCCTTTGTGAACTCTGTTGACGCTTTGGAGTCCCTGCCCATTTCGAGGAGCACATCCCCCTTCATCGTCTTTTTGATGGCTCGGATCTCAGTGCCTGTGTGATCCGGTTTGACACTCCCTCTTAGCCTCTTGAGGACCTCAGAGTAGGGTAGGACCTCGGAGACTTTGATTACTATGGCGTCTGGCTTCCGAGCCTGCTTCTTCTCTTGCCTGGTGTGTTTTTTAATCTTCTTTTCCTGTTGCTGTCTCCGTCTTTCGTCCTCCTGTTTTTCTTTCTCTTTCGTGATCTGGTCCTTACGCTTCCTGGCTTCCTGTTCTTCCCTCACTGCTGCTTCTCTCATCTTCTTTTTTTCTTCCCTTTTCCTTGATTTGTTCTCCTTCTTCTTGGCCTCCTTTGGGATCATCCAATGCTCTTTGGATATCCCCTTTACGACCGATGGGGAGGCTGAGTCGGTCAACTCTTCCTCGTCTCCACTGCTGCTGCTGCTGTCAAGCTCGCCCGTCCTTAGTCTATTTCGGACTATGCCCGTCTTTTTCTTCGATGGTGCACATCTGCCGCTCTCCCATTTTTCTATCGTTTCTCTCAGTTTGTTCTGGAGTGTTCTCCTCTTCGTACCCTGAGAGACTAGAGCATCATGAATCTCTATTAGCTGTAATACACCATCTTTAATCACCATGCTAACGTTCCTTTGTTGCTTGATAGTGACGGTCAAGCGCGTTATCACCTCTTTCATTTGTCTCAGGCTTTCATGATCATTATCTTCTACAGCCTGGATCTCACTCCATCCTTTCTCTCCTGTGTTTTTGACTTCCGTCATTTTCTGTATATTATTTCCTTCCATTTTGTTCCCACGAGTAGCTAGGGAAAAACGTCGGTCACCCGTGGCAGAGCCCCGCATGCCCCGGGAAGGCTGTTGAATGCCGGAGTGCGCCAGGTGCTCCGGAGTTCGCACAGTAGTGGCTAAGCTACCCCTTAACCACGCAGTCCTCGGCCTGTGCTGTTCCGCCTTGACTTGGGGGGATTTTTATTGTGGTTCCCTTCCACTCGGCCGGCCAGTTAAGGCAAGCCCCCACACCCAGCAACTTCTTCCTCTGCAGCCACCGAGTTGCTAAGCACGGTCTATACCAGGCAGGTTTCCACAGAGAGCCGCTGCCCCGCCACACCCTAGAACTCCGGCAAAGGCTGCCGGTCGCTCCCGGCCGCAGCAGAACATAGGGCGCTCCTCCACGCTGTGCTTCCTGGTATCTCCAGTTAGTCGCCTTTTACGACAGGATGGAGCTACCTTGGGCCAATTCTTTTATTTCGTCCCCGGACCCACAGGGGACATATGGACCATAATGACTCCAGCGATGTTCATAGTGATGACATTTGATGTCATTCTAATTTACTTTTTGACAAGCACTTTGGAATTATTTGATTATTTTGTATTATCTTATAACATAACCGAGGAAAGAATCAAGATCGTCATTATGGCTGGTTGTAGAAATAAAACACGAACCAAAAACCAAACCAAAATAACATTGATCGATTCCACTATTGTCAGGTTCTTAAGAAAATAGAAGTGGCGTCTTTATAAACTAAAAACAGTTCAAGACCTATATGACGATGATCCAGATGAGTCAGTTTGGTGAGGTAATAATCAATATCTGTGAAAATGATAATATTTTTTTTAAACCGTGATTTTCTCGCATGAAGCCACCCTTTATCTTAATGGGGAAGTAAATAAGCAAAATTTCCGTTATTGGTCAAATAAAAATCCACAATGATATAGAGAGGGTCATACCTAATATAAGGAGAAAATTTATATTTGGGCGGGGATTGTTGAGAATATAGGGCCGTTTTGGAGCAAAGATTGACCGGCAAGCGACACCTGTCATTTTTAGGGGAGGAACTTGTACCTGCCTCAATTACATTATTTCCAAATCAAGATATTCTAGATGCGTTTGATAAGAAGATTTGGTATCAGCATGATGAAGCTCCTGCCAATTTTAGCGCAACTGTGCGAAGTTATTTAGACAACACGTTGCTTCATGTACGTGTGTACGTGTGATAGCCCGGCGGGCGCAATTGATTCGCCAGATATTGTTACTAACGTCGAAAAAGAGTTTCTGGATAGATTGGGTCATTGTAGAGCTGTGAATGGATACCACTTCCGACATTTATTAAAATAGGCAGGCATATCCTTTTAAAGTAAATAACTTTTGTTTAATAAAATGTGTTTGTATTCAAATAAAGGCAGGTTTTAGATGGGTATGGGATACGTTACATTAAATCTACATAGAATTTTCACTAGAATTCAAATTTGCATAAAACGGCTCATTTCATTTAAAGAAACAACTTTTACATTAATACTGATTTTTTGAGACACCCTATACAAATAAGAATAAAGTATGGAATAATAGGCATATCTGTAAAAGGTTAACTTTTCAAAAAAACGTTCGCACAATTCGTTCTTATTTTTATTTTCATTGAAAATGTCTAATTTTCAATTATATATATATATATATATATATATATATATATATATATATATATATATATATATATATATATATATATATATATATATATACATATTTACTTGTAAGATGCTTTGAACAACTTATGTAGTAATAAACTATAGCTATAACTATAGACTATCCAGGGTGCGTAAATACCATTGCACCAAATGAGGTTAAGCAGGAATGATTTGACGTTTAGATTTGACATTTGATGGGGTTAAATTATACATAAATACCCATATTAATATGATATCAGTTTCATTTGTTTTGTGCCACTGGTGTTCGTCAGAGCTCGCCATCTAGATTTTTGGCAACCTAGAGTTAATTTGTTGTCATTTGACAGGTAAATTTAGAAATACAATACGGTATATCACAAGGTTGTTAATTCTAAAATAACGAAGAAAATTAAAAAACTAATAAACTTTGTAGACATATTTTCTGGACAAAGGGCTTTAAATGAATACAACTTAAGCAAAATTTAATTCAAGTAACATTTGTGTGTTATTTACTTATCAATGTCAGCAATTCCTAAGGATATTCCTTATAGTTTCTCTAATTTGAACTGCCAACAAGAAGAAAAGTAAAAACTTTCTGATGTATCTCATCCTGACTGCCACTAAAGCCATTCTAACAAGCGATCTCCTCATCTAGAATCATATGTAAAATGTGGTTTGTTTTCCATGGAAAGTAGTCAGCTTATACTCAATGTCAAAAATTATAATACGACTATCTGTCTTACGAGAGAGAGTAAGTTACGGTAGGTAAACGAAAATGAATTTTTCGAAATTGAGCTTATTGGAGTATTAATAATTTTTGGATTCGCTAATCCCAAAAGGACTCACTTTGAAGCTTGTCATGGGTTTAACGACAGTCATCCAAACCTTCAATCGGAAGATCTACCGTATCGGAAATAGTTCAACGGTTTGGTGATCTGAAAAGTGTAAAAAGTCGTCCAACTCTCGGAAGACCGAAAACAGGAACAAATGATGACCTATTGAGCTTATTGAATTATTAATAATTTTTGGATTCGCTAATGCCAAAAGGACTCACTTCGAAGCTTGTCATGGGTTTAACGACAGTCATCCAAACCTTCAGTCGGAATATCTACCGTATCGGGAATAGTTCAACGGTTTGGTGATCTGAAAAGTGTAAAAAGTCGTCTAACTCTCGGAAGACCGAAAACAGGAACAAATGATGACCTATGATTACAAGTTTTACTGGGTGTTACTAATACGCCACACATACAATAAACAGGCAACTTGTAGCAGATCATGATTTGTGTGGAGGATCAATAAGGACATTAAGTCTAACAGTCTAAGTATCATCCCCACAAACCACATTAGTTCATCAACAGTAAGAAGACGATTTTGACGAAGCCACATTAAAGGTAAATGATTTTGTAAACAGGCATAACTGTAGATACTGGCACCATGCTGATCACCATGACAACTTGGAAATTTACACGCAATTTCTAAACAAACCTAATGTTCGGTGTGGAATATTGAACCGAAACGTCATCAGTCGGTTCTTTCTACATTGTACATTATTATATGTAGGTTACTTGGAACTATTACAAAATTAAATTGTACCAGAAATAAAAGAACTCGAACCAATCCCATAAACCGCAAGCCTTGCACGAATATGTCTGGTATCAGCAAGATGGTTCTTCGCCCCATTTAGGTCAGTAGGTTCGTGCATTCGTAAATCACATCTTCTCATGGCAATGGACTGGACGGATGGGTCCAATTGAATGGCCTTATAGGACTTCAGGGATGACTTCCATGGACTTTTACTTTTGGGGATATTTGAAAATTGTTGTATATGGCAAATTATCTTCTCTAATATACTATATTTTTGAAACACGTAAATCTAGTTTTTCAAAATTTAACTCAAATATTTCTATTAAAATACAGATGCAATGTGCCAAAATTCAGTTTTGTTGGATAATTGTAATCCAAGTTTTTCGAAATAAAATTTTAAAAATTTAAAAAATGCCACCAATGATTTCGTTGTTGTTATCAGGGGCGGCACCTAAATAAGTGCGCCCGTGCGCGCGCACTGCCGCCTGCCGTGGAAAAAATATTTTTTTGCTATGCTATATTTTAATAAATTTTTATTTACTTTTTTACCTACTGCATTCAACAAACAAAATTAGTATATCGAGGATCGCAGAGAGTCGGCAGCCATTAATACAGAATACAGAATCAGAATAAGTCATAAGTATAGTGTTAATCGTTGCAGACGTTATATACATCCATATCCATATAAAGCAGACAGGCGGCGGTGTGTATTTTTCGGCGCTCTCCAGGAAATGCGATACTTCAGTGCGATATGATCACCGATCATCGTCGAAAACGACCGAATAAGCAATCTGTTGTGCGCTATAAAATTACACACTTCAGTTTGTAGTAGACTTTGGGTAGAGCGTGTGTACCTACTACCTAGTAATTTTCGCCTTCGCGTCGGATTGATTTTTAATTAGATCATTTCTTTGTTGTTTACATGTTATAACAAGACAATTATTATTATGGCCACTACTTCGGGTTGCTTAATAAGTGGACAAAATAATTGTGATACTGTGATTAATTCAGTGGATAATATTATAAATTTAAAGGTTAACTTTTTAAGGGACTTTTTAACTACTACAACGTATAACTAACTAGAGGAAAACTTGGTAAGTAGTTAATTATTATTAAGTTTAGTAAGTAGGTTTTTTTTAGTGAATTTTGATTTTTAAAAATTCACTAATAGAGAGGTATCGATGGTGAGACTTTGCAAAAAAAATTTCAAATGAGCGCGAACTAGGACCCCTAGAACCCATATCCGAGGTTAGTTTCAATTTTTATATGTTTATATATATATATATATATATATATATATATATATATATATATATATATATATATATATATATATATATATATATATATATATATCGTTATACAGGAAAATCGGACAAGGTTTTCCGGGAAAATTTTGAGTTTTCTTTTGAAAATTTTTTTCTCAGAAAATTACCAAGTTATATATGAAGCATTCACAGGCCATTTAGGCCCATAGCTTGGTAACACGTTTCCATTGCTTCCTATCCAGTGCAATCGTCTTCCAGTTTTGGACTCCTTTTTCTAGCAAGTCTTGTTGTGCTGCATCAAGCCATCTTTTTCTTGGTCTTCCTCTCTTCCTTCTACCCTCTGGATTTGACCAGACACACTTCTTCACCATTCTCTCCACACCCATTCGTTCTATATGTCCCAGCCACTGTAGTCTGCGTGCCTTAACCAGTTGAGACACCGGCGGTTCTCCATACATTTCATACACTTCCACATTTGGACGTCTTTCCCACATGCCATCTACTTTCTTGCCTCCGAAGATTCTGCGTAGTACCTTTCTCTCCCATATCGCTATTCTGTCCTCCAGTCTTCGGTTCATTGTCCATGCTTCACAACCATATGTCAAGGTTGGTCTTATCACAGTCCTATATACTCTGAGTTTCGCAGCACGCGAGATATTCTTTGATCTAAGGAAGCTGTTAAGCCCTCCTGCACATCTGTTGGCTTTTGCTATCCTTAGGTTAATTTCTACCTCCTCATCACATCTATTGTCTACTAATACACCTAAGTACATGTAATTATTAACCTCTTCGAACTCTATGACTCTCTCCCCTCGTATTTTCACTGTAAAAGGTTCACTATTAGTCACTTTAGTCTTTTTAATTGCCATATACTTGCTCTTGTCCTTATTTATTTGAAGTCCCACACTGTCTGCTACTTCCACCAAACTTCTAGTGATACTTTCCAGCTCTTTTCTATTTCTGGCCAGTAACAATATATCATCCGCATAAGCAAGGCACTGATGACTCCTGTCAAACAAGCTCCCAGTTCTGTTTATACCACTCTCTCTTATCACTTTCTCCAGAACTATATTGAATAGTAACGTTGACAGCGGATCTCCCTGCCTCACTCCTCTTCTCACATCAAACTCTTCTGTCAGATTTCCGTTTACCCTTACTGCGCACGTGGTGTTACATAGTGTCATTATTACCAGTTTCACAATATACTCGGGTACTCTGAACTCTCTAAGTATATCAACTACTTTACTTCTTTTCACTGAATCGTAGGCGGTCTTAAAGTCGACAAAGATCATGTGTACTGGAATCTCGTACTCGTAACAGCCTGTCAAAACCTGCTTTAGCAGACATATCTGGTCAACTGTCGACCTACCCTTCCGAAAACCAGCCTGATATTCCCCTAGCAAAGGCTCTATATATTTTTCTAGCCGTTTCTTTATTAGTGTTGCTAAAATTTTGTAGGCCACATCTGGTAACGCTATCCCCCTATAGTTGGTGCATTCTGTTATATCTCCTTTCTTAAATAAAGTTACCATGATGGCCTTATTCCATTTTTTTGGCATTTCTTTTGTTTTCCAAATTTCTTTTATTAGCTCATACATCATGGCAACCAAAGTAGTCCCTCCGTATTTAAAATTTTCGGCCATAATGCCATTTTCACCTGGACTCTTGTTGTTTTTCATTGTTTGTATAATTTCTTCTATTTCTTGCTTCGTTGGATCTTCTGTAACTTCTTCCTCTTCATAAAACTCTTGATGACACTCTTTCAGTTCTTCTTCATCTCCATCATTATGCAGTTCTTCGAAATGTTCTTTCCAACTCCTGCATATGTCTTTATCGTTTCCAAGCAAATTGCCTTCCTTATCCTTAAAGAACACTGCTTTGCTTTGGTGGCCTCTTTTTATATCTTTCACGTCTTTGTAGAAGTTACGTATTTCATTTTTTTGATATTTATATTCAATATTTTTTATTTTGTCTTCCAGAAATTTTCGTTTCTGGGTTCTACACATATTTTTTGTTCTCTTTCTTAGTTCGTTATATTTTTCTAGGTTTTCCTCCGTTTGCGCCTGAAGCATTTGATGTCTTAATACTGCTCTTTTTTTTAGTGCGGCTTTACATTCTTCATTCATCCAGTACTTTTTTATTTGTTTTCGTCTCTTTTCCAGGGTTGCTTTCGTTGCCTCAGTCACCGTCTTTTCTATCTTTTCCCATTTTTCTTCAATGCCGTCTGTATTCAGGAACATATCACTACTATAAGCTTTGTCTATTCTTTTCTTGTAGTTGAGGGCTATTTCTTCTTTTCGTAGATCATTAACATTGTATCTAGTTTCTGCCCTCCTTTTTTGTGTCTGTTTAATCGTTTCTGGGAATCTTAAAACAGCCTTTACCAAGAAGTGATCTGAATCAGCTTCCGCACCCCTACGTGTTTTCACATTGGTGATTAGCCAAGCATGTTCTTCCTTTATTAACAAGTGATCTATTTGATTTGTTTTATTTTGTCCCGGTATCGTCCATGTTCCCTTATGTATATCTCTTCTTCTAAAGTGTGTACTCATTATTTTCATATTCTGTTCTATTGCTAAAGATATCAACCTTACTCCATTGTCATTACTCGCCGTATGTTTACTTTCACCTCCTGTTATTGACTTATATATGTCTTCATTGCCTATCTTTGCATTTGCGTCTCCCATCAAAATTATCACGTCATTTTTTGGTATATCTTCTAGCGTTTTTTCCAGCTCTTCGTATTACTGATCTTTCACTTCTTCTTCTTTTTCTTCTGTTGGAGCATGCATATTTACAATACTAATCATCTTATCTTCTGCCTTAATTCTTATGGAACATAATCTGTCTGACTTTGGTTTGAAACATTTAACTTTATCTTGTAGCTTTTCGCTTATTAAGAATGCGACTCCATACCTTCTCATATCACTACCACTTGTAAATAGGATATAGTTTCCAACCCTTTGTATATCATTTCCTTTCAAGTGTGTTTCCTGTAACGCCACTACTTGCATACTATATTTATTGACCTCCATAATTAGATTATTCAAAGCACCCTCTTCATACAAACCCCTTACGTTCCACGTACCCAGATTTAGATACTCGGTTTTCGGTTTCACCTGGTATTTCCCTGTTTGGTTACTGTGTTCCTTATCTTTTTGGTATTTGCGTTTGCTCCTCTCGTGTCCCTATACAACTCCCTAGCCCTTATTGACATGCCAACATCTTTTTCCGTATACGTAGCCCTTTTCTTCGCCTGTTCAGTTCTCTTTTTCCACTCATTCTTGCCTAATTTTTTGTCTCATGCGTACCACTATTATATTCTACCTGTTTAACCAGGCCATTTTCTTCATCCCATTTCCAAAGCTGTCCCTCGACTATTAACTTCTTAAACCCAATCTTGACAGTTCTACCTTTGGCTCTTTCATCTTTTGCTACGTTTCTCAATTCGTTTTGAATTTTTCTCTCTTCCCTCGACATATCATCATTTATATACACAATCTCATTCTTGTAATTTTTTAATTTATATCTATTTCTCATAATTTCTATTTTCTCCTCTATTTTATAAAGTTCAACAAGACAAACCTTTTCACTGAGTCTCCTAGCTTGTTATTTTAATGAAATTTGGTGGATATATTGCCCAGAGTAAGACCTTACAATACACTTATATTCAACTTTCTAAGTTTATAGAAAATTAAGTTTTTCAAATTTTGAATTTTCTTTCGAAAAAAAATTTTTTCTCAGAAAATTACAAAGCTATTCTAATGAAATTTGGTGGATATATTGCCTTGATAAAGACCTTACAACATACAAAAATTCAACTTTCTAAGTTTATAGAAATTTTGAGTTTTCTTTCGAACAAAAAAATTTTTTCCGAAAATTACAGTTATTTTGATGAAATTTGGTGGGTATGTTGTCCTGGGTAAGACCCTACTATACAACAAAATTCAACTCTCTAAGTTAGTAGAAACTTGAGTTATTCAAATTTGAAGCATTTAATAAAGATTCACTACCATAACGCACTTACTGCGCCCCGAACTTTTTTTTCACGCGCACCCCCAATGCATTGAGGTACGAGCCGCTACTGGTTGTTATAAAAGTATTTATAACCTCTGGAATGTCACACGATTCGAAAGACTTTTCATATTGAATTGATTGTAAAAGTTCGATGCTCGAGAGTGAATTGCTTATGAAAATCAGCTACGTAAAATTAACATAAATAAGTTTAAGTTTGTCCAAAGTTGCGTTATATATCACAAAACTTATGAAAATTCGCTACTAAAACACAGTTGCCGCGTTGCGACTTAAAAAACATAATAGGTCATGTGCACACTAAGATTTCCTTAACATACTTCACTGTTACAGTATCTTCATCAAGGTAAAAAATTTACAGCTACTGGTCAAGATTTACTACACATAAAATCCTTAATCTGTTTGCTGTCTTGGTTTCAGGTAATCAGAATGCAGCAATGGAATCTTATTTTATCTAGAAATTTTTTCCAGTAAATAGAAGGTTGTGATATATTAACAACGTGTTCAAAACTTTTAACATAAAAATCTTCTTCCAAGGTTGTAATATTGAACTTGTCATTCCTTACGGCAACTTAAACAATGTTATTTCCAGAAAAAAGAGTCAGATGTGCATATTTACACACTTTGAAGAAAACCAGGCTCATCAGTAGTGATTTATGCAGACATGTTATGAATTGACACAGATTGATCTTTTACAAACACATATCAAAATGCGAAATACATTCTTAAAACAGTATCCATACTTAAATGTACTAAGAAAATAATTGTTGATTTTACTTATCCCTTTAGCGCATTTGCAAAGCGAACGTTTAAACATTTTTGTACATTTTCAAACAATAAAGCCATTTCGATGAAATATGGTAGGTTTTTTCTCCTATATAGGTTATACTGGTAACCAAACTTCATGCCTGCTTTCTTAAAAAAAAAGACATATTTGTTATTAAAAACATTTTAATGAAAATTCACTACCACAACGCACTTGCTGCGTCCAGCCTTTTTCGTTTCAGGGGAGAACGTAAAATCTCAGGAATAATTTAATTTCGTGAGATACATGCCACAATATTTGAAGATTTCAGATTCATTTATAAAACATTTATTGCTGCAATCTATGTGAAACATATTAAACAATAAAAGTTGACTATAAACCTACAAAAAGATTATACATTTTTATAATTTCGAAAAAGAAACATTTTATAAATTCATAATTCTATTTATTAATAAATTAGCGCAGAATTAACAATGGGCGATGCTTGAACTTGTTTAAATTTGAACAATGTACTAAGCTTAATAGCAAAGTTAAATTTTGCCCCAACCCTTACTATTACTTTAAGAATATTGCTAACGATACCAATAACAATAACTGTAACCAAGTGGCGAAATGAACTTATCTAAGTTAATATCAATTACGTTCGACCACTATAGAAAATCGTTTTAATGGTTGGGCCATTTTGACAAACTTAAAAAATCAAACCGACTTCAAAATAGACACTAAAAATCGAAAAATAACCGAATTGCAGGCTTAATTCAAAAGACAAAAAATAATATAAATAAAATACTATTATATGCGCTAACTACTTATCTGTTTGAAGTCAGTTTAAAGCCCGAAACACAATAATACTTAGCGATATAATCAGCTTAATTAATGAGGGATTATAATTCTAATTAAATACCTAAATATGTTGTTAATTATCAAAGACCAACCCACATTCACGCATTCCGTCGCGAGCGCGGAGTAACTTGCGATGTGGTGGGAGTTGACCTAGCCTATCTACCTACTACCTAGTTGGTTTGGCACCGACTTTAAACAGATAAGTAGGTAGCGCATATAATAATATTTTATTTAAATTAATTGTTGTCTTTTGAACTAAACCTGTAATCCAACTGTTTTTCTCTTCCACTTGCCCATTTTGAAGTCGGTTTAGTTTTTTAAGTTTGTTTATTTTTCTATTTATAGTGTAAATATACGTACATAGTGAGTACGGTATTATAAAACTGCTATAATATAATCACAGTTCCGTATTACAGTAGAAATTTAAGTTACATAGGTTGTAAGAGGTTTCCCTCGATTTCCCTAAGATTCCATCATCAGATCCCGACTTGGTGAAAATGGGACCACCTTAAGAATATACCCTTTCAAACAAATATAGATGTTTTAAAATTGGTCCATAATTGATGAAAATATCGGTGAACATACATAAAAAAATGGTAAATTTGCAGAAAACCTCTCTACACGCATGCTGACACTATTCTCACCTTTTGCTCTCTTGTATTTGCCGAGTTATTGACATAAAGTTTTTTACACATTACACACTTTTTAAACAGTTTCCCAGTACGGGTCTGTTCCGTGACACCCCTTCCCCCCAATACCTTAACCTTCCACGTACCCAACTATACAATGAATCCATTGTGGGATTGACAGGAATATTCCATACGCGACAGATTGGGCTGTATTACTATATTACCTAGTGCACCGGTACCAGATTGCTTTTTGTACGCTACACATATCGGTGTCATGGGGTTCTTATTTATTCATGTGTTTCAAGGCCTCTCTTCTGAAATTGTGCATTCTTCACCTTCTACCTACTATTAGAGTGTTTTAAGCGTGCATTTGTCGCGAGTTCGTATTCCCTTATTATGTTACATATTATTTGTTTCCTACGTTGTTTTTGTAATGATAAAAATGCGAGGTCGCAGGTTCTTTGCGCCAAAGAGCCGGACCTATCTATCTGTTGAGATGAAAAAGGTAAGTGTTATGTGAATCTACTGTTCTTTTTTAAATTTTGATTATTTAACAGTATTTACTATTATATGTTATCTTGCAGCTGTACAAACTAGGGTACTGATATCGTAACATGGATTTTCCTTCCCCTAGCGTTTCACCTGCAGCAAAGGGAGGTGGTTCTTCGTCATGGGCGTTTCCCTTCCCCTCCCACAGTCTACAAACACCCTTATTGCAGAAACCACAAGGCAAATTTCCTGTGAGCAGCTCTCAGGACAGTTAGGGGACCTGGGGTGAATAGGGGTGCTGTGCGGGGCAGGTGGGGTTTAAGGGGAGCATGGCTTCAAAATGTGAAAAAGGCAGCTTTTAGAGGTCTAGTTCATATTTCCTTTTAATCTTCTTTCTCGCCCAGCACCTCTATTCACTCCTGGTCCCGTAATTTCCCCGGGGGGTGTGAACAAGGATTTTTTCTGCGCTTTGTTCATCAAGCGGGGGGGGGGTATTCCAAGCATGTTTCTAAAAATAATTAAAAGCGTAAAAAGTTTTTTTTTTGGGATTTTAACGTAGTTGTATGAGAGAATTACTGCAAGGATTTTGAAAATTTTCTTTTACTAGCGTAAATTAAAAACCCTAAGCCCATACACCACTTGCATTTTAAAGTATACATATAATATATATATATATATATATATATATATATATATATATATATATATATATATATATATATATATATATATATATATATATAGACAATAGACAATCTTTATTAAGCACAAATACTACACAGCCTCGTCAACAAAAGGAAAGAACACAACACTACAATGCTGTTTCAATAAACATTGAGCAAAGATATAGTTTGTATAAAAATGTACACATTAAAATCAAGCATAAACAAATAGTAAACTTGTGCGAAGTTGTAAATTAATTAGATATATACAGAAAGATGACTCAATTCACAATATTTGCGTATTAAGAAATTCAGACAAAGAATAACAGGAATACTGTAGCAAAGTGTCCTTAATGCCTTTTTAGAAGTCTTTCCTTACAAAATGGCGGCACCTTGTTAAAAAATTTAATGATCCCGTACGTACCTCCCGACTGTGCCCTGGTGATTATGTGATGTGGTATGCTGATATCATGTCTGTGTCGTGTTTCGTACTCGTGAAATTGACCGTTACTGACCAAATCTTCAAAGTGCTGGTATGCATATACTACACACAAACATATAAACCGAAACAATAGTATTCTACTTTCCTTAAATAGTGGTCTACAACAAACCACAGGTCACCTTTGTACACGTCAGTTTTCAGATGATCCCCCCCCCCCGCACCTCATACAGGCAGTCGCTTGGGTTTAAATCAGGGGATCGAGCTGGCGACTCAATTTCTCGTCGATGTCGAGAAAACGTAATTTTCGAAATTCGAGGCCAAAAGGAGGAGGTGCTGCATCTTGCTAATACCATACATTTTGAGAGACACGATAGCGAGTTTGTAGTTGTGACACGACACTACATCTTGATAAATTTAAATATTTTTCTGAAGTCAAATTTCAAATAGGCTGTATAGTTCTCAAGGTAGAACAACATTTTGAAAAAATTTTAATATCAAAGATAATAATAATAATCTTTATTTGCCACAATCACACATCATGTCTATACAGCTGAGACTTTGGTTTGTGAAAAATTCAGACATAATTTTGTTAAACGTCGACTTAAAAAGTGCTTGACAGCCCTTTTCCAAACTACATAACTCAAATTTTGACATATCAAAATAACAGAATTCAGATCTTCCGTTTCTTCCCTCCATCCAAAAAGTTCTTCCAAAACTTTCACTTCCTGGTATTCCCTTTCATTTAACAATGCAGCTGATAATTCACTTTATATCACTGTGATAGGACTAGCAATATAAAATTTAGCTCAATTATAGGATTAAGTACCTCGGTGGTTCAGTGGTAAGAACGTGTTCTTCTGAACCGAAGGGTACTGGGTTCGATCACAGGGTTCTCCTTTCACTTTTTCAGTACATATTGTAACATCAACTTGAATGTCTATACGTCCCGCCCTTCGGCGGGGGCATAAAACCGTCGATCCCGTGTCCATGCGATGTTGGGCACGTTAAAGAGTCCTTACAGAAAGGAAGGGGTTCGGCTAAATTTACAGGATAGTGAGTTGCAACTGCTCCCCGGCGTTGGTGATTGGGCATAGACGCGGAAATAGACCGATGGTTAAAAAAAACAGTGGATATAGTGCCTCCTGAAAGAATCAAATTAACGATAAATGATAAATTACACGTCATTTGATTTTCATTTTCCTTTTTAAATTTCTCAAAAAACGTCCAATGAATTGAGGATCATACAGAATACGCACGAAAATAGACAAATTCAGAACAGTGCGTGGCTACTTAACTGCGCATGTTCTAGTATTACCTTGAGTTAGTCAGCGAAAATTAATTGCGGTTTGAGATATCCGCCACCGTTGAGTTACAGCTGAGACTCAGCAGGACTGGTGAACGCATAATTTAACTGAACTATTCACCTGTTGGCAGCTGGGGAACGCAGCCAACAATAAGTTTTCCGACCGCTGAATTTTATCAGTCAACAGTTGAGCGTTTAAACCAATAAATGAGCCTGTAAACTCGGCCATTGGTGCCTTGTGAAAACAACGAATGAATATGTCTCGCTGACTCTACTTCTTCACAGATATCTAGTTTTAAAGCACAAAGGTAATTTTTTATCGCGGGGGTAAAGTATTTACCTTTATCATTGATATCGAACGGTTTCGTTAGAAGGGTTCAACCGCAATTAGTTAAAAACTTTTAAATAACGGATTAATATTTAGACTTAATTTTAACCGTAAAATAATCTGAGTAACAGTCTTACCTACACAATGTTGTTTTGTCTACAGCAGTTATTTGATACCTAAGTCATAAAGACGCTTAAAAGAAAGTAATAAATTATAAATAAAACAGAAACTGACACACAGTTAACTGAACTTTTTTTTATAAAATGACGTATTGATTTCTATGCGTGATGTAACCGTAGGTGTACCGCAATAATAATTGTGACGGCTGATAAGAAAATAATGTAAATTTTCATTGAACATTAAAGTGGTTTATGAGTATGATTTATCGGTGCAATATATATATACGATTAAAAATATACTATGCACGTAGTTGTTGAAAATTTTTGCATTGTCTTAAAAGTAAAAAACAACTCTAATAATTTTTAAAGAATTTCTACTATTTGGTGTTTCCCAACAACTCCTCGAATCTGCCACGTAAAGAATTTCCTAAATAAAAATTCACTAATGAAGAGGTCTCGACGACGGGACTTTGCATGTATCCGAGAGATAACTTAAAATAGTGCCTCAAATTGAATCATAACTTCTACATAGCTGTGACAAGTTACTCTCCTCAGAAGGACATTCTCATGAAATGAATTTAGGGTCCATGACGTCACCACAAAGAAAATATTCATATTCCTGTACCCAGAAACTTTTTCACCAAATCACCCCTCATTTATCCCCTACCTCATGAAGCGATCTTACCCAAAAACAATTCAAAGCGTTTCTATGTCGGGTGCTAACTGGATACCAAATTTTATAATATATTTATTAAATCATAAGTCAATTCGTTCGAAAGTTATTGCGCCTATTAACAGACAGACGTACATGCCGACAGACCGACAGACAAAAAAAAATCGTTCCAGAATCAAGTTTTCTATATGTTTTGAGATTTTTTGCGCCGTTTTAGCAAAATTTCGAAATTTTTGTCAACAATATTCCACCCCCACACACCCCTAATTAATTTCAGCACAGAATACCAGATGTTTGATGAAATTAAAAGTTTCCTAATAAATATATATTAAAACGTTATATTACTCGAGTTTTAACGAAAAAATGTGCGTTTTCACCAAATCACCCCCTATTCATCTCCTATCCCGTAAAGCTATGTTCCCCAAAACAATCTGAACCGTCCGTTTGTCGAGTGCTTACTGTATCCCAAATTTGAAGACGATATCTCTAAAGTTATCGTGGCTACAAATAGACAGACATACAGACCGACAGACCCCAATCATGTTTAAGCGAAAAAAGAATTTAGAAATATTTGTCGGCGATGCGACGCTTCCACGCGTTGTGACGATGTGGAAGTAAAATTAATAATAATGCAATTTAAAATATTTCATCTCAGGACCTCACTATGTTTATATAAATTTACTAAAATATTTTCTTACATGTCTTAATTGTAGGCAAGATTTATAAAACAAAAAATGAACACTTAGATAAATAATTAAAGTTTATTAATAATTAAGATGATATTTTTCTTTGATAATTAACTTTTTAAGCCGTATGACAGTGTATTTGATATAGCATTGACCTATATACGGATACGCACTCCCACACTCAACGCGATATCTCAAAAACGGTTGATGATAAACAAAATGTTTTACTAGATAGATTATAGAGAATTTTACGCTCTACGAATTTTTTAATAATTTTAAAAACGATTTGACACAGGAAACGATATATTTATAAAAAACTGAAATTCGCGACCTTTGTCGTTTGTAATAAACAATATTTTATAAGGGCAAAACGATGATGAATTAAATTATGTAAAATAACTGACAAGTCGGTATTTTGTCAAAATCAAATATCAAAATTGGCAATTTTTAAACAAAGATTCTGGCGGAGATGCAGTTTGTAAAAAACAAGTGTTGTATAACAAGGGTTTCACAAAGTCTAAACTTTCTTTTTCAATAGTTTCAATTTTTATTTTTTTAGAATCAAGCGCAGATGCAGTTTGTAAAAAGTCTGGACGCAGCAAATGCGTTATGGTAGTGAATTTTCATTAAAATGTTTTTAATGGCAGATATGTCTTTTTTAAATAAAAGGCATGGAATTTGGTATAACCTACATATAGTAGAAACAGTGTACCTTATTTAATCAAGATAACTTTATTGTTTACAAAAGTGAAATAATCTTCCGAAAAGAAACTTAAAATATTCCAGAAAAAAATTCACCAATGCGGAGATCCCGACTGTGAGTTTTGAAAAAATTACTTCAAATGAGCGCGAACTAGGACCCTAGAACCCATATCCAGGGTCAGTTTCAATTTTTATATGTTTATATACATACATACATACATATACATACACAGGTGTTCCAGGAAATTTTTTTTATTTTCTTTCGGAAGAAAAAATAAACCATGTACCAAACTTTAGGTCTGTAAGTTTAATGCAAAAAAATATGGGCATTTAAAGAGGAAAAAAATTGGTGTTTTCCTCAAAACCTCAAAGTCGCGATTTAAAGCGTCAAAATTGGTAACGTTTAGGCAAAGAACATGAAACATTAACGGATTATATTAAAAAAAACTCGCAAGAAGAGTGTTCTGAAAACTTTTAAGCTTCAGCTTCAACTGTCGTCGTCCTTTTACTAAAATATTTACAGAAAATTCATTAAAAATAGATCCTTTCTCCGATGCTTTGGCGGTAGTTCTAGTTAAGTTTATGGTTTAACGGTCTATAATTTTTAGCTAATTTTCGTAGAAATAATTCGTTATGGAGGAGACCGCGACTTTGAATTTAAAAAAGATTTCTTCAAATGAGCGCAAATAGGCCCCCTAGAATCCATATATAGGTTTACATTCAGTTTTCATCTGTTTACATATATACAGGGTGACGCTTTTTTACGGTAAAGCTCAATATAAGTATTATTATGCAAGATACGAGGAAAAATTGTATACGTTAATTATAGAGTGTCTTGAGCTGCATCTTATAAAATTATTTCGACAATCACAGGCTGGCTCATAAGTCGTTGGTGATACAAATTATTATTTGTTTAATCGAACACGCCTTATATTATTGCATTTTTGCATTTTTCATCAAAATATAATGCATTATTGTAAGAAAAAATCGAGACGCAGTAAGTGCGTTTAGGTAGCGAATTTTCATTAATTGCTTCAAATTTCAATAACTCAATTTGCTATTAACCTAAGGGTTGTTGGCTAGGAAACCAGATTTTTCGGAAATATTTTGAGTTTATTTTCGGATTTTTTTTCATTTTCAAACAATAAGTTATTTTGATAAATTATGGTACATTGTTTCTACTATATAGGCTATACTGGTAAGTAAATTCATACATGCATGCATTAGAGATACATATTTGTTATTAAAAACATTTTAATGAAAATTCACTTACATAACGCACTTTTTTTAAATCAACACCTGAATTTAAACTGGAGCATAACCTATGAAAACCTACAAAAATTGTCTGTTAATTTTCTTATTTGCGTCTCGACGACGATAACTTTGGAAATATAACAGGCCTCACTATAATTTTCCATTTCTTCTTTACATTCTACTAAATGAATGTCTGATTTCTCAAAAATGGTCTGATTTTTATGAAAACCCATTTCAAAATTCATATTAGTGAATTTTCTTAACAAAACTCACTAATGGGAAGATACGTGTATATATATATATATATATATATATATATATATATATATATATATATATATATATATATATATATATATATATATATATATATATATATATATATATATATATATATATATATATATATATATATATATATATATATATATGTATATATATAATAATAATATAATAATATAATAATAATCAGATTCAATTATCTTGATTGTCCCCCTCTTTATAATTTTAAGAGGGCTGATTTCTCTGGTCTTTATAACGAACTGAGTTTAGTTGACTGGTCTTTCTTGTATAATGGGGATGACGTTGATGAAGTTTGCACTCTGTTTTATAATAGGCTTTATAGCATTCTTGACAGATTTGTCCCTAAAAAGAAGATTTCTGGGTCTAGGTATCCTGTGTGGTATGATCGTAACATTATTATTCAACAACTTAAATTCAAACGTATTTTGCACTCAAAATACAGAGTATCCCGCTCTGCAGTAGACTATGCTGCCTTCTCTGAGTGCAGGTCAAGAGTAAAAACTGCCACAACGTCAGCATATAAAAAATATCTGAGCAGCACTGAATCTTCGATACGTAGAGATCCTAAATCTTTCTGGTCGTATATCCATTCTAAAAGAAATAATACACGCATTCCTGGCTGTATGTGTTATAATGACTCGTGCTACACCTCTCCCCAGGATATTGTCAACTGTTTTGCTGACTTTTTTAGTAGCTCTTATACTAATGATAATGATTATACTGATGTCTTTCATGGTTGGTCTTCTGTTTCTAATAATGTTCTGTTTCAGCTTTCCAAGTTTGAGCTGTCTGATATTCAAGAGGCCATTAAAAAACTTAAACCTAAACTATCTCAGGGACCTGACAATATACCTAGCTTTCTTATTAGAGACTGTTCTCCAACCTTTATTGAACCTTTATTACTTATCTTTAACCTTTCTCTTAAGACATGTAAGTTTCCCAAGATCTGGAAATCATCGAAAGTGTGCCCTGTTCATAAAGACGGTGATATGAGCCTGATTGAAAATTACAGACAGGTTGCGATAATGTCTAACTTTGCTAAGGTTTTCGAATATGCTGTTTTTGCTCAAATTTGTTTTGCTTTACTTGTCACAGAGTCAGCATGGGTTTGTTCGAAATCGTTCAACTACTACTAACCTTTGTTGTCTTACACAATATGTGTCAGATGTCCTGGATAAGAATGGACAGGTTGATACTATTTATTTAGACTTCAGGAAAGCATTTGACTGCGTTCATCATGGTCTGCTTCTTAAGAAACTCCATTTATTTGGGTTTTCTGATACTCTGGTTTCGTTTTTGCATCATACTTGTCTGAGAGGTCTCATTTTGTTTGGTATTCTGGATGTTCTTCAGTGGAGTTCCCTGTTAGATCTGGTGTTCCTCAGGGTTCTGTTCTTGGGCCTCTCCTTTTCAACATTTTTATCAACGATATGGATGATGTCTTAACTATTCCTAGACTTTTCTACGCTGATGACCTTAAGATTTTTCTTTCTATATCATCCATTTCAGATTGTACCATGATTCAAAAGAATATTGATGCTATTCTTCATTGGTGCAACTCTAATAAGTTATTCTTGAATACCTCAAAATGTAAGGTCATGTCTTTCACTAATAAAGTTAACCCTATTCTGTTTGGTTATGTCACTGGTAACCACCATCTTGAGCGTGTTTTAAATATTAGAGACCTTGGTGTAATTTATGACCCCCACCTTCGTTTTAATCTCCATGTTGCTTATGTTTTGTCAGTATCAATGAAAATCTTGGGCTTTATTATCAGAAACACCAAACAGTTCTCAACTAGTGACACACTAATTATACTGTACAATTCTTTATTACGTTCTAGACTTGAATTTGCAAGTTTATGCTGGTTTCCACTTTATGAGTGTCAACTGCATTTGTTAGAATCTATTCAGCGAAGATTTCTGAAATATCTGGTCTACTTCGAAGAAAGACAGTATCCTCCACGTGGCATCTCCCAAGAAATTCTCCTTAGTAGATTCAACCTTATGTCTCTTGATAAAAGAAGAATTATCATGGGACTCTCATTCTTGTACAAACTGATTCATGGGTTTGTTGACTCTCCGGAGCTTCTTTCTTTGTTACCTTTCCGGGCACCCCAATTTCCTCACCATACCCGTTGTACGGACACCTTCTCCCTTCCTACGCCCAGAACTAATATTCTAGTAAAATCTCCAGTTTATTTTATGTGTTCTAACTACAATAAAATATCCCTTGACGTCTTTATGGATTTTGGTAGTACAAGAGCCTTCGAAAAGCAGCTTAAATAGTTAACTCTCTCTTAAATTTTTCTAGATTTTGTATTATTTAGTGTTAGATGTAGATTTATCCATGTAATTGGGCCTTTGGCCTGTCTTGGATTTTTGAATAAAAATATATATATATATATATATATATATATATATATATATATATATATATATATATATATATATATATATATATATATATATATATATATATATCGTACAGATAACTCAAAAAATAATGGACCGATCTTAATCAAATTTGATAAGTAGCTTCCTTTTGCAAGTGGCTTGGATAAGTTCGTTAGCGAGGAAAATCGGACCAGGTTTTCCCGGAATATTTTGTGTTTTCTTCCTAAAAAATTTATATCTCCGGAAATAACAAAGTAAGGGCTACCAAATTTGGTAAGCGTATTTGTATTGTAATGAGTGAACCATGTAGCAAATTTAACTCTCTTAATTTAAAGATAAAAAAGTTACGGACAGCTAAAAAACACATTTTGGAGTTTTCCTCAAAACGTCAAACTCTCAATTTGAAACGTCAAAATTGCCAATGTTTAGGCAAAGAACGTGAAACAAATACGGATTGTGAAAAAAATTGTTGCAAGAATAGTGTTCTGCGAACCCTTATGTTTCAGATTCAACCGTCACTGTCCTTCATTTTACTAAAATATTTACAGAAAATTCATTTCAAATAGATCCTGCTTTGGCTGTCGATTTAGTTAAGTTGATGCTTTCGCTGTAGGTTTAGTGAAGTTTATGATTTAATTTTAAACTATTTTTTGTAGAACAAATTCGTTAATGCATTTTTGCATTTCTTATCTAAATATGGTGCATGTTTGTAAGAAAAAAAATCTGGACGTAGTAAGTGCGTTTTGGTAGCGAATTTTCATTAATTGCTTCAAATTTCAATAACTCAATTTGCTATTAGCGTAAGTTTTGTTGGTTAGGAAGCCAAAATTTAACTTTATTTTCGGAAAATTATTTCAACAATCACAGGCTGGCCCATAAGTCGTTGATATAAATTTTCTTTTTTTTTTTAATCGAACACGTTATTGCTTTTTGCATTTTCCATCGAAATATAATGCATGTTTGTAAGAAAAGAAATTCGGGACGCAGCAAGTGCGTTATGGTAGCGAATTTTCATTAAGTGCTTCAAATTTGAATAGCTCAATTTGCTATTAACCTACAAGGTTGACCAAGATATCAGTTTTTTCGGGAACACTTTAAGTTTTCTTTCGGAAATTTTTGTACATTTTCAAACAATATAAAGTTGTTTTGATGAAACATGACACATTGTTTCTACTATATAGGTTATACTGGTAACCAAATCTGATGCCTGGTTTCTTAAAAAAAAACACATATTTGCTATTTAAAAACATTTTTATGAAAATTCAATGCCATAACGCACTTGCTGCGTCCCGAACCTTTTAATTAATCGGAGTAAAAAATATATTTAACACTAGTTAGTATTTACCTTGTTTGTAGGTTACGAAAGAAATAAAATCACAGATACACACATGAGGCTGTTGGTCCCCGATTAACTGTACACAATGTTCACCACAGAATAAGATATGTGCCTGAAATATTGTTTAATGGATATAATATTATCATCAACAAATATTAAATAACATGATGCCATAGTTATTGTTTAGCAAAAGATAATATGAAACTGTACAAGTATCATTGTTCTTCAAGACAATAAATAGCACTACTACCTCTGCTTAAGAATGCGTCATGTGCTTCTTATCGAGTTTACAATTTAATTTGTATGTTTTGTCGTTTGACCATCTAATGCAGATGAATGAACTATTAATGTAAGTCGATAAGACTATTTTTCCCATGAGTTTGGGTGTGTTTTGTTTTCTGCACATAACCGTATTAAGGTATTTTTAATCTAGGACATGCCTTGACACAGTCTTTGAAGGTTGAGACGACAGAAAAGAATTTTAAAGTGAAATTCCAAGATTATTAAGAAAATTTTAATACGTTGCCTTACATAAATCTCTTAAATATGTCCCTAATATCCAAGTAAAAAAAATATTTTTCTAACCAAGATGTTTTTGACTAGCAGGAACCTAATGTATTTCAAAAGTAGCTAATTCCGATTATATATAGAGCCTCGGTGGTTCTGTGGTAAGAACGTGTGCCTCCGAATAAAAGAATACTGGGTTCGATCCCAGGGTTCTCCTTTTACTATTTCAGTACATGCTGTATTATTAACATCAACCGAGGCTGTGGCATTGTATTTGAGCAAGTTGCATGTCTGCACGTTTCACCCTTCGAAGGGGGCGTAAAGCCGTCAGTCCCGTGTCCATAAAGATATCCTCCTTACAGAAAAGCAGGGGTTCGGCAAAATTTAGGGTGGTGAAACTGCTCCCTGGCGTCCGTGATTAAACATAGTCGCAGAAATAGACCGACGTTGAAAAAACATAATATATATATATATATATATATATATATATATATATATATATATATATATATATATATATATATATATATATATATATATATACATAGTCGCAGAAATAGACCGACGTTGAAAAAACAAATATATATATATATATATATATATATATATATATATATATATATATATATATATATATATATATATATATATATATATAAGTTTATTAAAAATGTACATATCACGTCAAATATAATATAAAAATAATTGAAATTTGACTCATTTAATTAATACACATAAAAAAGTATAATTGAAAAATCCCTCCAGTGAGTAGAAGCATTCCTCTAGCAAAATAATCTTCATCGTTATTTAAATGGTTTAATTGGTAACTGTTTTATATCTACTGGTATCTTGTTATATATCTTTAAATGCATATAATTTAGACTAGTTTGAGAATGTTTCAGTCGGTGGTATGATATTAGATATTAGATTATTGCCAACTCTGGTTCTATATGAGTGAAAGTCGGAGACTGTTGAGAATTTATCTCGACTCTCATGTGCGTAAACAGCACAATCAAGTATATAACCACAAGGCAATGTAAGCATGTATTCTCATCTTCCTAAATACATCCGGGCAGCTAGCACGACTAGGATATAAATAAATAAATAAAATATATATATATATATATATATATATATATATATATATATATATATATATATATATATATATATATGTATATATATATATATATATATATATATATATATATATATATATATATATATATATATATATATAGGTGTTATGTTTTGTTTACGCCAGCAAAAGACTGTATTATTTTACTGAAGTGTTTACTTTTTTCGGGACGCAGCAAGTGCGTTATGGTAGTGAATTTTTATTAAATGCTTCAAATTTGAATAACTCAATTTTCTATAAGCGTAGAAAGTTGAATTTTGATGTGTAGTAAGGCATTTCTTAAGACAAGATATACAGCAAATTACATCAAAACAGCTTTGTAATTTTCGGAGAAAAAAATTTTTTTCAAAGGAAAACTCCAAATTTAAATAACTCAATTTTCTATAAACTAAGAAAGTTAAATTTTGGTATGTGGTAACGCCTCTCTCAAGGCAACATATTCGTTAAATTTCATTTAAACGACTTTGTAATGTTCGGAGAAAAATTTTTTTTTCGAAAAACTCAAAATTAGCCCGGAAAACCCTGTCCGATTTTCCTAGATAACAAACTCATCCAAGTCATTAATAAAATAAAGGTACTTGCCGAGTTTTATTTAAATCGGTTAATTATTTTTTGAGTTATCGGATATATATATATATATATATATATATATATATATATATATATATATATATATATATATATATATATATATATATATATATATATATATATATATATATATATATGTTCAGAAAGATTTCCGTGGTCTTTAATGTGAGACATACTTGGTTTTCGGGTTAAACCGCGTCCAGAATTTATGAAAACTCGACGTTTCGGCTCCTGTTTTGGAGCCATTTTCAAGAGGTAAAGGAAATATGTCAGGACACTCTAAGGCCTCAATCTGCCTACTCCTTAGAGTGGTGGACAAAGGTGGGTAAAGGAAATATGTAAGGACACTCTAAGGCCTTAATCTGCCTACTCCTTAGAGTGGTGGACAAAGGTGGGTAAAGGAAATATGTAAGGACACTCTAAGACGTCAATCTGCCTACTCCTTAGAGTGGTGGACAAAGGTGGGTAAAGGAAATATGTAAGGACACTCTAAGGCCTCAATCTGCCCACTGCTTAGAGTGGTGGACAAAGCTGGGTACAGGAAATATATAAGGACACTCTAAGGCCTCAATCTGCCTACTCCTTAGAGCGGTGGACAAAGGTGGGTTGGGTTGTTGTAGCTCGATTACGGGGCCTCAATCTGCCTACTCCCCAAATCTCGCCGGAGATCGTCTGTGAGGTCTCAGTGTGTTCAACCCTAGGCCTTAGAGAGATCTGAGATCTTTGTCCACCGCTCTAAGGAGTAGGCAGATTGAGGCCTTAGAGTGTCCTTACATATTTCCTTTACCCACCTTTGTTCACCACTCTAAGGAGTAGGCAGATTGAGGCCTTAGAGTGTCCTTACATATTACCTTTACCCACCTTTGTCCACCACTCTAAGGAGTAGGCAGATTGAGGCCTTAGAGTGTCCTTACATATCTCCTTTACCCACCTTTGTCCACTACTCTAAGGAGTAGCCAGATTGAGGCCTTAGAGTGTCCTTACATATTTCCTTTACCCACCTTTGTCCACCACTCTAAGGAGTAGGCAGATTGAGGCCTTAGAGTGTCCTTACATATTTCCTTTACCCACCTTTGTCCACCACTCTAAGGAGTAGGCAGATTGAGGCCTTAGAGTGTCCTTACATATTTCCTTTACCCACCTTTGTCCAACACTCTAAGGAGTAGGCAGATTGCGGCCTTAGAGTGCCTGACATATTTCCATTTACCTCTTGAAAATGGCTACAAAACAGGAGACGAAACGTCGAGTTTTCATAAATTCTGGACGCGGCTTAACCCGAGAAGCAAGTCTGTCATTCATATATATATATATATATATATATATATATATATATATATATATATATATATATATATATATATATATATATATATATATATATATATATATATATAGAAACTGACCCCGGATATTGGTTCTAGGGGTCCTAGTTAGCGCTCATTTGAAACAATGTTTGCAAAGTCTCATCATCGATACCTCTCTATTAGTGAATTTTTTTAAATAAAAATTCACTAAAAATACAATTGTATTTTTTACAATGGCAAAACAATCACTTCATTAAATTTTTTGAATATAATTCAATAGTGCGGATATTTCACTTATCTATTATTTATTTTTATTAATTTATACATTTGTTCCGAACTAGAGGCATATCGAAGCAATAATAAACGAATTATTGAAAAAATTGTAATTCGAATCATTAATATCAATTTACTCAAACCCAGGTTTCTGCGAATACATCGTTTTACCACAGCAGGGTAAAAGTGAGCTATAGCCCTTTCAAGGTGGCGCTTTTACCAGTTACCAGTTTTTTTTAAGATTTTTAAGTAATGCCGCTACCTAAAATTTTTGAAACTTGCCACATTGAAAAAACTTTTAATGGCAGCTCGGCAAGTGTAAATATTTTTTTTCTACTGCAGTCACAAACGTCTCGTTTGGGGAGAGACGTCAAAGAACACTTTGAATTGTGTTTTTTTTTAAATATATTTTCTCTGTCAAATTTAAAAACTCCAGAGTATTTCTTAACAATAATGTGCTTTTGTTTGAAGTCGCTATGTTGCACCATTTTCCAGAAAAATCAATTTTAACTTTTTGGGTTTCTAGCATAAAATCCCAAAACATTTTAATTGATTTTTCTCGAAAACGGTGCAACTTATCGATTTCAAAAACGAGCACATTATTATTAGGAAATACTTTGATGTTTTTAAATTTGACACAAAAGGTGTCAAAAACCTAAAGATTGAAAAAATATAATTGAAATTTCCTTTTGTCATGTTTTCTACGACAATTCTATAAAACTGGTAGACTATCACAAACTTAACTTAAACTATTGCCAAAGCATCAAAGAAAAAGTATATTTGAAATGAAGGTTCTGCAAATATTTTAATAAAGTGAAGGTCAATGACTGTTAAAGCAGAAGCTTAAGACTTTGTAAAACACACTTCTCACAAGATTACTTCTACATAACCCGCATTTGTTTCAAAATATTTGTTTAAAAGTCGCCAATTTCAGATCGCAAATTTGTCGTTTTAAGAGGAAAAACTATAAAATTTTGAAAGTAATCTTTCTATTGTTTCTTGACTTTTGCGCCAAGAAACTTAATATTTAACTTAATATTTGTCAGTAATAATCAATAGATTTTGTATATAGTACACTTTTTAAAATTTTCCCCGAAAAACAGGTGTGATTTCCATGGCTACCGAACTTATCCAAGCCACTGATAAGCGAGGTACCTACCAAATTTCATAAAAAACGCCCCATTATTTTATTATACAGGGTGGCGCATTGAAAACGAAACAGACCGATTTGCGTCCAGAGAATTTTTTTTAAATAAACGCTGAAACAAGTCAATTTTAATATTGAGGGGGACATGTTTTGACATAAAACTTATCTTTGTCACATCAACCCCTTAAGAGTGGTGATAACAACCCTTATATTTTAAATAGGGAACATGGGTCAAGGTTTAGAACATTTGAAAGCTCTTTCTTTTCTGAATTCATTCTAATTTTTTTGTAAGTTTTATCAACCCGTTTAAAAATTATTCACAGTTGGAGTTACAAGAACGTATTTCATTCATTGTGATGAGAAATGCACTAGTTAGTCAATTTTTCGTTAAAAAAACTAAAAAACAAAACCAAACGTTCAAAAATGTTTATTCAGTTAAGTAAGTGTTCAAATTGTTGACCACCAGCTTCCATACAAAAGTACAAATTTTGTTCAAAACGAGCTCTGAAATTCTGGAGCATTTGTGGAGTTATTAGACGGCATTCTTCAACAATGCGTCGTCGTAATTCTCCCAGAGACTCCGGTTTTGTTACGAAGATTCTACTTTTTACATGGCCCCATAGAAAGAAGTCTAAAGGAGTTAAATCCGGTGACCTAGGGGGCCACTCAATAGCACCTCTAGGCCCAATCCATTGCTCTGGAAACTCTCTGTTCAAAAACTCCCTAACACGTTGTGAAAAATTCGAAGGAGCTCCATCTTGTTGAAACACTAATTGATTTTCTTGATAGCGATCATCATTTTCAACAGTGTCAATTAGTAGAGGGTAAACGATATCTTCTAGTAACTTCAAATACGTTTCGCCACTCAAATTGCCATCAACAAAAATTGGTCCGATTAAACGGTCTCCAAAAATGCCAGTTCAGACATTCAATTTCTGTAAAGTTTGAGTGTGGACTGCGTGAAAATTTCTTGGATTATTAGCTGCCCAATAACGACATTTATGACGATTGACTGTAGAGTTTAATAAAAACGTACACTCGTCTGGAAAACAGATATTAAACAGAAAGTTCCCGTTATCAGCTATTCGTACAGTCATAACTTCACAAAACTCCAGCCGCCGATCAAAATCATCTTCATTCAGTTGTTGTACAAGATGAATTTTATACGGGTGAAATTTATGATGCTTCAATATTCGCTGAATAGTTCTTCTTTTGATGTTTGAAGCAGTGGCCAGTTTTCTAGTGCTCAAAGTTGGGTCTGCAACAATTTGTCCTAAAACTTCAATCATAGTAGTCTCATTTTTAACGGGAAATTCACGTTCAGGATACCGTTTTTTGTTGGCTACTGAACCACTTTGTCGAAACTTTGCAACTAACTCCAAAATGTATTTTCTGTTAACATGTCTGTTCGGATGTCGTTCATTAAACAAATTTGCAGTACATCGTTGTTGAAAAAAGAGTAATTATTTCAACTCTTTCTTCTACAGAATACACCATTGTGAAATTAATTTTCGGTAGTACTATCAAGTATCAAACCGACCGATAAACTGAAATAACAAACCGCATTTCTCTCATTCCGATAAGAAATGTTCTGATAGTCAATTTTTTTGTTTACAAACCATCAAAACATTGACTATCAGCACATTTCTTATCGGAATGAGTGAAATGCGTTTTTGCGTTTTCAACTGTGAATAATTTTTAAACGAGTTGATAAAACTTCCAAAAAAAATTAGTGTGCTGAATTCAGAAAATAAAGAGCTTTCAAATGATGTAACACTCGACTCGTGTTCCCTATTTAAAATATAAGGGTTGTTACACCCTTAAGGGGTTGATGTGACAAAGTTGAGTTTTATGTCAAAACATGTCCCCCTCAATATTAAAATTGACGTGTTTCAGTGTTTCTTAAAAAAAATTAAAAATTCTCTTGACGCAAATCGATCTGTTTCGTTTTCAATGCGCCACCCTATATATATATATATATATATATATATATATATATATATATATATATATATATATATATATATATATATATATATATATATATATATATATATATATGGGTTATCAAAGAAATTGTAAACAAAAATTCGTAATGGGGAGTTCGAGATGTATGGTTAATTAATGTAGTGGATGCGGTAACAAATGGAAGAAAGAAATGTTATGATAATTGTGAAATTGGTATATGTCAAAATTTGAAGTATAGTGATTTTGGAATGTTACTTAAAGATTTGGATATTAAGTAAATTATACATTAGTATACAGTACAAGCCTCTGACTTCTTGTATAGGATATGTTGTATAATTTTCACCAATAGATATATATTCAAATTAAAACTGGCCCGGATATGTGTTCCAGCATGCCTGGTTCGCGCTTACTTAAGATTTTTTTTCAAAATTCAAAAGTAGCAACCTCGCCGATTTAGCGATAAAATATAATTAATTCCCATTCTAAAAAAAAAATCGATTTGCTGTCAGTTGCAAAATGAAACGCTGTATTATATTACTTTCAACATTATTTATTACTTATTTCCATAAGTAATCTATCTATCTGTCTATATATATATATATATATATATATATATATATATATATATATATATATATATATATATATATATAATACTAAAAATACATAATCGATTGTTATCAAACTTAATATGTGTCTTCTTTTTGTAAATTTCTTGGACCATTTCGCTAGCTAGCCAAATCAGATCAGTTCTTCGTGAAAAAATCAAGTGTTGTTTCCAAAAAATTTGGTATTTCCAAAAAAATTAATTAATCCCTTGGCCATGTTGTTCTTATAGATTTACTAGGTATCAAAATAAAAAAATTTCACGTAATGGAAAATTGTTATTAAAATTTTAAGATTAAAAAAAATTCACCTCCATAACGTACTTACTGCGTCGAGACTTTTCATGTAAAATGTTTGTGTTCTAAATTACCTATAAAAGATTTATGAGAAGCATTAGTTATCCTTTCTACGTTTTGAGTTTTTAGAATCATAAATTTTATATTTTATTGTGTTTATAAATTTATAATCTATTACCTACTTATATACTTATTCAATGCTATTTTATTTATACAGCATGTCTCACAAGAAAGCTTAACTTGTGCTTGCGAGTGACATAATTTTAAACTTCTTCCAAAAAATCCAACTGTTAAACGGTTTTATTCTGTCACTTTCCAAATTTCCTCTGAACTTCTTTCCCCTGGAATCCCAAATCTCACCAATATATCCATATAAGCATTTTATATTTACATTTTCTTACTTACTATAAAAATATTTTTTTTTCTATAACTACATCTTTTAAAAAAAATTCTTCTAGGACAAAAAAATTTACATGACGTTTCTGAGATATATAAATGGTCATTGGGCAACCACATAAGTGTACCCATGTAAATAAGACATGAGCAGCTTGTAACGTCAATACTTAAATTACTTAGAATATAATATTATATATATATATATATATATATATATATATATATATATATATATATATATATATATATTACCAATTACTAACATACCTGGAATACGTTTCTAGGGTGTAATATACACAAATACAATTTTTAAAGAACGTGAGATTTTTAAAACATAAAACAGAGCGATATGTATAGGGACATTCTCGTTATGTACTGAAGAGATAAGGTAAAATAGAATAATGAATTTCAAGTATTATTCTTACTGTAGTGATGTGTGCACCATATCAAATAAATTTATTAGATTAATGGAAACCACAGTGTTATTTTCTTTGTTTTTATAATCCATCAATCTTAAGTAAACAAAAGAGAAGGTTGCGCATTCAATGAGGGTGTTTTATATTGTAAGTGTGTAAACAAACTGTAACTGAAGGAAAGTGAATTTTTGCTTGACCCTTCGTCAAGCATCTTATTTAAATAAAAACAACAAGAAGTATAGACGCAGCAAGCGTGTTATGATAGCGAATATCATTAAAATAAACGACGCCTCAATTGAAGTGGAACACCTTAAATTTTGGATGCGGTTTGATCATTTGTAGCTCAAAAACAAGTTTGCCGAATCTACTCCAATTCTCACAGGTTGACAGATGTGTCTCGGGGCTTCTGATTGGTAGACAGTAACAATATTTGCAATCACGTGATATAAAATACAGAATGGAATATAAGTAGATGTTTTTTCACCAACATTTCAAAGGATGGCCATTAATCTACAAAACTACAGAGATAGTTAAGATAGTTAAGATATATATATATATATATATATATATATATATATATATATATATATATATATATATATATATATATATATATATATATATATATATATTATTAGTGAATTTTTATTTTAAAAAATTCACTAATAGAGAGGTATCGATGGTGAGACTATGCAAAAAAAATTTCAAATAAGCGCGAACTAGGACCCCTAGAGCCCATATCCGGGGTCAGTTTCAATTTTTATATGTTTATATATATATATATATATATATATATATATATATATATATATATATATATATATATCTGAACTTTTTGGGCAATTATTAGGAAAAAGAGTCATGTGCAAAAGACCCATCAGCGCCGCGGCGCTGAAAGGCTAAAGGTCTATACGACTCAATCAATCAAAATAAACCTAATTATTTTTTTCAAATAAGTTGTAATAAGATAATGAGTTGATATGTGTCGATATTTTCATTGTATAGAGATATAGTATAAAGTCTGCGTTATTACTGCTATTGTTTAGTTCCTTTATTGTTGTAATTGTTATTATATTGTTGTAGGTTAGTTTTATCTTTATGTTAAATATTGGCATACATCACGTATACATTTTTAATGGGTAATCCGTCATTTTTGTTTTATTTTATTTTCATTTTTTTAAATCAAAATATAACATAGCAACAGATCTTTATTTGTAGTTGTCATGTTTACAGAAACGTTGAAGATAGAACATCGAGAATTCAGAAGGTCCACTTGCTCCAGTTAGCTTACGCGTTGGCTAGGTCCTTCATTTACAAAAACGAAAACCAACAGTAAAGCGAGAGAAGTAGTCTCCAAGTCTTTAAGTAGCCTTAGAGTTTATTTCCTTTCATATTTTCCTAACCTCTTAAAAATGGCTCCAAAACAGAAGCTGAAACGTCAAGTTTTCATACATTCTGGACTGGGTTCAACCCGAGAACCAAGTATATCTCGCACTAATGACCGCGAATATATATATATATATATATATATATATATATATATATATATATATATATATATATATATATATATATATATATATATATATATATTAAACTTGGCACGTATTCCTTTGATAAATGACTTGTACAAGGAAAATCCGATTCGTTTTTCCGGACAAATTGTGGATTTTCTTTCTAGAAGTTTTTGTATTTTCGAAAATAGCAAAAATATTTTAACAAAATTTGGTACACAAGTTGCTCATAATACAGCGTAGACAATCTACTAAATTTAGAGCTCTATGTTTGAAGCAGAAAGGTTATAAAGCATTAAAAAAGACGACCACACTGGTGGCCAAAGGAGGTCAAAATACCAAAATTATATATGTTATTAACAACATTTATTGCATATAACAGACAAATATTAAATTTTCTTTTGGTGCAGATAGGTCAAATGGTACAAAAAACGCTTCTTTCGGATTTCAAACGACAACATTGGTGACTTTTAAACAAGGATTCCAAGAGAAAGGTGGATTGTAGACACTAAACATTGCAAAATGTGTGCATAACAAGGTCATACATTTCTGTTTCAATAGCTGTTGTTCTTCATTTGACTTACATATTTGCAGAACATTTATTTGATATTTACCCTTTCTGCGATTTTATAGCAGCAGTTGTAGTTATAGAGTTTGTGATTTAATTTTTTATTTAACAAAGTAAATTTGGAAGAATTTCTATGTTTAGTCAACAAATCGATAAACGAAGAAACTATACACAAACTGGTAGTCATAGTTGGGATGCAGCAAGTGCGTTATGGTAGCGCATTACCATCAATATTATTTTTCAAATTTTAATAAACTCATTTTCTCTTAATCTATGAAATCCACCTTCGGTATGTAACACAAACTTTATAAAGGCAAAATGTGTACGGAATTTATTCTTTTCGGAGATACAATTTTTTACTATTCGAGGATTTTAGTTGAATTTAAAAAAATCTTTAAACGAGCGTGATATAGGCTCCCTAAAACCCACATCCAGGGTCAGTTTCAAATTTTATATGTTTATATATATATATATATATATATATATATATATATATATATATATATATATATATGACTACCTTCCTTTCGCAAGTGGCTTGGATAAATTGGTTAGCCAGGAGAAGTCGGCCCAGGTTTTCCCCGAAAATTTTGCGTTTTCTTTCGGAAAAAAATTATATCTCCGTAAATAATAGAGCTATAGCAATAAAATTTGGTACGCTAGTTTCTGTCATTAAGAGTATCCTATGCACCAAAATTCGGATTCTAAATTCTAAATTGAAAGACAAAAAAGTTATAGGTAAGGCTCTGATTAAAAAAGTTAAAATGTCAAAATTGATAATTATAGTAGTCGTACTAATGTGAGTAAAAAATACGACACGAAATGACTAACAAGCTCCTAGATCTGTGTCTAAGTCGTTATCTTCCTTCACTTTCTTAAAATATTTTATGAGCAAAAAGTCCATTGTAAATGAAAATTGTTTGGTATAAATAATAAAGATGTTAGAAAATTAACCTACTAGCGTATATACCTGCTAGTACATATATCTGTCATATCGACGGTGGTCGAGTGACGTAAGCCGTGTGCATCAGATAGTTGAGTCCTATAATAAGACGAGTTCTAATCCTAGTTAGTTACTTCACTTTTTGTTAATTTTTTTTAGTCTTTCATTTCAATTTATCGTTATTTGATCAGATTGTTGTTATTCCGATGAATTTTTTAGCGAGTTTTTGTATAAAAAATAATTTACTAAAGAGGTGATAAAAACATTTTAGACTTAATTCAATTTGAATAGCATATCTGGTTGTTTGTTCTTGCTCTTACTTAGTTAAACCGTTCCATGTTTAATACAGTCGTAGACTTTTCGCGTGGCTTCACAAGCTTGTTTTTTTGTCTGCAACCGGTTTCAATTTTCAGTAAATTTGATTTAAATATTCACTAATGAGGAGATCGTGACTTTTGAATTTTTCCTATTTAAAAGATTTTTATGTATATTCGTTATTATAACACACTTGCGCTCCAGACTTTTCTTTCTTAGATGTATTACTTGACTTTTCTTCACACACAACCTGGCACTGAGCATTATTTTGAATTCTTTGTCTAGTTTTCCTATCAGCACTATGTCGTCAAAATGTTTTATGATGTGGAATCGCTGATGACAAGCTGTACTGAAAAGTCCACGTGTCTGCTTTATGTAAGTCTATTACAGCTTTAGGTTGTTGTAAAAAAATAACTTATAAATAAAACTACTGAGTTTCAGTGTCGATAAAAAAAACCGAATCCGCCTTGATCACAAAGATTATGTTGAAAAAACAACGTGTCTGTAAATTATTCAAAATATGAAAAATAAGACGCATATTTTGTTTCTGCAGAGCAAAAAAACAAACACTTACATCACCTTCTTATCGAATCCACATGTTCCAATTACTAATGAGTATAGGTTTATGAAATATATTCATTGTAATAAAAAAGTTAATTTAAAAACATGATCCGTGCATCAAATTTGCATATTAACCAGGGCATCTATATTATGTGACAACATAGATGAATTTAAAATTCTAGCTCGTGGCGAATGTCAAACAGGACAATAATACATCCTTCATTGTTTAACACCTACAAAATTAAAGATTTCTTATTGTCTTGTTTTGCATTCCTATCATGTCGAATTTAGATATTGGTAGCTCCTAATTTGTAATGCAAGGTGGATTTGTTCGACGTATGTATATGTATTAGAGGCATGTTTACAAATTTGTTTATTATCATTAGCTATAAAAAAAACGTATAAGAATTAACAAACAGACCGTTTAAAATGAAGCAAGATTTGTGGAAATCGATTGATGAAAATAAATATATGCTAGACGGCATAGAACTCTAGAAGCATTAAAAAAGCAATTATTTATGTTTATTAGTATTGCAAAAACAGTAAACGCGCAAAAATGCAACCAGCACAGGGATTACAGAGTCATATACCGAATGGTTTGGATAATTTCGTTGGTCAGGAAAATCGTACCAATTTTACCGGGCAATATTTGTATCTCCAAAAATAACAATGATATATATATATATATATATATATATATATATATATATATATATATATATATATATATATATATATATATATATATATATACTTTATTTGTTTGCTGTACGTTTGTAATTTTTTATTAGTTTGCGTGGACTACAGTTTCTAACCGTGCCGGTTCATCATCAGCACGCTACTGACTGTTATCGCTCCTGTGTGGTCTACGTCTGAGATTGTACGTGGCGCCTGCGCCGCGAGCTTCTTTGGTCGGTTTACTGTTCTCTGATTGATTGTGCCTTCGAACTGTGTCGTGTGTATCGGTCCCCCGTCTTAATCACTGTGGTTTGATAATTTGTCTATTTGTATGGCCTTTATTAAGTTTTGTTTAAATGTTTGTACTTGGATTTGTTCTGGCATTAACTGTTTCTTATTGTTTGTTTGTTGAATGTAGTATTGCTCCCAGGTTTCCATTTTTTTTGTGGTCTTTAACATGTTTCATTAGTTGTAATTGGGTGATGTCTGGTTGTTGGTGTTTTGTGTTGTGAATGTGTGTAGCTACGTTTGATTTGTAGCTAGGTGTGTGGATTTTATCTAATGCTGTTATAATATGTTCCTTGAATCTTGTTTCTATTGATTTTTTGTCATTCCCAATATTTTTTATTGCATGTGTTACATTCTATTTGATATATTCCGTTTAATTCATGTGGGTTGTGTTCTTGTTTTTTATTTATTTTGTTATTGGTTCTGTAGCTCATTTTTAAGTCATATTGTTTGAGTGTTTGTGTTATTTTTTTGATGTGGTGGTTATAAGTGAATGTTGTGTATTTTGTGTTGAACATTCACCTATAACCACCACATCAAAAAAATAACACAAACACTCAAACAATATCACCTAAAAATGAGCTACAGAACCAATAACAAAATAATAAACAAAATAAATAAAAAACAAGAACACAACCCACATGAATTAAACGGAATATATCAAATAGAATGTAACAAATGCAATAAAAAATATATAGGAATGGCAAAAAAATCAATAGAAACAATATTCGAGGAACATATAAGAACATTAGATAAAATCCACATACCTAGCTACAAATCAAACGTAGCTACATACATTCACAACACAAAACACCAAAAACCAGACATCAACAAATTACAACTAATGAAACATGTTAAAGACCACAAAAAAATGGAAATCTGGGTACAATACTACATTCAACAAACAATTAAAAAAAACAGTTAATGCCAGAACAAATCCAAGTACAAACATTTAAACAAAACCTAATGAAGGCCATATAAATAGACAAATTATCGAACCACACTGATCAAGACAGGAGACGGATACACACGACACAGTCCGAAGGCACAATCAATCAGAGAACAGTAAACCGACCAATAGAAGCTCACGGCGCAGGCGCCACGTACAGTCTCAGACGTAGACCACACAGGAGCTACAAGAGTCAGTAGATGAATCGGGACGGTTCGAAACTGCAGTCCACGCAAACCAATAAAAAATCACAAACGTACAGCAAACAAATAAAGTGTATATTTAAAAGTGATTACAGTGTAGTGCAATATTCCAAAAGATATATATATATATATATATATATATATATATATATATATATATATATATATATATATATATATATATATATATATATATATATATATATATATATATATATATATATATATATATATATATTTGTGTGTGTGTGTGTGTGTGTATAATGATGATGATGATGATACTAACCCTGTAAGGGCCCCTGGCTAGGGTCACAGGCCTGTCTGGCCGGTGTGTGTACTGCTGCCAGCAGTATGCTCACCGCTACTCGTAACGACGTAGACGGTACAGCCAGGGACGCCAGCTGTGCGCTGTCCTACTGACTTAGTTCCTTTCTTGCCGATATCCTCTTTTTCCTTAACCATATTACCTACATATACTCCTTTCTGAACTCATTTCTCCATCCCTACCTGGGCCACCAGGGTTAATTGATGGCACTTAATGGAAATGAAGCAAAACCAAAGCCCCGGGAAAATGCCGCTGCCCGGGGTTCGCCAGGGCATATCTAGAGCCGGCGCTGGACATGGCAGCGTGCGAAACGTCGGTGCTGGTGCTGATGTGGCGGGCCCCTCTCATGCAAGAAATTACAGCCCAAAATCAACAGCAGGGGAGACAAGTAAGACCAAGACTCCACCCACTAAGGATGCTGCGTAGGAAAATCATCCAGCGCTCACCCAGATGAGATTACCAAGACGGTGCATAAAATGGACTAAGGATATGAATGAAGGAATCATGCGCATTTACTACAGAGTACGACTCGAACAACAGACGACCAGATGTGGACAACAATTTCACACCAAATTTCTCATAATGTACCCGCACATACAGGGGACTCAACGGGGAGTAGCCGATCAGTATCGTGGCATACTTAGGAATAAACTTAGTCTAGTGATGGGCATAATCGGATGATTTCAATAATCGGGAAGTCCTGCCCCGAATATTTCAATAATCGAATATTAATCGGCATCAAAATTTCCTCAAACGATGTTTAGGTAGTGCAAAAGAGGAGAGACTGACTCAAATATTTAAATTAATTGTTTATTACTTGTAGAAAAAATCTGAATGATAATTATTTCATGTATAATTAATTGGTATACAAATAAACTGGTGACTAGTAATGAATAACCGGTCCACAATTAACACCTAGATTTTTAAAACCTAGTTAAATACTCTAAACTTAGATTACTATTTTTCCCAGCAATACACATATTTAAAGATGTTTTTTTAATAACTATACTTTTACGATACATATCTATATGCAAACAAAATTATAGGTTAGTATTTATCAGGGTATCCAGATATCTCAGGCAATTGCTTTTATTTTTACTATAGTAAATAAAATATAAGTACTTGCGTATGATATCTGGATGCACTACACTGAAAAATATATAGTTCGGTATTTCCTTAGACAATCTTTAATCATTGGATATTTTACAACTTTGATTCCGACTGTAAACTATAAACATATAATATATTATCATTTCGGATATTCGGATAATCATGTGAATGATTCAAGATGCATAAGGTCTATAATAGTACAACATTTATCAAGCAAGCAAACTCACGTGACTGAACTCTATGAGCCGATATATTCAAATATAATTATAATGCAACGATCGCTAAGGTCGAAATTTGCATGTTCTTCCACTTACAATACAAGTAAATTTCCGTTACTCAAGGCTTTAGAGCAGTAATATTCTGAAATATCCTAATAGTGTCCCGAATGTATAAGGTTCAAAGTTGCAGACCCTTGCATCTACTGAACGAGCAAGATAAGCTATCTATACTATAGACTCTAAGGCAAAATTGGCTATTTGATTGGAATGGTTATCCGAATGATTTTAGATGCATAAGATCCATAATAGCACAATCTTATATTTACCAAACACGCAAATATAGGTGCCTTTGAACTTCATACCGAGTATCATTCGAATACTTTTTTGATAATCGGAATGTACCGAACATATAAATAATCGGAGAGTCGAGTATTTTTCATTCGGATGCGCCCATCACTACGTTACTCCACAAACGAGACTGAATACCATCAAATAGGCAGATGAACGTGAAATTCCTAACATGGCGCTGACGGAAATAGCAAGATGCTGTTTTATGGTAGTAGTCTGCAACCTTTACATACTGAGCAAGAAGAACCCATCGATAATACGCATGAAAATGAGGAACTCATCGACAAATTGTCCACTAGTCCTCTTAGTAGACCACTATTACCTAGGATAAGATCATCTAGAAAGCTGGCAATTAGATTGGAACATTTGAACAGAATAATTTTGCCATCGCACTTTCTAGAGGTCAACACATTTGAGCACATACATACGCTGATTTACTGTGCAGCAACTGCAGCAATTACTGCTCTAGGCATTAAGATTTCTGATCGGAGGTCAAATCACAGTAACTCGTATCAAGGAGGGCCCCCGTGGGAAAAAATGTTGATACGCAAAGTGGAAACACTTCGAAAATAAATTGGACAACTGACGCAATACATTGGAGGAGTACAGACGAGAAAATTGCAGAAACGCGTATAGAAAATAATAGGGCGAGTTCGAGAACACTCAGCACAATATCCCGTCAACCACACTGCCTATTACATAATAATTTAGGTATGATTACAATTATGTTGAAGAATGGTTGAAGTCTGTTTTTGTAGCACTTCCGAAAAAACAGCGAGCAAAGAAGTGCGGCGAATATAGATTAATTAGCCTGATGAGTCATACATTAAAGGTATTTCTTTGCATAATACATGGAAGGATAAGAAGTCGGTGCGAGGAGGACCTGGATGAGACGCAGTTTGGCTTTAGGAATGCACTAGGCACCCGGGAAGCACTTGTTGCCCTAAATATACTTCTTCAAAAGTGTCGTGACGAACGCAAGGATATTTATGTATGTTTCATAGACTATGAAAAAGCCTTCGATAGGGTTCAGCATGAAACACTTTTAAACATACTAAGAACTTTGGGAATCGATGAGAGAGATCTGAAAATTATAGAGAACTTATATTGGAAGCAGAAAGCAGTGGTCCGAATCAATGGAATACTAACCGATGAATGTCGCATTCAACGAGGCGTCAGACAGGGATGCATTCTCTCCCCGCTATTGTTCAACATATACTCGGATAAAATATTTAAGGCTTTGCAAGATAAATACCTTGGAGTGAAGATTAACGGTGAACTGATTAATAACATTCGATATGCCGACGATACGGTCATCTTGTGCGATAGTGTCCGGGGCCTTCAAGAGTTGTTGGATAGTGTAAACACGACAGGAAGGGAAATGGGTTTGAAAATAAATATCAATAAGACAAAATTTATGATATTCAGTCGCCTACCGCACGCCGATGCTTCCCTACAGATAGACCAACAAAACATTGAGAGAGTTACCCAATTCAAATACCTGATAAAGAGATAAAGTGCAGAATTGGAACAGCGCGCTTAACTTTCATGAGAATGAAATCATTTTTCTCTAACGACAACTTAAATCTAAGATTGCGTCAAAGAATGATCAAATGTTATATTTGGTCCGTGTTGTTGTATGAAGCTGAGACCTGGACTATGAAGGCTGCTACGATCGGTCGACTGGAAGCGTTTGAGATGTGGTTGCACAGAAGAATGCTTCGAATACCCTGGACAGCTATGCAGACAAACGAAGCAGTATTAAATAGAGCGAATGCCGTCCGTGAATTATTTGTCACTATTAAGGTGCGAAAGATATCATACCTGGAACATGTTCTTAGAGGAGACCGATACAAGGTGCTCCAGCTTATAATGAAAGGTAAAATCGAAGGCAGCCGAGGAATTGGAAGGAAACAGATGTCATGGCTAAAGAACATTCGCGATTGGACTGGAATACGCAGTGCCGAACAACTATTCAGATTAGCCGAAAACCGCGAACAACTTGCCAATGTAATTGTCAACGTTAGGGGGACCTGATATGGCACCTAAAGAAGAAGAGGATTACAATTATTCTCATATGTCTAAAAAAACGCCAACAAAACAAGTTTACTTCATAGCACGTTACACCAGAATTTAAAGGGAAGTCAAGCTAACTAATTATTATAATTAAATTCAATGAGATGAATATGAAAATCAAAACTAGGATAAAACAAATAAAATTTAAAATCAAGAACAAGATATCATCAAGATATTTGGTTACAGCAATGGGACGCCCCATCACTTTGGTGTAGACGTCTGTCAATATCTAGATGCCGTATTTCCTGAAAGATGAATAGGGCGTCGAGGAGCAATTGAGTGGCCACCGTACTTCTCAGACTTGACTCTCTTGGATTTTTTTCTGTAGGGTTATTTAAAATCGAAAGGTTGTTTCAACAGACCACATAGTTTAGAGGAGCTAATGCAAATAATTCACACTGAAGTGTGGAAAATTAATCCTGATATTTTTGAACGCAGTGTACAGCGTGTTTACACTCGTATCGGTCAATGCCAAATCGTAGGTGGAGAACAATTTAAACATTTGCGCTAAATATTGTTTATTTTCTTTGATTCAATAATTTTTTTCATGAAACGTTTCCATTTTTTGAAGTAAGTAATGCAATTTTTCTTTAATTATTGTGTAAGGTACCATTTTTTTCAATCATCATTTAATTAGTAAGCAGGTCTATGGAAAAACAGAGAAAAAAATGGTAGCCATTAAAAAAAAATTATGATGACATCATTTAGAAATGGGTGACGTCATAATTGTAATTCTTACGTGATAATGATAAGTTGGCAATTGAAAAGATAAAATACCTGTCCGAGCGTTTTTCTTGAAAAAATCAAATAACGCATATAATAATGTCGCATATGTTCCAAACTGTATCATCACCCTGTATATATATATATATATATATATATATATATATATATATATATATATATATATATATATATACATATATATATATATATATATATATATATATATATATATATATATATATATATATATATATACCGGTAACTAAAAAAATAATGGGGCGATTTAAATCAAATATGGTACCTGCCTTCCTTTTGCAAGTGGCTTGGACAAGTTCGTTAGCCAGCAAAATCGGCCCAGGGTTTCCCGGAAAATATTGTGTTTTCTTTCGACAAAATTTATATCTCCGGAAATAACAAAGTAAGGTAGACCTGTTTGCATTACAAAGAGTGAGCGTTGTACCAAAATTTAGGTTTGTAAGTTTAAAGCCAAAGTTATAGGCATTTAAAGAAAAAAAAATTGGGGTTTTCCCCAAAACGTCAAAGTCACGCTTTGAAACGTGAAAATTGTCAACATTTAGGCAAAGAACCTGAAACCAACACGGGTTATGTAAAGAAGATGTCTCAAGAAGAGTGTTCTGCAAACCTTTAAGTTTCATCTTCAACCGTCATTGTCCTTCATTTTACTAAAATATTTCCAGAAAATTATTTCAAATAGACTCTTTCTCTGATGCTCTGGCAGTAATTTTAGTTAATTTTCCTAGAATTCGTTTATGATGAGACCCCGACATTGGTATTTTAAAAAGATTTCTTCAAATGAGTGCAAACTAGGCCTCCTAGAATCCATATCCGGGTTTAGTTTCAGTTCTTATCTGTTTACATATATACAGGGTGATGCATTTCTAAAACTAAATGTAATTGTTACTTTATAAGATACGAGAAAAAATTGTATACGTTAATTATAGGGTGTCTTCAGCTGCATCTTATAAAATTGTTTTGACAATCACAGGTGACCCATAAGTCGTTGGTGACACCTACAATTTTTTCGAATATCCCTTATATTATTGCATTTTGCATTTTTTTTATCGAAATATGATGCATGTTTGTGATAAAAAAAATCTAGACGCAGTAAGTGCGTTTTGGTAGCGAATTTTCATTAAATGCTTCAAATTACAATAACACAATTTGCTATTAACCTAAGGTTCGTTGGCTACGAAACCAGTTTTCTCGGAAACATTTTCAGTTTATTTTCGGAAAATTTTTGTACATTTTCAGACAATTAGCTATTTTGATAAAATATGGTACAGCGTTTCTACTATATAGGTTATACCGGTAACCAAATTGATGCATGCTTCCATTACAGGGACATATTTGCTATTAAAAACATTTTTATGAATATTCACTTCCATAACGCACTTGCTGCGTCCAGACTTTTTTTGTTTTGTTTTGCTTTTTCATGTTTAATGCTTTATTTCTCTTTTATTTTTTTATTTTTTTTTTCTTTCTTTTAATATAAAAGTGTACATAATACATCTGTGTGATATTGGTGTTTTACAATAATATGTAGCCTTAGTTTATATTCACAGGTACATTTATATAAGTCTAGGTTATTGAATGCAAGAAGACAGCACAGGTTATGTAGATAAATCATCTGTGCCTTCTTCTGTCTGTCATCTGTGGCACATGTTTGGAAAGCTCTTTTGAATCTCCAATCAAGGCGGCGATTTTAAAATCTACCGATTGGTTTTTTAGGTTTTGCATTCAAAACAAAATCTAAAATAGTAGTATTAGTGAATTTTTATTTTTAAAAATTCACTAATAGAGAGGTATCGATGGTGAGACTTTGCAAAAATTTCTTCAAATGAGCGCGAACTAGGATCCCTTGAACCGATATCCGGGGTCACTTTGAATTTTTATATGTTTTCTCCGAAAATTACAAAACTGTTCTCATGAAATTTAACGTATATATTTCCTTATTACGTACCACAATTCAACTTTCTAAGTTTATAGAAAATTGAGTTATTCAAATTTTGAATTTTCTTTTGAAAAAAAAATTTTTCTCCGAAAGTTACACAGTTATTTTAATGAAATTTGGTGGATATCTTGCTTTAGGAAAGGCCTTACTACATACCAAAATTAAACTTTCTAAGTTTATAAAAAATTGAGTTATTGAAATTTGAAGCATTTAATAAAAATTCATTACCATAACGCACTTGCTGCGTCCCGTTAGTTTTTATTATCTGCTTAAGGCTGCTATTATTTGATACGTTTGATTTGATGTTTTAAATTCAAATATTATCAATAAAAACTATACTTTTGTGTTTATTTTAGTACATCTAAGTAAAAGCTTGTTTTTAAAAAGTTTTGATACATAATTTCATTATTATTGTTTTTCACCTCTAGTCAGATATGTTTCGCGTCAAAGAAAATTAAATACATGTTAAGCTTTATGTTTAGAAGCATTCCAGTGAAGATATTCACTAAGGTTCTACACAAATACAATCAATTTGTTCTAACATAAACACACATTAATATATTAATTAGAATGCAGGACTCAAAATACAGTCAACCATTAATTATAGGTAATGTGCCTTCACGTACCAAACATCAAAACATAATTTGCATTTTGTAAAATGTCAACCCTCACGTATTGACTTTGAAGATTAGGATTTTCCTTATTTAAAATTCCACAAAGCTATGCGAAGGTCAATACTAAGGTTTAATTTTAAAAATTAATATGTATTGGATGTATCTTTGATGTTATCGTTCTGAATTACGCATTTGATTTCAATGATGATATCCACCAAAATAAGACATTCTTAAACGAATGTTAATTTAAAAAATACCGTATGTCCAGCATTCTGTAACAAACATGCTAAGACTATGAGATTAAAAGATATATAAATAAAATAAATTTGGATTCGACAAGGTTTATCATGGACAATTAGTAACTTATTTAATCGGTAGCAAGATCTGATAATTCTGTTTGTAATAATACAGGTGCTTTTCTTGTATTGAGTTTAATTATTATATGTATTAGTATTTATAGAGACTCGCTTTTATGTATGAAAACGTCTTTTGTTTCCTAAAGTAAAATAGTTACAAAATAACGATTAGAACCAAAGTTTTATGGTTTTAGTGAATTTTCGTAGAAGAAATTCACTAATGGGGAGATCCCGACTTTTGAATTTTGAAAAAATTTTTGCAAATAAGCGCGAACTAGGACCCCTAGAACGCATATCCGGGGTCAGTTTCAATTTATATATATATATATATATATATATATATATATATATATATATATATATATATATATATATATATATATATATATATATATATATATATATATATATATATATATATATATATATATGTATACAGGGTGGTCCACTTCCTGGAAAAAGCACAGTTTTCCATATTGAACTCACTTTTATCAAAAACGTTTCAACTGAAAGATGTTCCTATCAATTAGCTGCGTAATTCAAAAATATTTTAATTTACAGTGGGTGTTCATTTTCTCTGCGGCAGACCAAACTTACCTTTTTTTAAATAGACCCTGTATTTTATATCATTTTTTAAATATGGTATCGCGACAAGCAAATTGATACCCCACCGTTTCATTTTATTCATTTGTTTATTAAAAATATTGGTCTAGTTTGGTGCGTAAATACTTCGACTCTGAACAATGTTTTGGCTGCATATTCACTGGAGTTGATTTTATACACTCCTTACTATAACAAAATGCAACATGGCAATTCTTAATGTAACCTGCCTATATAGAGTGTTAAATTTCGCAAAACTTAAATTTTCTTGAAAATTTCAAACGGAATGGCCTGTATATTATAACGTTATTAGATGCGCATTTTCATGGCCTTTTCAGCAATATCACGTTTGATGACATTATTTTCAACGGTTTCAAAGATATAAAGCATTGATTACAAAATTTATCATTTTCCAATATTTATTAAACTTATTTCAATATCTAGGGCGGCTTTGACAACGCCACTAGATATTTGAAAAATTACCAAAATTATTGACAGGTAGCTTTCTTAGTCACCTGCTTTTTTCTTGATATCAACATGTTTTTTACTGAAGAACTTATGTCAATACTGTACGTAATTGCTGAAAGTGATGGAAATTTTGCCTTAGCAAAGATAATCTATAGGCAGAAATACCCTAATCGACAGCAACCTCAGCTGAAAGCATTTATATTGGTGAAAGCTCGTTTTGATGCATACGGCAGTGTTCAGTATCGGGCTCCCGTAAGAAACAAAACTGTTCTAAATGAAGGTACGTCTGTAAACATCATAGCCTCAGTCATTGAAAATCCACATATCAGCCAGCGACAACTAGCTTCGAACTTAAATATCAGTAAAACTTCTGTCCAAAGATGTTTTAAAGAAAACAAATATCACCCATACCATGTTAGAAAAAATCAAGAGCTGCCTGCAAGCGATAAACAGCAAAGATTGAATTTTTGTATTTGGGCTGTACAGAAGGACAACCTGGAACCAGGATTTCTTGCAAAAGCGCTATTTACAGATGAAGCAAATTTTTCAAACCGTGGAGGAATTAACATGCACAATTTGCATTATTATGCTGATATAAATCCACATTTTTCGTGGGCAGTGGATCGTCAGCATAGGTGGTCCATAAATGTGTGGGCTGGAATTTTGGGTCCGTATTTAATCGGACCGTATTTTTTTGATGGGACTCTCACTGGTGAGCGTTATTTAAATTTCTTGAATAATGATCTACCAGAGCTGTTAGAAGAAATTCCTCTACAACTCCGGGGTGAAATGTGATATTAACACGATGGAGCACCTCCACATTCAACAGGAGCTGTTTTGGAGGATATTTAAACCATAATTTTGAAGAACGATGGATAGATCGAGGTGGACCAAACCCTTGGCCAGGAAGATCTCCTGATCTTTCCAAAATAGATTTCTTTTTGTGGGGTGACATTAAAGATAAAGTGTATGCGACTCCACCAACAACCAAGGAGGACATGCGCGCAAGGATTTTAGAGGCTTTCAATTCTATACGTAAAGCAACATTGTTGAAGGTGCAAAACAATTTAAGACAAAGATTACAAATTTGTACCGATAATGACGGCTCCCAAGTTGAACATTTGCTTCGTTGAATTTTTGTTGTTTATTTTGTGAATTTCGATTTAGTGTAGTTCTTGTTGATATAAACCTTGTTAATATATATGCATTAAATGTTTTGCTCTTTTACATCACACACATTGTAGTTTTTTATGCAGTATCAATTAAGGTTATCACGTAAACTATTTGAAAATGATATAAAATACAGGGTGTTGCATATTACTTGAATTTATATAAAATGGCTAATTCCGTAATTGAGCCTTAATATATTTGAAACCGTTTAAAAGAATGTCATCAAACGTGGTATTGCTGAAAAGGCCATGAAAATGCGCATCTAATAACGTTTTAATATACAGGGCGTTCCATTTGAAATTTTCGAGAAAATATAAGTTTTGCGAAGTTTAACACTCTGTATAGGCAGGTTACATTAAGAATTACTATGTTGCATTTTGTTATAGTGAGGAGTGTATAAAATTAACTCCAGTGAATATGCAGCCAAAACATTGTGCAGGATCGAAGTATTTACGCACCAAACTAGACCAATATTTTTAATAAACAAATGAATAACTGAAACGGTTGCGCCTAGACCCATCATGTGTGGTATCAATTTGCTTGTCGCGATACCATCTTTTTAAACATGATATAACATACAGGGTGTTCTATTTAAAAAAAGGTAAGTTTGGTCTGCCACGGAGAAAATGAACACCTTGTGTAAATTAAAATATTTTTTAATTACGCAGCTAATTGATAGGAACAACTTTGAGTTGAAACTTTTTTGATAAAACTGAGTTTAATATGGAAAACTGGGCTTTTTCCGCGAAGTGGACCACCCTGTGATATATATATATATATATATATATATATATATATATATATATATATATATATATATATATATATATATATATATATATATATATATACATGTATGTATCACACCCATAACTCAAAAAATAATTGGCCGATTTTGATAAAATTTGGCCTGTACCTTCCTTTTGTAAATGGCTTGGATAAGTTCGTTAGACGGGAAAATCGGACGAGGTTTTCTGGAAAAATAATTGAGTTTTCATTCGAAAAAAATGTTTATCTCAAAAAATAAAAAAGCTATGATAACCAAATTTGGTGGGTAGGTTTATAATATAAAAAGTAAACTACACACCAAAATCTAGATTTATATGTTACAAGAAAAAAAGTTATAATAAAATATTATGTGACAGATCATTTCTATGAAAATTCACTACCATAACGCACTTGCTGCGTCCAGGCTTTTTTTTCCAATCTATTTTCCAGAAGAAAAATAAAGTAATATATCGTCGGTTAACAAGACAAGACAAAGCAATGTTTATTTTTCAATGGAATACCCTATATTTTATACCCTAATTAAATCCTAGAAATTGTGAACAACATTTTATCACATGCTAGATACTTTAAATTTAACAATTTTGGAGATATCGACTTTTCAAAATATTTTTTTGTGGTAATTCTCTAAATTATTACATCAAAAAATTAACTGAAATAACTAACATTTATTATGAGATCTATTGATTGATAGTGATTGATAAAAACTTATGAAATGAAAGAAAAGTTTTTAACCATAATTTATTGTAAAAAATGAAAAAAATGTTGCGAGAGTTAATAAGAAAACATAAAATTTTAAAAATTAACAGAACGTTCCTTACTCTTACTTGATATTTTACATTTTACAGGAGAATCGATAAAATCGTCTTCTGCAAGGTGCTCAAAATCTTCCCTGTTTACCCCCTGACAGTAGTAAATTCGCTAAACAAAACTATTAAATGAACTTGGAGGTGCATTGTGGAAATAGTAGAAATTTCATACCTCATATTACTTGCACATCGTCACAACGTGTGGAAGTATCGCATCGGCGACAAGAATTTCATTTATTTTTTTTTCGCTTAACCGGCGTAAAAAGTATCAAAACATAAAGAAAACATGATCTGTGAAAATTTTTTTTTGTCTGTCGGTCTGTATGTCTGTTTGTAGCCACGATAACTTTATATAACTTTAATTGAGATATCGTTTTCAAATTTGGCAGGTATACTGTTAGCACTCGACAAACGAACGGTTCGGCTTGTTTTTTGGTAAAATCGCTTTAGGGGGTGGGCGATTTGGTGAAAATTGATATTTTTTCGTTAAAGCTCGAGTAATATAACGTTTTAGGGTTGATTTATTAGAGAACTTTTAATTTCATCTGGTACTCTGGGAACTTAAATGAGGGGTTAAATGTGTGGGGGTGGAATATTGTTGACAAAAACTTCGAATTTTTTTTGCTAAAACGGCGTAAACTTGAATGAAAATTTTGTGTCTGTCGGTCGATCGGTCTGTCGGCATGTACGTCTGTCTGTTAATAGGCGCAATAACTTTCGAATTAATTGAGATATCGCCTTCAAATTTGGTATCCAGTTAGCACTCGACAAAGGAACGCTTAGAATTATTTTTGGGTAACATCGTTTCAGGAGGTTGGGGATAAATAAGTGTGCTTTGGTGAAAATCGACATTTTTTCAATAAAACTGGAGTAATATAACGTTGCAAAAGTTTCTGGGTACCGGAATACAAATATTTTCTTTGCGGTCAACTCATGGTCTCTAAGTTCATGCCATGAGAATGTCTTTCTGAAGAGAATAAATTATCACAGCTATGTGGAAGTTAAGATTCAATTTGCAACACTATTTCTTGTAACTCTTCAAGATTTCGTGTCGTATTTTTGTAAACTACATTTTTAGTACCCTGCAGAAAAACTCTAGCAGGATCAAAAAGGGAGACGTAGCTGGCCGTTCACTCAACCCCCTACATCCAATCCACATCCCAGGAAATGTAGCATGACACTGAAATTAACTAATTAATTAATAGTTGCATGCAGTTTTTCAAAATACATTTATATTATTATTATTATTATTATTATTATTATTATTATTATTATTATTATTATTATTATTATTATTATTATTATTATTATTATTATTATTATTATTATCGCGTTATGCAACACATTTCCCCATTTGGCGGATGTTCGGTCACTCAGGAATTGTTCTCAAAGCAAGTGTGAAATCCATCGGTTAAAAACAAGATGGTCTACTTAGTTGGGAGTATTAACTAACTGCTGTTTGTTCCCGATTACTCTGTAGTAAATGCGAATAATTATTTCATTCATATCCATAGTTCATTACATGCGCCGTCTTGGTAATCCCATCTGGGTGAGCGCTGGCTAATTTTCCTGCGCAGCATCCTGAGTAGGTGGAGCTCTTGGTCTTACTGGGCTCCCTGCTCTTGATTGTGGCTGTAATTTCTTGCATGAGAGGGGCCCGCCACATCAGCACCCTGCTACCGACGTCACGCATGCGGTCATGTTGAGCGCCGGTTCCAGACATGCCCTGGCGAACCCCAGGCAGCGGCATTTTCTAGTGATGGGAAAAACAGTTATTTTCTGTTAACAGTTGAAGCGGTTAACGTTATTTAATAATAACCGTTGAAAATAACGGCTTCAGTTATTTTAAACTGAATAGTCGATCGATAGTATCCTACATTCCCAAAGCTGTGAGCGATAGCGAGCACACTAGTATAAATGCATTGTATTTTTACAACGTTATTTCACGTAGTGTATAAATCTCAAATTTTGTCGATATGAAAAGGAAACAAAGGGTTAAGAAATTATAATAAGCGCGTCGTAAATCTTTTGCCACTCTGAAGTGAAACTTTTAGAAATCAGAAAGGAGTCTTCTATAAGAATTTACTTAGATGTTTTAGGAATTATAAACTAGTCATTTCTCACAAATATATTTTATCAGGGTCTTATCTTTACGTAAATGTCAATGCCACAGCAAGAATCAATAAATATCATTATTTATCACACCTTGGGACGTTAGACGTTAGAACTTTTATTGCTACACAGGGAGTGATTCTAAGAACTCCATAACATAACGCAGCTAATAAAATTTCGGTAAAGAAACAGTATAAAAAATTGAGTTTGAGTTTTAAATTGGAAGATATATAGTATTAACTGTTTATTTACTTATTTTAATATTCGTTGTTTAAATATTAGTTTCAAAAATTTCAAAAGGCTGTAACTTGGAGGAGAAGGGGTTTCAAGAAAAACTTAATAAAAAGACACCCTTATTTTTCGCCAAAGAATCACCGTGCAAAATTTTTCGCATCAATTTGGAAACACCCTGTATATGTATGTATATATATTCATTTAATTTTTTATATTGAAATGTATATAGATATTAAAAAATGTTGTATCATTATATTTTTTTAATCAATTTGATAACTATTATCAGACAAACGAAAATGACGTGTTAACTGTTTTCTTAGGTAATGTATATAAATTTAAATAAATAAGTACTTTAATTTCACGTGAAATAACCCTATTTTGCGTTGTCTATAGTGAAAGTAATAACACGTTTTTACAGAAATTCATCTTTTCACCCAACATTTTTTTATTATTAAATATTTGGCTTTACATACTAGTGGGAAACTCAACTGTTTCAAAAATAACAGCTTCTCAGTTTAACAGAATAACTCTGTGTAGTAGTGTCCGTATGCCGTATCCCCATCAAGTTAAAATTAAAATTAAACCGTTTTATTGTACCGAAAATCCTACGTTCCTAAAGCTGTTAGCGAGAGCGAGCACACAGTATAAATAACGTGTTTAGCATTCCCAATCTCAAGGCTATTCATCCCGTTAAATAGTTAAATAAACAGTTGCCGATGAAAACCGATGTTTATTCATCGAAGCCGAACTAGTTGCAGTAGAACTGAAACAGGCACAACTCCGAAATCTAGTTTAGTGTAAAAAAGCGTTATTTTTTAAGCTGTTATTTTTATAAATCCATAACTGGTGGTTACCGTTATGGCTCGGTAACCGTCTAAAAATAGCTGACAGTTAAATAACGACCCATCACTAGCATTTTCCCGAGGCTTTGGTTTTGCTCTATTTCCATTGGTGTGCCACCAATTAACCCTGGTGGCCTAGGTAGGGATGCAGAAAGGAGTAAGGTAATATGGTTGAGGAAAAAGAGGATTAGTAGGCCAGCGGGCAGCTGGCGTCACTGGCTGTACCGTCTAAGTCGTTACGAGTAGCGGTGAGCATGAGCATACTGCTGGCAACGGGACACACACCGGCCAGACAGACCTGTGACCCTAGCCAGTCCACAGGGTGCTAACGTCCGGGCCAGACGGACCCTGGTTTTTAACGTGGTTGCTACTTCTCCCTCTCACACGGGCTTGGTACTGGCAATTGGAGAGTTTATTATTATTATTATTATTATATATATATATATATATATATATATATATATATATATATATATATATATATATATATATATATATATATATTACCATTATTAATTATTAATAAATTGTTATTAATATTAATTTATTTGACAGGTAATAGTTTCATGCAATTTTTCAAAATAAATTCCACATAAGCTTGTTTTCGGGGCAACTACACCAAAGGTTTCCAAAGCACAGTTTATTAATATCCAAAATGTGGTTTTGCATTCATTCGGTTCAAGACAATTTGCAAAAGCGTTCTTCTGAAAATAACTCATTTAATGGCAATGCAACAAAAAGACCTTATTTGTAGATTTTCTGGTTTTCTTTAAGACTCTGCTGCCAACAATTTTTGAACTAAATATAGGCGTGGAGACTATTTCTCTTACTGCAGAAAGGTTTATTTTCTTCTCTGTCATGAATGCGTAAAAGTGAATTCACTTAACATTGAAAATTGGGCCGTCGTTTCATGAGATTTTTTGAGAACATAAATTCAAATATTACAGGGGACTTGACATTTTCTTATGAAATTGAAGTAGGAGTTGATCATGTGGGGGTAAATTATCGTCATTAAATTTGTAACTCAAGTAGCACTTCGCGGATATTCTGGTATGTTTTTGAGTAAAATCTCGTCAGAAGAAAGGTAAGAATTAAGCGGTTAATTAGGCAAAATTGAGTAAAATATACTTTCAGATGTTTATAGGTACAGAAATACAAATATTACTAAACATCTGACATTTTCTCAAGAAATTCAAGTCTGCGTGGATTATGAAGAGGTAGAATATTAATTTTATTTTTAATCATATCATCGACCCCAAATTCATTTCGCAAAAAGTCTTTCCAAGGAGAGTATATTATCACAGCTATGTTGAAGTTATAATTCAATTTGCAGCACTATTTTATTTTAGCAATACATTAACTAAATATACACTGGATGTTTTAAGATGCCAGAATGTGTGCTAAAATATTTTATCGAAAATAAATGTAAACTTGGCTGCAAATTCAGGAAATGATCATGAATAATACAATAAAATTAAAATAAACACACCATGTGCTAATTACAAAAATGTTTTGTAAAATTTTTAAATGACACTGTTCTAGTTCTGCAAGGCTACAAGGATTTTTATAACATACATTTTTCAGAACGTTACTTTATACGTTTTCTCTACTTATGAACATTTATATTATTACTACAACATTTTACAAAAGGAAAATTACATATGAAAATTTGTGACTTAATTTTATTCTTTTTAGTGAATTTTCATTAATAAAATTCACTAATAGAGAGGTATCGATGGTGAAACCTTTGAAAATTTTCTTCAAATGAGCGCGTATTAGGGCCCCTAGAACCCAAATCCAAGGTCAGTTAAAAGTATATATATATATATATATATATATATATATATATATATATATATATATATATATATATATATATATATATATATATCTGTGTGTGTGTGTGTGTGTTAACTCAAAAAATACTTCACCAATCGAAACCAAATTTGTCAATTCCCTTCATTTTGTTAATAGCTTGGATGAGTTAGTTTTGACACTCAAATACTTTTAGAAAAAAACTGCTTGAACACGTAATATCCTTTTAATTGCTAGAAATATTAAACTAAAACTTGACAAGCACGTACACATTATACAAGTGTCTTGTGTTATAACTAAATAAAAATCAATAATCTACGTTATGGCCTGAAATTACCTCTAGATGGATGCCTATAATGTTAAAGAAGGTCAGACATATAAATCATGGTTCCGCTGCCATTGCAAACAAAATCTCCAAATTAAGTTTTAAACGGACAGGCTACGAAAATATGTCACAATAAACAATCGGTACGGTTGCCACTTACAACAAATCTTATCTAAATCTGTAGATATCAGAAAAATGTAAAGAAATAGAAATTTTAATGAAAGTAATTCAATGTGTTTAAAAGCAATCTAGAACTACGTTTTATTATGTATAAATATTAAGCTTCCTAATTTCACGGTATTTAAAAGCCATCTCCATCTCTCTAGTTTAATCTGACAACACCACTATTTGTCATTTGTTAACTGACAGGAGTCATGAGAGAAACGTGTACGTGCTGCGCATAACCTCAAAATCGTCTCCGCTAATACCTTAGAATCTCAGAATATAAAACAACTACCTAGAATACAATCGGCAGGTAAATAATAACCCAACTTTTAATTTTAACATAACTTTAACAAATGCCTTTCACTGTGGTGACTGTAGTATATTATGATTCTAACATCCAAATCCAATCAAACAAATAAGAAAGTGGTTGTGTACATCAGATTGAGGTTCTTAATCAATGCATGTAGGTACTGTATTACCAAAATGAAACAAACTTATTTCAAGAAGAAATATACCTACCGCAAACTAATATACGTATAATACCTGGGGTACCTAAATACATTTTCTTTACTCTCAGCTTTTACTCTTTATGGAACATTTGAAGTAAATGACACTACATATCATAAAGCAGTTAAAATTACATATATAATCAGATATACAGTGTGAATTATTAAAATTTTAACATGAAAATTTTGTTTTGTTTATATTTATTTCATTTTAAAATAGTAAGGAACCAGTAATAGTAAATAAGTGTTGAAAAGAGTTTAGGTACAGCAAGTGCGTTATGGTAGCGAATTTTTTGAAAAATATTTCAAACAGTGATAACTCAATTTCCCATTAAACTAGCATCTTCAGTTTTGATACATAGTAAAACCCACATAAAGGCAGCGTGGGTATCAAATATGAAAAATAACTAGAAACCTTTTTTGTTATTTTGTTTGCAGAAACTGGTTCGAATGAGTTGACTAAAATGGATCATCCATGCGATTAATAAGGAAAAATACCTGCCACGTTTATAATTCGGCAGGTACATTCCTTTTAGAAATAAAAATTAAATTTTCGGTAAATTTGCAGTCTAGCGCACGAGCGACTTTTAGAAAAGAAATTTCAGTAACACGCTTATAATCCTTTCTGGATGCACATACCGCAAGAAAAATTTCTTGCAAACGGCCGCTAAAAAAGTTACAGGACCAGGAGTGAATAGGGATGCAGGGCAGGGAAGAAGATAAAAAGGAAATGTAAGCGAAAAGTTCGACCAAAACAGCTTAGTTGGACCTCTATAAGCCCATTTTGCAGCTATACTTCCTTAAAATCCTGTTTACTTCGCCCAGAACCCTTGTTCACCGCAGGTCCCGCAACCTTCTTGGGGGTTGTTCCGAAGAAATTTTTCTTGTTTATGCACTGAGGGTGGTTGTAGGCATGTAGAAGGGGGAAGAGAACCCCTGTGACGAAGCCGCGAACCACTATTTCCAATTTAGGTTTAAATTGTTACCTCATTTCATTTGTTTAAAATATTTCTTCAAAAATAAATTTAAGGTTCCCTTATTTGTCAGTCTCACATAGAGATCCACAATATGTTATCATTAAAAAAAAAGTATGGATACAGCAACAGTAAATAAGTGATGAAAAGGGTCTGGGTGCAGCAAGTACGTTGTCGTAGAGAATTTTCGAAAAAGATTTCAATATGTGAAAACTGGAACCTGTGATGAGCACTAATAAGTACACTTGGATAACACCCAAATCACCACAACACATATTCCAGAGACCTTACGATCCTTTCGTTGACAAAGTCAACATCTTCAGAGGAAGAAAATTCAGAATTTTCTTCCTCTGAAGATGTTGACTTTGTCAACGAAACGATCGTAAGGTCTCTGAAATATGTGTTGTGGTGATTTGGGTGTTCTCCAAGTGTACTTAAAAGATTTCAAATCTGATAACTCAATTTCTGATTAAGCTATAATCTTCAATCTTGAGCCATAGTAAAACCTATGTAAAAAACATTTTTTGTTGTTTTGTTTGCAACGGCGTAAAAAGGTTCAAAACAAATAGAAAACTTGATTCGGGAACGAAATTTTTTTGGTCTGTCGGCATGTACGTCTGTTAATAGACGCATTAACTTTCGAACTAATTGGGATATCATCCTCAAATTTAGTATCCAGTTAGCACCTAATAAGGGCACGCTTCGAATTGTTTTTGGGTAAGTTCGCTTCAGGGGGTAGGGAAAAATAAGCGGTGATTTGGTGAAAATTGACATTTTTTCAATAAAACTCGAGTAATATAAGATTTCAAAAGTTAATGGGTACAGGAATACAAATATTTTCTTTGTGGTCAAATCATGGGCCCTAAATTCATTCTTTCTGAAACGAATAAATTATCACAGCTATGTGGAAGTTATGATTCAATTTGCGGTACTATTTTTTCTCTGGTTTCACAAATGCTTCTGGTGTCGCAAGGGGTGAAACCGAGTGCATATGACATTCATTTGTGAATTCAGAGAAAAAGCATTTGCGTAGGTATTTAGTATGTCACCAAATTAGCGTAATAATAGTCAGTGAAGCCTTATCATTAATTAGGTAGCCTCCAAATTATATTTTCTAGTAGATTGTTTTGAATGAGCATTGTTCGCCGTTATTTTTAGTATTGATAATTGTCTTTATCATAGTTATGTGCAAAATAATACTGAGTTACATTCAGAAGTAAAAGATTCACGAAAATAACCAACAATATTTGTATGCAAGGGGCGTATAATTATAGCTTCTAAAGTAAACGAAAATATGTTCTAAAAACTAGGTTATGTGTCATTTAGTTACCTACATTATATCCAGAGTTGCTATATCTAAATTGGAAAATTCCTGACAAAGAGCTGGGCAATCGTAAAAAAGTCCGAACAATTTAGTTTCACACAATGTAACCGAAAAATGGCAGCTGTGTAAACTCTGAAGTTTTTGTTGATTATCTGTATGATATAACAATGCTAAATAATGAGCGCGAACTAGGCTCTCTAGAACCCACATTCGGGGTCAATTTTAATTACTTCCATATCGTCACAATTAGTACAGGCAATAGAGAATTTGTTTCTGCATTAAACTACAGGAGTTATTTTTTTATACATAGGTTCAGAATGACGTACTGAATGTAAAAACACAAAATCCTTACAAATTAGGAGGGCGGAAGTGCCGCCATTTTGAGAAAAACCGTTTCGGCCTATATCTCTGTAACCGTGCACTTTAGGCCAAAAATGGTAATGACCTTTATTGTAGATAATTGCATTTCTCATCTTTTTTGTTATTTTTTTTTAATCACTCACCGTTTACAACTTATACGACTATTAGCATTCATTTATTGACTTTTTTACCTATATCTTTGTTAATAATTGTTTAAAAAATAAAATGCTCATAACTTAACTTTTCCATTGACAAATTTCCTACAATTTTTACTGAAAACTTTTTTTCTCAAATCAATATTTTCAACGTTATAACGCGTTAAATGTTGCACTTTTCAATCGACAAATTTTTCTGGAAATATTTTAGCCTGTAAAATTTTAAAAATTATTTTTCGCTTAAACGCTGTAAACAGTATCAAAGCATATATAAAACATGATCTGTCTGTTTGTAGACACGAAATTTGGTATACAGTTAGCCAGTTAGCACTCGACAAACTGGTCGGATTGTTTTTGGGTAACATCGCTTTAGGGGGTAAGAGATGAATGGGGAGTAATTTCGTGAAAATGCCACATTTTTTCGTTAAAACTTGAGTGATATAACGTTTTAAGGTTTATTTATTAGAAATCTTTTAATTTCATCAAACATGATATTCTGTACTGAAAACAAATTAGGGGTTGAATGTGTGGGGTGGAATATTGTTGACAAAAATTTCGAAATTTTCTTTTGCTAAAACGGCGTAAAAAGTCTCAAACAGATAGAAAACTTGATTCTGCAACAATTTTTTTCTGTCGATCGGTCTGTCGGCTTGTACATCTGTCTGCTAATAGGCGAAATAACTTTCGAACGAATTGAGATATCATCTTCAAATTTGGTATCCAGTTAGCACACGACAAAGGAACGCTTTGAATTGTTTTTGGGTAAGACCGCTTCAGGGAATAAGGGATAAATAAGGGGTGATTTGGTGAAAATTGACTTTTTTTCAATAAAACACGAGTAAAAAGTTTACTGGTACAGGAATACAAATATTTTCTTTGAGGTCAAGTCACGGGCCCTAAATTCATTCCATAAGAATGTATTTCTGAAGAGAATAATTTATCACAGCTATGTGGAAGTTAGAGTTCAATTTTCAGCACTATTTTTATATGTTTATATGTTATATTATATAAATTCATCATTCAAAGAGAAATGTTTTTTTATAAAAAACACTGTTATCCATCAATTACATTTTTTTTCTTTCATACCTTGTAGTATTGGTTTGTATATTTCACCCCCACCCCTTGTTAGTTTTTTTTTTCAAATACCAACCCCATCATTTTTAGACGGCAATTCAGAGAGCATATTTTTTTATGATGGTGTCAAAAATTTGGGTCCAAAAATTACAGACCGCTACACAGAGTGGAAATTTTTTGACTGACTATAAAACTTTAAACCGTTTATTCTGAAATTCACAGCTATTAAATAGTCCATGATAATGACTCATTTTTACATGCTACCTCTCGCGAGATAATTGTTGTATCTTAATTAGAAATCAACAAAAAACAGATTTGTTACATTTACATCTGCAGAATCAGATTTTGTACATAATGATTTTCCTTGTACACGAAACTTGCATTTTTGTGTATTTTTTTTAATAGCATTAAAGTAAGTACAAATTTTGGTTCTGTTATCTCCTATTTGTTTGTCTGATACCTGTTATCTTCTCCACTGGTGTTTGTCAGTTTCTGGAGGTTCGAAAATAATTTTTAATTATTTCACGTTTATTCACTCAGCCGTTGGAGATGCACGTTAGTGAGATCAAACTTTGTTAAAAGAATTATCAGTTAGGTGTCAAATCTATTGCGCCTTAAGTCACAAAAATGCGTTATTTAACGGAAACCGTTCGAATTGGAATATTATGATGATTTGTTATGGAGAGAGATGTCGATCCCAAGCACAAGTTGTTCACCACTTTATCTAAAATGTATGCACAGTTTCACGAAGTTGGACACGTTAAACCATTGTGCAGGAAACCCGCTTATGTTAATGATAACATGAAACTTGATGTTTTATTGGCTTTTTAAGAAAATCCAACATCTTTGATGGGTCAGGTGGCACGTGAAAATGGTATAGGTCATTAAACTATTTTGATAACTTTAAAAACAGCGAAAATGCATGAAAATAAACTACAACACTTACAAGAACTGATAGACGGTGATTCGGATAGAAAATGACAATGTTGCGATCATATGTTTGATATGCTAAATACGAATATTATTTCTTCCGCAGAAATTCTTCTTTTTTAATGAAGCAACATTTGTTCTAAATGGCGAGGTAAATCGACAAAGCTGCCGATACTGGTCAGAGCACAAACCCCATTGGATTCGAGAAACCCACACCCAACGCCCTGAGAAAGTTTGGGCTGGTATCGTTGGGATCATGTGATTGAACTTATTTTTATTGAACTTATTTTTATTGAGCTTATTTTTATTAAACCTTAACGGAAAAAATATTTGGAAATGCTAAGGGACCAATTCATTCCAGCCTAGTAAAGTTATCTCCCAATGCACTTAACTGCAATTTTCCAAATGAAAGGTTGCAACCAGACAGTGCAACGCCTCACTATGCCCCTCCTGTACGGTAGTATTGAAATGAAACCTTTTCACAAAAGTGGATAAGAAGAATGGTCCACAAGATCACCAGATCTTACACCTCTGGACTTTTTCTTGTGGGCGACATCTGAAAAACAGAGTGTACAAAACACAACCTTTGGATTTGCACGATTTAAAGGAAATTAAAATTAAGAACATCACACCGTATTTTTTAAATAGTCAGAGACGAGTTTCACATAAGATTAATTCGCTGTCAGCGATAAAATGGAGAGCACATTGAAGATTTAAATGTTCAGAACATGCTCGATTTAAATGTTTAAGAAGGAAAAATAGTATGTTTTTAAATAATTGTGAATTTCAGAATAAACGGTTTGTTTTATTTTCAGTCATTAAATTTCCAGCCTGTGTAGCGGTCTAAGATTTTTGGACCCAAATTTTTGGTACCGTCAAGCAAGGAATCCGTCGAAAATTTTCGAAAAAAAGCAACCAAGCGGGGGGGGGGGTATGATGATGGATGAAATTTATAAACCAATATTACAAGGTGTGAAACAAACAAATTTGGTTGACGTTTGAAAACAGGAAAGTTTAGATTATTGCCTATAATTTTCCGCCATTTTTAGCCATATATCTTTTTAACATCATGGTTTTTTATAAGTTACCAACAGAAATATATAGTTACAAAAATAACACAATAACTAGTTAAATAATGAATACCTGTTAAGAGAAAACTTTAAAGAAAATTGATCTGGCTGGCTACCAAACTCATTCAAACGACTAACGTAACGAAAATTTTGAATTTGGCGGGTATTTCCATTTTGTAAATAGCTGAGATAAGTTTGTTACCCAGTTCGAACCAGTTTTTCCCTCAAAGAAAAACGCCATAAATATGCTTCAGATGAAGAGACTGTCCAGATTGTTCTTATTGTCCTTTCGAATACATGAATTATACCGAAGGAACTACACGAGAGTATCGCTGTCTTGAAATTACACTCAAACATCGTTATGCAATGTCATAAAGCTTTTACACTAAGAACATGTAACCTTGTCCGTATATACTTGAGTAACTACCGAGGCTATATATAGCATAGTCGACGCATCATTATCCAGTGGAAACTGAGTATACAGCTAACTAATAATAATAATAATAATAATAATAATAATAATAATAATAATAATAATAATAATAATAATAATAATAATAATAATAATAACAATAACAATAATAATAATAATGAAAGAAATAATAACTATACAAAACTAATTTAAAAAAAGCCCGGGTGAGAAAGGAGGAGGGGGTGGAGTAACAACCACGTCAAAAAGTTATGAACAGATGCATCATGAACTGTTTACCACAGATAAAGCCTGCGAGGTTATTAAAGAGCTTCATAATTGGAAGGCAGCCGGGCCTGATGGCGCCCAAAACTTTTGGCTGTAGAAATTTAGGTATACACATAATCTATTGGCGGTGTTAATAAATGATGTTATACTTTATCCAAAGAAAATGCCATTGTTTTTTACTCAAGCAGATTCGTACCTCCTGCCAAAAGACGACCAGCAGTGTTCTGCAGACCCCGGCAGCTACCGACCAATAACTTGTCTGCCGACAGTTGATCACATCCTGTCTTGAGAAACGCATATATGCGCACTGCGAACGAAACAACATAATTACGAGCCAGCAAAAAGGGTGTGCCAAAGGATGGGATGCAAATAACAGCTAATAATTGATTTGGCTGTGTGCAATCAAGCTTACAATGGACGAAGAAATATCTTTGCTACCTACGTGGATTACAAAAAGGCATTTGGTTCAGTTCCACATGAATGGCTTATAAGTGTGCTGAAGATCTGTAAGATCGATACTTATATCCTGAGGTTCCTTGAACACAGAATGCCCACCTGGAGAACAAAAATTAAGTTACTGATAGAAACGGGTGATATATCCTAACCAACACGATACCAATTAGAAGAGGTATATTTCAAGGCAACTCGCTAAGCCCATTGTGGTTCTGCCTCGCATTGAATCCACTATAAAACCGCTTGAGCTCCACCAGATATTGCTTCGGTATAAAAAGCAATGGCAGGGAGCAAATGAGGCTAAATCATCTGCTGTATATGGATGATCTTAAGCTGATGGCCTCCACAAAGAACCACCTGGAACAACTCCTTAAAATCGTGGAAGGTTTTTCCAGGGATATTGACATGCAGTTCGGGCTTGACAAATGTCGAACCTTAGGTGTAGTCAGAGGGAATATATACAACCAGGTGTATATGGAATGCAGAACGGCCAAGAAATTGCCTCGATGGATGTGAACGAGTGTTATAAATACCTGGGAATCACCTGTGATCACATCTTAACGGCAAGAACCGCGCTAAAGCACTTAATAAATATGCATGTTCTGCACTTAGCTATTCATTTGGGATTGTGAACTGGAGTAAAACGGATACGGAAAATCTACAACGGAAGGTGCGAACACTCCTAACAAGATCCAATAAGCATCATCCCCGTAGTGCCATCCACCCAGTAACCCTATCTAGACACCGAGGTGGAAGACGAGTGCTGGATATTGGTAAACACTTGGACCAGCAGATATTGAACCTGCGTACATATTTGCATCAGCAGGTGCTTACTTCTGAACTACACCGTGCCATATGCGAGGCAGATGATTCAATACTGCTACAGTTAAGAGAAAGTGAAATACAAAGTCATCATCGGACTGATCAAAGCTACAATTTTGGATGCAAAAACATCTCCACGGACGACATCTGAATGAGATCTCCCAGGAACATGTGCACAAATCGGCGTCGAACTACTGTTTGGTGTCCGGACAGATGTTTCCATAAACAGAGGGGTTTTTGCTGGCCATACAAGATCAGGTCATTCCAACAAAAATTTACTTGAAGTATATAATAAGTACACTGGGAGAACCCAAATCACCACAACACATATTTCAGAGACCTTACGATCGTTTCGTTGACCATGTCAACATCTCCAGAGGAAGAAAAATTCTAAAATTAAACTACTAGCTACCGTGTATTTATATCGCGTCTAGGTAAACGAACTAGTCCGAAGCAAAATTGTCGTCGAAGACCCATCGTTTGTTTATTGTATAGTGAAACTACGAGGTCGAAGACCTGCTTTAATCTTCTGGTCGACAAATTTATGAGCCCTTATTTAATATAAGGATAATAAGCCTATTATCCTTTGAATTTAATTCTTCGTAAACAGTATTTATATTGACTTCATAGATATACAGAAAACGAAAGGGTCTTTAAGTCGAGACAAGCGTAGAGATTAGTATAGACTTAAATACCCTTTCGTTTTCTGTGTATCTATGAAGTCATTATAATTACTATTTACGAGGAATTAAAATCAATATAAATATATTTATATGTAGTATTTTAGTAAAATTATTTATCCTTTGTTAGAGCCAAACACCCGGGTTTAGTTTTAAAAAGATAAGCGGGGGTTACTGCGTCTGTGTCGCCAGATGTGGTTGTCGGCTTGCTCCAATATCCACATAGTAAATTTCTAGATCGAAAGGGAACGTGCAGATTCCTGAAATAAATCGGTACCGTTCCTTTTAAGCCTATTATCCTTATGTTAGATAAGGGCTCACAAATTTGTCGACCAGAAGATTAAAGCAGGTCTTCGACATCGTAGTTTCACTACACAATAAACAAACGATGGGTCTTCGACGACAATTTTGCTTCGGACTGGTTGGTTTACCTAGGCGCGATATAAATACACGGTAGCTAGTAGTTTAATTTTAGAATTTTTCTTCCTCTGGAGATGTTGACATGGTCAACGAAACGATCGTAAGGTCTCTGAAATAAGTGTTGTGGTGATTTGGGTTCTCCCAGTGTACTTATTAGTGCTCATCACAGGTTCCAGTTTTCACATATTGAAGTATATAGTTAGGGATAATTCGGTTCAAGATGACGAATGCAGATTTGGGTGTCAGTCATCAGAGACTATCCAGCACGTCACCGGAGGATGTAAATCATTTGTTGCAACAGAGAAGAAATAGAGGCATGACGCAGTTGCGAGAATCAAGAACTGGCACTGAAATGGGACTTTTAAATCGTAATAAGGTGCCCTACTTTAGATACACTCCTAAACCTGTTCTGAAGAACTCATGATACATGTTATACTGGGATCGGACGGTACTCACAGACCGAGTTGCCCACAGCAGGCCAAAAATAATAATAGTGGATAATTCCTGCAAACAAGTGTCGCTGACTGATGTGGTCGTTCCGAATACCGATAATCTAGAGATAAAGTACAACGAGAAGATCATTAAGTCAGAGACACCTCCAGATGCAAGTAAGGAAACAGTGGAGGGCAAATAATGTGCAAGTGATCCCTATTATGTCGTTAACTGCTGTGGTTCCATAGAATCTTCGAAAGAACATTCAGAGACTGGGCCCTGGAAACCACCTTTATAAGTTTGTGCAGAAAGCATTAATACTTGCAATTGTGTACACCGTGCGGTGGTTTCTGGGAAATGAGGATCTATCGCGTTGTCGTTCAGAGCCCGATAACTTTGAAGGGCCTCCATCTGAGCTCAGTCCCTTAGTATCTGCGATAACTGTGATAAGTAAATGTTCCCCTTTGAAGGAGTATGAAAGCCCTTCAGGCTAAAGTCTATGATAATAATGATTATATCGTTTACAAGAAAGAAATCATCTTCATTTATTTAAATATATAATGTTCAGCTTTCGTGCAAGTTTCACATTGATAAAGTTGTCATTGCGTATTTATTAATTAACCTGTTCAGAGCTGATTTTAAATATTTTCGCTTTCTTCTACTTTACCTAATTAACAATTGTACGTAGGCTATAAAAGAAATACAATCGTGTTTTCTCTGTTCTCCTGAGCTAAAATGAAGGTTATCTTAGGTCAATTAATTAAGGTGACAGAGAGAAAATATTTTTTCGTGTTTGATGTGATGTACCAGTATTATCGAGTATATATACATTTCGTGAAAGTTTATATTTATAAAAAGACTCACGTTTTACAAATATTGCAACATTTAAGATCTTAATATTGTGGGAACTTTACTGATCAGTAATACAATGCCCACCTGCATATTTATACAGGTGCGCCTAAGATATGGAATAAATTAAGTAACAGCGAAATTTTTGTACTGACTGGTAAAGACTATTAGTTATCTGTATACACCTTAGTAAGCTGGGTCAAAGTGTCCTGTTTTCGCTACTTTTGTGAGGTATCTAGACTATTCAACATTTTGCGAAATGAACGATGCCGAAATCAAAATTGACATGTCACTCTTTGTTTTTGAGCTACAGGGTCATTTTGCAAATTTGTCGTTTTTAGTCACTCACTGTATCCCCTTTACGTGATGAGTATAAATCTATAAAAACTAGTTCTAATCGATTTTTTTACGTAAAATTCAATGATGCAAATAATGTTTCTTTATTAGTCACACATTTTGTGATACAAATATATGATTTTGTATATATTTATGTCATTGAATCGGATTCATTGCGGGCTTTCATATATTTCATATATATATATATATATATATATATATATATATATATATATATATATATATATATATATATATATATATATATACTAACTATAAAAGGATTTATAACACAGCATTTCTGTACTATACGAGGAGAAGGGTTAAGGGCAAAGCCGCAAGGAGACAACTGCATACATATATACGTGTTTCAAGCTTATTAGCCATCATCAGTACGGTATAGCCAGGTGAAGATGGGAACACTCTGGATGAAGATGCAAAAATACACGGAGTCACAACAGGCAACCAGTGCACATTTGCAGCAACAACATGATGGCTAATAAGCTTGAAACACGTGTATGCGGTTCTTTCCTTGCGGCTTTGCTCTTAACCCTTCTCTTTGTATAGTACAGAAATGCCGTGTTATAAATCCTTTTATAGTTAGTATAACTTTCTGGGCTCCGGATGCTCAGGCAGGTGATTTCTTTGCCTCCGTAGCTTTTTTGGTTGTTTCCCTCGGATTGAGGGTCTTCCAAATGTTGCTGCAAATGTGCACTGGTTGCCTGTTGTGACTCCGTGTATTTTTGCATCTTCATCCAGAGTATTCTCATCTTCACCTGGCTATACCGTACTGATGATGGCTAATAAGCTTGAAACACGTGTATGTGGTTGTCTCCTTGCGGCTTTGTCCTTAACTCTTCTCCTTAACTCTTCTCCTTATATATATATATATATATATATATATATATATATATATATATATATATATATATATATATATATATATATCTGTGTGTGTGTAATTAGCCGGACATTAGCTAAGGGGCTAAGGGGTGATATCTGGCACAAAAATAAAGCGTCAACATGCCTTAACAAAATGTTACTCGTTTTCGCTTTACAGGGTGTTTAAATAGTTTTGAGCCTTATCCTGTTAAGGCAACCAAACCATAAAACTTTTAACGCACTGTACGATAGATTAGGTGAAACTGGCTCATCTCGTCCCACAAACAGAAATGCTGGGAGAACGAGTGTAATTGATGCTGATATGGAAGAGGAAATCACAGTTCGTATTGTAGACGCGGAAACTAGCACGAGACGTGTTGGTGGAGCAACGGGTATAAGCAAATTTTCGGTGTCCAGAATCATACACAAAGAAAAGCTGCATCCATATCATTTCACTCGAGTTCAGCAGCTTTTACCGCAGGACTTACCAAAAACACTTCAATTTTGCCAGTTTAGGAGAGAACGCTATTTAGAGGATCAAATGTTCTACAAGAAAATTTTATTTTCAGATGAAGCCTCATTCACTAGAAGAGGTATGTTCAATTTGCGGATTAGCCATACCTATGCGATTGAAAATCCTCATCCTATCCGAGAACATTATTTTCAACATGAATTTTCAATCAACATTTGGCGTGACATTCTTGGAAATCCTATTGTGTGACCATTTAAACTGCCACCTCTACTTAACGGAGCAACGTATCTCTTGTTTTTGAGAGATAATTTACCGATCATTTTAGAAGATGTACCTTTAAGTTTAAGGAGTGACTCTTGGTTCATACATGATTGTGTTTCAGCACATTACACCCGAGATGTGCGAAATTATTTAGATGAAATTTGCCCTCAAATGTGGATTGGTAGAAGTAGTGTGCACCCATGGCCAGCGCGTAGTCCCGACTTAAATATGCTATATTTTTACTTTTGGGGTTATTAAAGTCACTGGTCTACAAAGATCGAATAAATAACGGCCAGCAATTATGGGAAAAGATCGTACAGGGTGTTAATGATATCAGAGCTCAACAAATTTCTTTTTTTAAAGTAAGAGATAATTTTAATAAACGAGAGAGAAAATGCATTGCCGTAAATGGTGAACCCTTGAGCACTTACTTTCATTTGTTGTTGTTTTGGTTCTAAAGTTTCAGTATAATTTTAGATTAATTTAATTACGTAGATTAACGCAATTTGTAGCAATCTTTCCGATATCCATTTTTTTAGCTTTTTTTTTAATTAATCGTTTTATATATGTTATTTTCTTAAATGGCTTTATTCAAATCTTAATAAAAATGCTTCTTTCCATAACGTATATTTTATTGTGCTAAAAAGTATCCACAACAAATACAAATAATTTGCACTAAGATCGAAGCCTTCGAGAATACGTAATGTTTGCGCATAATCGTTAATTTAATTTAATTGAAAAAGGTATACCTTTTTTGTGTGAAATTAAATGGGATTTTTTATTTTTGTTCGAAAATGTGCATACAGGGTGGACAAAAAATTATGGCCCTGTTAATGAACGAGTGTTGCTGTCGATGACGCCACCAAGCGGCAGTGGTGAAATTGATACAGTCATCGTATTACCAACGTAGACCATGCCGCATTTCATAATAATATGTTGAATTACTTTCAAGATATTTGAAAAAGTAGTTTTAAGAATTTTTTTTAAACACCCTGTAAAACGAAAACGATTAACAGTTTACTACGGCACGTTGAGCCCAATCGCTTTATTTTATGCCAGCTATCACCCCGTAGCTCATGTTCAATTAATTATGGAGCAGCCTGTAATATATATACATATATATATATATATATATATATATATATATATATATATATATATATATATATATATATATATATATATATATATATATATATATATACAGGTATTCATTTAAAAAAATCATATGTTTGGTTGGTAACACAAGATATGTGCTTAAAAGAACTAGTATTTGCATCATTTAATTCTACGTAAAAAAATTGTTTTCGCAGTCTAATTATGTCATCAGATAAAGAAGATACAGGTGCTGCGTAAAAATTAAACATTTTCAAAATCAGCCCTTATAACCGGTAGAAAAAATTTGCATATCTTTTTTGTAAATATTGTTATTATTGTAAATAAAGTTTATTGAAATGAATTGAATTGACTGGTTCTCAGCAAATGATCATCTTACACGGATTGAAATCTTAGTTGTGACTGATTCTGTTATAAATTTTTGTGTTTTATTTCATTTTAACCTTATCTGATCAAATTATGTAATTCCAATCATTCTTTACCGAATTTGTCTAGAAAAAAACCACTAGTTACTCGGTGGGGACTTTTAAGACTTCTAATTCAATTTTAATATCATATTCGATTGTTTGTTATTGCCCTAGCTTGGTGAAACCGTTCTACATATATTTGAAACAGATGTAGATACGTTTTCTGTGGATTTACAAGTGCCTGTTTTCTTCTCTATAACTAGTTTCAGTTCCAATGGCATGGTCAGGCAAAAAACATTTATCTGCATGTGTCAGTTTTAGCTTATTTTATTAGCGAATTTTCATGTACAAAATAGAGTCTTGGAGGCTCAGTGTACCTCTGAGGGCTACCGGGTTCGATTCCCAGGGTGTCCCTTTCACTTTTTCACTTTTCAGTGCATAGTGTACAATTAACGTCACGTTCCGCCCTCCGGAGGGGGCGTAAAGCAGTCGGCCCCATGTCCATGCAATGTTGGGCACGTTAAAGGTCCGTACCCTCCTTACAGAAAGGCAGCGATTCGGAAAATTTTCCAGGATAGTGGGGTCAAACTGCTCCCTGGCGTCGATGATTGGCCATAGTCGCGGAAATAGACCGACGTAAAAGAAAAAAAATTACACAGTATTGTTATAATAACAAATTTTCACAAAAAAAATAGGCAATTATTTTGAAAGAAAAAACTTTCTCAAACTTTTGTGGAATTTTTTTTAGCGAAACTTGAAAAATAATTTTTAATGACTTTTCATGCACAAAAATTGTTTTATAAAATTTTTACGAAAAATATTTGTTAGATTTTTTTCAACCAATTTTGTAGAAATATTTATTTGCGAATTTTCATGGAACATTTTTTAATTGATTTTTGTAATAATTGTGCGAGCGCATTTTGTGGATTTTATTCTGGTTTTTGTAGAAAACACTTTTTTAGCGACTTTGCTCGGGGAAAAATCGCTCACGACAAGATCACGAATTTTAGATGTTCGAAAAAGGTCTTCATACGACCGTGGACTAACACGCCTAGAACCCATATCCACGGGCAGTTTCAAATTGTATGTTGTATCACACCGATAACTCAAAAAATCATGGGCTGATTTTGATGAAATTTGGCAAATATTTTTTTGTAAATAGCTCGGATAAGTTTGTTTGCCCACCCGATCGTACCAGTTTTTCGAGGAACATTTTTGTTTCAATTTTTATGTTATATATATATATATATATATATATATATATATATATATATATATATATATATATATATATATATATATATATATATATTATACGGAGTGTGAACAAATAAATACGGAAAAATTCAGCGGGTGATTCCTTAAAGGGGGTCATAAACCCCTCTCCTATAAGTATTCGATGATACAACTCCTTAGAGGGATACCAAAAAAGTTTTTTTTTTCTAAAATATGTAAGAAGACATAAATTAAATTAAGTACATCGTGTTTGCTCAGCTTACTCAGTGAACAATTTGTTAGTTCTCCCGAAAGGTTGCAAGGGGTGGAAAAAGTCAACCCTAGAATTTCTTTGACACGTAACTTTTTTCTTACATCTTTATCGCCTTTTTAAAAAAACGTTTTGAATAGCTTGATTCATTCTTAACAAAAAGGTATCCTGTGCTCTCGTAAATTTAACGATTTCTGGAGAGAAAAAGTAAATTCAATTACATAGCATACTTTACATAGTCTAGAATAACTGAACTGTAATTAATGTAGGTAGGCGGCTGTTTTACATTTTGCAATGATAATATAATTGTTGATAATTAGATGTCGGTTACTGTCATTTAGTGGTAATACTGTGATTATTTTTAGAATATGAAAATCGCTGGATAGCGCTAGGCGAGCCTGAGTTTTGGCCTGCTCGATCCTCCGACTTAAATCCTTTACATTTTTTTTACTTGGGGTCATTTAAAAACTTTGGTGTTTATGACTCCCATTTAAAACGTATAAGACTTAAGACACCGCATTATTGAATTGTGTACGATAATTGAAGATTCTCCTCGAATTTTTATTCTATGCACCGACGTGTAGACTCTTATATAATGGCTTAAGGTGGTCATTTCCGACATTTATTATGATTTTTATTTGCTATCGATTTTAAATTGTTTTGAATCATGATTTCTTTATTTTGATATTACAGGCCGAATTGCTAAATTCGTGAAGTGAGTAACCTCCAGAATCGGACTAGATCGTGGGTTCGATTCCCGTATTCGGACATTCGGTCTTTTTCACTCGAATGTGGCAAGACCGACTTTTGATTAATTATGGGTGGTGTTCTTTGTCTACTGTGGTGTTATTTTTTTTTTATATTATTATTATTATTATTATCATTATATCAAAATCAATTTTGTATAATTACAAAATGTTAATCTATGCAAGGTGTGCTATGTAATTGAACTTATATAATTTTTTCTCCAGAAATCGTTAAATTTACGAAAACAATACAAAAGGCCATTTTTGTTAAGAATAAATCAAGCTATTCAAAATGTATATTTAAATGGTGATATATCTGTAAGAAAAAAAGTTACGTGTAAAACAAGTTCTGGGGGTGTCTTTTTCCACCCCTTACAATCTTACAGGAAAACTAACAAAATTTTCACCGAGCCTCTGCTCGATAGCAGACATCTACTTAATTTAATTTCTGTCACTTCTTCCATATTTTAGACAAAAAATCAATAAAAACTACTTTTTGGCACCCCTGTTAAGGAGTTGTATCTTCACAAAAGAGGGGTGTGTGATTTTTTTATTTGAAAGACCCCTTTAATTTTTAACAGGAATCACCCCCTGAAGTTTTTCGCACTTATTTGTTTACATAAATATATAAATTTTGCAGAAAAATTGCTCAATGTCTATGAAAATTCGGTACCTACCATAGCGCACTTACTGCGTTCAAAATTTTCACCGAGCCTCTGCTCGATAGCAGACATCTACTTAATTTAATTTCTGTCACTTCTTCCATATTTTAGACAAAAAAATCAATAAAAACTACTTTTTGGCACCCCCGTTAAGGAGTTGTATCTTCACAGAAGAGGGGTGTGTAATTTTGTTTATTTGAAAACCCCCCTTTAATTTTCAACAAGAATAACCCCCTGAATTTTTTCGCACTTATTTGTTTACATAAATATATACATTTTGCAGAAAAATTGCTCAATGTCTATGAAAATTCGGTACCTACCATAGCGCACTTACTGCGTTCAGAATTTTTTCCTTTGCGTGCACCTGTTAATGAATTTTAATTTACTTCTGTTAACTCTACTTTTAGTAAATTTTCGTAGAAAAAAATCACTAATGGGGATATCCCGACTTTTGAATTTTGAAAAATTTTTTGCAAATGATCGCGAACTAGGACCCCTAGAACCCATACCCGGGGTCAGTTTCAATATATATATATATATATATATATATATATATATATATATATATATATATATATATATATATATATATATATATATATATATATATATATATATATATATATATATATATATATTTGTGTGTGTGTATGTCACACCGATAACTCAAAAAATAATCAGCCGGTTTTGATCAAATTTGGCACGTATCTTCCTTTTGTAAGTGGCTTGGATAAGTTCTTTATCCAGAAAAAGCAGACGAGTTTTTCCCGGAAAATTTTGAGTTTTCTTTCGAAAAAATTAATATTTCAAAAAATAAAAAAGCTATGATAACCAAATTTAGTAGGTAGGTTTATGATATAAAAACTAAGCTATACACCAAAATTTAGATTTCTATGTTACAAGAAAAAAAGTTATAATAAAATATTTGGTGCCAGATCATTTCTATGAAAATTCACTACCATAAGGCACTTGCTGCGGCCAGACTTTAAAAGATTCACTCAGTGTTATCAAAATCAGCCTAGACTTAAAAATATCATTTCCTTACATAATAACCTTTGCAATAAATAGCCAAGTTATGTCTAGATATACAAATTTCTATTCATTATACAGGATACAAACTCATTTCGACATTTAAAAACCCGAAGAATCAATAAATTATGCATGACATTATTAACAAATATATTCTAAAAAGTTGAATATTCATGTCATCTTAAATATGAAGATGAAAGAACTAAAAGACTATACGATCAGTTTTCCTGTTGTTGTTCAGATGATGTAAGGTCATATATCAAATCAAATATGTGTCCAAACTTACCTTTTATTAAAATATCTCAAGAGGAAGAGGTCCTAATCAAAGCATGTCATTCTTTGATATGCATGAGAAAGCATGAGAAACACGAATAACCTAAAATTCGTTATATAATAAACATTCTGCACAGTTACTAGAACAATTTCACTGATGTCTTCCTTAGATGCAAGTTATCACTCCTTTCTGACAAAAAAGTATGCTGAATCTCTTTTAATTCGGTCATGTATCAGATGTGTAATATCTTATTGCCGGTTGCAATCATTTAAGTATCTTTTGTCATAGTAATAAGTGATGAATTAAAACACAATCGTTGGATGTAGTGTTCTATTTCTTGTATGCACAAAGTTCGTATTCAATTTCACTTAACAGCGTTGACATCGACTTATAGACGATCATTCGAATTAGTTACTTGCTGATAAACTCCGATTATCTTTTCACTTTGTAAACGTAAACAAAAAGCACATGTCTCAAGCGAGAGATAAGAGAGAATAACAAACCAGCTCGCGGTCTCGGATCAAAAACGAGTGAATTAAATAAAATGGATTAATCACCCACTCTCTCTCAATTTAAATAGACAACTACTCGCTTTTAGAAGCGATGATAGCCTGAGACTGTCGAGGTGGAATGGGCTAATCAGTCAGGTACCTTCCATTGAAGATGTGTTTCATTTTGTTGATTCGCGTTCTAAATAAACAGGTCTTGAAAACTGATACAGTACCAATGGTATTATACAATGTTTAATTGACGATTTCTGTAGCTGAGTTTTAAATAAATTCTGACACGGTCTACGGATTTTATCAGCAAAATGATTGCATACAGAAGAGGAAGTGTGCGCTTACAGCTGCTTGCACGAAGAAATGTGCAACATTCTCGAAATTTCTCTCGCATGTTTTAAATGGCTATTCTTCTTTGAAGAAATTGTTGTTTTACCTTTCATACAAGAGCGCAGCGAGAGGCATTAATGTAATTTATGTAATAGTACGAGTTTCATTCATTTTAACATTTCTCCAGTACCTAATCACTTCGACGGTATATAAAAAATGTGTTGTGGTGATTTAGGCAAGGGCGTAGATAGGTTTTTTCTTGGGGAGGGTCTTCCAAAAATACAAAGGTAAACAAAATTACAAATACAAAGGCTAAAACATGTATTGAATTAAAATAATTGAACAAAAAAAAATGCGAAAATATTAATAAAAAACAAAATTAACTATTTCCCACTCTAGAAAACAAAAGTCTGAACGCAGCAAGTGTGTTATGGTAGTAAATTTTCATGGAAATGATCTGCACCAAACATTTTTTATGAAATGCTTATAACTTGTTTTTCTTGTAACATATAGATGTGTTTTGTATATAATTATTTTTTATAACATAAGCCTACATTACAAATTTGGTTACCATAGGTCTGTTATTTTCGGAAATAAAAGAAGTATTCGAAAGAAAAGCCTCAATTTTCTCGGAAAACGTGATCCAATTTTTCTGGATTACGAACTTATCCAATCCACTTACAAAAGGAAGGTACCTGCCAAATTTCATCAAAATCGGACCAATTTTTTTTAGTTATCGTGTGAATCTTTCCTATTAAAATTCACTAAAAACAATAAAAAAATCAAACTCGAAGTTAGAGTAATGCCAAGGTTCTGTGTTTTTTTATTTAGCAAATCGCTCCAAAACCTTTTCGTCATTTGTAGGAATCCTCTGATCCTCATGCATGAAGGCTAGTCCATCTAACCTCTGTTGTCCCATTGTTTTTAGTGTTGTTTTTTTTTTTTCCTTCAGGGCTCGTCCGCGGCCTCGCCGTCCCGATAGCACTGCAACCTTTCGTTTATTGTGCATTGTCCCATTGTTAAGCTAAACCAAATTTTAAACGTTCTTAACGCCTAAAAACAGTTTTCTCCAGATTCCACACTGGCAGGCAAACCTGCAAAAAATCTCAGTGCAAGATGTCTTTATATCACGAAATACTTCTTTATCAGATAATTTGAAAGTTTCAACAACTTCAACACGTTACATTACTCGTAAAAAATCTGAACTCTTATTATTAGTGAATTTTCATTAAGAAAATTCACTAATAGAGAGGTATCGATGGTGAGACTTTTGAAAATTTTCTTCAAATGAGCGCGAATTTGGTCCTCTAGAACCCATATCCATGGTCGGTTTTGATTTTTATATGCTTATATATATATATATATATATATATATATATATATATATATATATATATATATATATATATATATATATATATATATATATATATATATATATATATATATATGTGTATCCAACTGATAACTCAAAAAATACATGACCGATCTTCACTAAATTTGGAGATTACCTTGATTTTGTTAATGGCTTGGATCAGTTCGAAGATGAGCACCGTAGGTTTAATTTTTTGTATAAAAAATGTAAAGGAAATTTTTAAAACGCAATATTTTTGTTTGTTTGAAGTACTGCAGTGATTCAAATGAAAATTTGCACATATAAGGGAGATGTCAAAATAAAGTTGGTAACCAAATTTCAACTTAAATGGTCCACGAGGAAAGAAGTTGTTCGAAAATGAAAAAATGTGTAAAAAATAAATAATTTGTAAGAAATAAATAATCTACGACATCAGTTTGAATTGCATAGGCATTTCGCACATTCAACGTTGACAAGGATAGTTAGAGTATTAATGTGTTTTTTATTACTTTAGACCCGAAAAATGTAAAATCCTCGAAGCCAGACAACGGTAGTTAAATATAAATAAGCAGGGTTGTCAGATATAATAAAAATTATGTTAGTATGAAAACATATGGACCTAACATATTTTTTTAAAATTATTAATGACATAATTCAAACAATAATCGCGGTACAATAACCAAACATTTTGAATTACCAAATCCGTATCTGTTAGTGGCCTGGGCTGGAATAGTATACGCATGCTGGGAGAGTTTCGAACGGCATGGTATTCGTTGATATGTGGTTGGTTGCATAGGCTCGAGGTCCGTTGATAGAATTGTAAGAATCACGTTCAATTGATGTCTGGCAACAAGGTACGATCATGCTGTCACTTGTCACTTGCGATGTTTAAAATTCAACCTGTTGCCGTCACTGACGTATAGATAGGTCAGTGGTTGCCGTACAAGAAAATTCCTTTCTTTGCTTTTATTCGCATAATTGAGTTAACTGTAAGAAATTGAGAGATATCCTACATAGATTGCATGGAATAGCCGCTTTGCTGGACTACAATAGGTTGAGTTAACAGGTAACCTATACAGGACTCACTCGACATCAGTAGTGTCTAATTAAATCGAGGCACGATAACCCTCAAGAAGAGGTAATGTAGACTTGCGAATTTATTTTTTTATATCTCTATATCCGATGTTTCGCATTTTACAGGGATGTAGTGTTAGGCAATTGAAGACGTTGCTTTCACCTAAAGGGGCCTGGTGTTTGGCAATATCTAGTGTTGTGTAAATAGAGGCAATTTCTATTGTTGGGTAGCCTCTGGATTCATTTGCAGGTCGTAGTGGTAATCGATTGTCATAGTTGTACTTCCAGACAGTCGAATGTCAACCGAGAGATCCAATTTTACTTTTGACCCTTTTAACGGCATTTATGAATATAATAGCTTCCTTTTGACTGGTCATTAGGGTGATTAGTAGATTACGTTGCTATTAACAGACAGATAAAGGTATCTTGAGAGTTTGCAATGCTTCATGTTTATTATTTGAGCTGTCTGAAGCTTACATTGATATAATTGGTCGGAATTTTGCGTAGCTGACTCAGTAATTATTAGGATATTTTTACCAAGGTGTACAGCTTGCTTCACATACTATACAGAGTGATAATATTATTTGAGCTAGATAAAGGATCTTAATACTGATATTTTAAAAGCGTATGTGAACTACACATATACACGTTTTGTGGTAGCTTCTTGATTTTAATGTAGTGATACTTTTTGCTAACTAATTATACAGCTTGTCTTGTCATTGATATCCATATAATTGATAGTAGTTTTTTATAACTGGAAACCATACAATTAGTTACAGCGTAGGATATTTTGTTAACCAGATTGGTTACGGTAGCTTAGATGACTCTCAATTTGCTTGCCCTAATATTTGAAGGTGTATATATTCATCGTTGACTCATTGTGTGACCTATTATAGTATCTGATTGTGTTTTTAATACACCAGAATGTTATTATATTTCTTTTTTGTACTTTGTGTTATATTTAGTCTGCATTTACTCTCTCATCCCCGAATCAGTCATACTGTTTTAACTAGTGTGTATTTGCTGCTATATTAGCCCTGGCATATCGGACAAGCGAGCATAAGTTTATGTGTATGTGTCATATATTATTTAGGAGGATCTAATGGTTGCATATTTATGCCACTTACATGCACCCACGGGTACTTTCCTCTTTTAGGTTAATGTAAGTTACAACATTTTAATATCCAGTCCTGCAGAGTTTTTGTCACGGGTTTGACGTCCGACGTATCTCCCAGGTTGGTTTTAGGTACAGCTACCAGTGCAGTTCAGCGAGTTCTTGATTATAGTTGGATTGCAGGTGATTAAGGTGAGGTATTGTGTGATAACATCTTACTTTAATATCCGGTACTGGGTGTAAAACAATCAAGTGGCGCCCCCTTTATCTTAACATCGTGTTTAAGGAACCCACGGCCGTCTCCACTGTCTAAAGGCTGCCGGCCACCTAGAATACCGGTAACTTTACTCTATATTTCCAATAGATTATAACGTTGGTTGTGTTTGAAGTTTAATAGGTAGGTTATAGCCGAGAGGGATTATATAAACAATTTGGGCGGTCACAAAGTATGCAATGGCTGGAAATTATTTTGCGCTATGAGGAATGTCTCTGAATGTAACTCAAAGTTAATAAGATGTTCACACTTTGAAAAGTGTTAATCGATAAAACACTAGAAATCAGGTTATATTTTTGTTCCATAATTACCTCAAATATTTTGTTTTTCTACCTAGTTCAAACTATTTTCTTCATTGATATCTTCTATTCCATCTCAAACAAATCGTTTCTGTTGAGTTCGAAGTGAAACATTTCTCTAGTTTGTTTACCTCTGTCTTGTAAAATATGTTTACATTTACTGATGAAATCCAATTTCCTTTTCCGAACTTACTTTTGCATTCCTTTATAGCATATGTTATAAAACCAATTGTATTTGCAGTAATTTATAAATGCTTCTCTTCTAACATATCTGATTACACAGATAACCATGATTACATAGAAATTAAATCTACTTTGCAAAGTATACAATGGATAGCAATGATTTACCGCTATATATCATATCTCTGAATATAACCCAAAGCTTAATAAAGCTGTTTCAATTTTGAAAGGCATTAAATGACAAAATACTAGAAGTCCGATTATAGTGTTTCTTCATAATTAATACCAATGTTTTACTTTTCTACCTGTTTCAAAATATTTTCTAACTTACAAATGCTTCTGTTATAGCTAATATGATAAATTATACGACAGTGATCACAGAAAAATATTTCCTCATACATACACATATGGTACCAGAACAGTTTCTAGGCGTGACAAACAGCTTTGCCAAGGGGTCCATTAAGTCCTGGATCAGAAACGAACATCAGGTGTACTGGGCAGACCAGGACTCACACATGGGAAGTCAGTAATTGAGAAATCCAATTTAAAGAGAGCTGAGGAGCTGCTAAATCTTAGCAGAGGACAGCTCAGAAACACCACAAGACTCTTGACGGTACACATGGCCGTCAAGAAACACTTGCATAAAATGAGGCGCTTCCAGGGGGACCTGGCGTGCAGACACTCCCGCTAGGGGAAGGAACCAGCCTAGCACATCTTATGCGAGTGTAAAGCTCAGGACCGCAAAAGACTGCTCTACGATGAGTCTAGACCGGAGACAGGGCAATATAAAAATTCACCTTGCCAATTACTGTGCAGACTAGTTCAAGGCGAAGTGATTTTTGGAATGTGTAAAGTAGAAAAGACAATGGGCATGCACAATAAACCAAAGGCTGCGGTGCTATGACGCAGACGACCCCTAAGGGAGAAAAAAAAACCATATACAACGTAGTGCATTTGACAAGGGTTTGAAAATACAAAATTCAGACTTTAATATAAATTATATCTTAACATATATTTTCCTAATTTGAAAACCATATTGCCACAGAAAACTGAAAATCATGTGGTAACACTTTTATATAGTTAGTAACAATGATCTGTTTTCTTAAATCAAAAATATTTCCTATTCTGAAAAACATAATGCCACAGAAAACTGAAAATCATGTGGTAACATTTTTAATATTTAGTAGCAATGATCTATCTGTTTTCTTAATTCAAAAATATTTAATTTATACATTATATTTGTTTTCTATGGATGTCAATATTTTGTTTATTTCATTACAACATGTGGTATAATTGCTGATGAATATTGTGCATAATTGACTGCTGAGGCCATAAAAAAAATTTTAGGCGTAGTAGGCAAAGTAACACAATCCATATAATGCATATGTAATATATAAAAATTCACTAAAAATTGTTCGTGTAATATTTTATATGTTTATATATTCTTCTATAATAAAAAATCAAAATCCATGTTTTTAAAAAAAGATACAAGTAAATAATTTCAAGCATTTTAAAATACTTTGGTTGCTTGTTTAGTGTCACAAATAAACTGTTTAGCTGCTATAAAGGGTAATATCATTTGCATGTCCATTTTGTACTCTACATCATTGAGTAAGAAAACAGTATTGCAAATATTAAACTTAAAATTTTTGTGCAGGAAAAAATGTAAACTGAAGAAAAAAAAGTTAATATCCATAAACTACATATTTAGAATAAAGATTAGCATAAAGTTTTCCAATAGTCCCTATTTCATTTTATAAATATTAACATATTTTTCGAAAGTAAAAATGTTTAAGAGATAAGAATTTTATAGAGCCTCGTTGATCCAGGGGTAAGAACGTGTGCCTCAGAACCAAAGGGTACTAGGTTTAATTATTATTTTTTTCGCTTTTCCACTCATATTTACAGTTCCTTTTCCTCGCCCTACACCCTTATCAACTCCTGGTCCTGTAACTTTTTTAGAGGTTGTTTATAAGAAATGTTTGTTGTGGGTTATGCACCTAGGAGAATCCTAAGCATGTTTCGGAAAAAAATTCTCAAAACGCTCCATGAGGTAAACTGCTAATTTACCAAATTTATTATATATATATATATATATATATATATATATATATATATATATATATATATATATATATATATATATATATTCATTTTGTGCTGTTTAGACAAATTAAATTCCCGATTGTCACTTATTTTGTTTATTTTATTAAATTAACCCACTATAAAGATTTATCTAGAGATCTTGTATTTTATTTGTCCCTTTGGTAGTACCTTTCTTTTTAAAAATCAAACATCTTAATCTTATGAAAATTCACTACCATAACGCACTTGCTGCGTCCCGAGTTTTTTTCCTATCCCAGCAAATATTTTGATACGTTTTATGTTTCAGAATTAAAGTGAAACTTGAGATCTTCAAAGATGTTCTTTAATAGAGAAATGAAAATGCCGGTGTCATAAAATCTCTGGTGGGGTTTCCCTGTGAACGTTAGTATGGTTGAAATGTTAGAAAAACGTATCTGTCTATATTGTTTATGCATGGAAACCTTATGGAAATATTTAAGTCATTGCGCAGTTTGTCAATTTCTTCATACAATATCGTGAAGCATGTATCTGCGCTCATACTTCTTTCTTCTAGCAGATATAAAAGACAACGAACTGATTTCTGAGCATGTTTCCTTTTAAAAGTTTAAAAAAAATTCTAAAATGCAGATCCAAGAAGCATATTCACAAAAAAAATTCAAGAGTTTTACTTAAAACGAGATTTTCTCATTTTTTTAACAAAACATCTCCACCTAGTAATTTTTTTCTCCTTCGATCTCAGGGGGGGTAATTACCCCCATTACCCCTCCCTTATCTACGCCCTTGGATTTAGGTTCTCCAAGTGCACTTATAACAACAAATGATCTAAAGTATTAATTGATGATTTTGTTGCTATAAGTACACTTGGAGAACTCAAATCACCACAACACATTTTTTATAGACGTGACGATCGTTTCACTAACAAAGTTAGCGTCGTCAGAGGATGGAAAATTCTAAATTTTTAGTTACTAAGCATTGTGTGTATATTAGGTGTCGGGTAAAAGACCGACATCCTAGAGACAGGGGGGGGGGGGGGTATGACAAACAAAATCAAAGAGAGTGAGAACAGTGAACTATTTAGAAGTGATGGTGCTTAGTTCAAACAAAGTTTGACACAGAATGAGATTTGGGCCCAACAATAACAAAGGAAGAGGTAATGCACGCGGTAAAAATGGGAATGTCTAATAAAGCTCCAGGACCCGACGAAATTCCAGCAGAAATAATTAAACTAATCACAGAAGATCAAATGGGCATATTGGTGGAACTATTTAACACAATATACAACACAGGAATCATTCCCCTCGAATGGCTTAGATCGACCTTACATTACCAAAAAAGGTTAATGCAAAAGAATGTAGCGACCACCGAACCATCAGTCTAATGAGTCACGCTCTCAAAATATTCCTAAAGATAATACACCAGAGAATTTTGAGGAAATTAGAACAAGATATTAGCGAAACACAATTTGGCTTCAGAAATGCAATGGGAACAAGAGAAGCCTTGTTTGCCTTCAATGTGTTCACTCAAAGATGCATGGACATCAATCAGCCGATGTATGTCTGTTTCCTTGACTACAACAAAGCATTTGATAGAGTCCGCCACAAGCACCTAATTCAGTTACTTAAAAGTAAAAATATAGACATGAAAGATATTAGAATAATAAATAATTTATACTACAGCCAGACGGCTAATATCAAGGTGGACAATGAACTCTCAGAAGAAGTAAAAATACAACGTGATGTAAGGCAAGGATGTGTACTATCGCCGCTCTTATTTAATCTTTACTCGGAAGAAATCATTCAGAGAGCGCTGGAAGAAACAACAATAGGAGTAAAGATCAATGGAATACCCATTAACAATATCCGGTATGCAGACGACACCATACTCATTGCCGAAACAATAGAAGATTTACAGAGCTTAGTAGATCAAGTAGTGACGAGTAGCGAGGAGAGCGGACTTACCTTAAATATCAAAAAGACCAAATTTATGACCATTACAAAATCAGTTCAGCAACAGGAAAACCTATGGATGAACGGAGAGCTAGTAGAGAAAGTCAGTAAGTACAGGTACCTGGGAACAACTGTCAATGAAAATAATGAGTACACTGAAGAAATTAAATCAAGAATTGGACAAGCCAGAACCATATTTAACAGAATGAGAAGCGTGTTATGCAGTAGAGATCTTAACTTGCAACTTAGAGTCAGAATATTGAGATGCTACGTTTTCTCGGTGTTGCTATATGGGATGGAATCATGGACGTTAAAGAAAGATATGGTTATATAGAAGGATCTTCAGGATAAGTTGGGTAGACATGGTAACAAATGAGCAGGTACTGGGAAGAATGAGAAAAGAAAAAGAGATATTGAACACAATTAAAATAAGGAAGCTGCAATATCTGGGCCACGTGATGAGAGAAGAGAAATATGTATTGTTTCAGAATATTATGCAGGGAAAAATACAAGGAAAGAGAAGCAGGGGAAGAAGACGTATTTCCTGGCTAAATAACCTGAGAAAATGGTACAACTGTAGTTCCGTTGAGTTGTTCAGAGTTGCAGCATCAAAAGTGAGAGTATCCATGATGATAGCCAACCTTCTAAGAGGAGACGGCACTTGAAGAAGAAGAATATATCAATACTCTCGTAGGCTTCTAATTTCACCGGCTGTATAACATTTTTGATAAGCTTCATGTTTTCTTTATCTATGTGGTGATTATTATCCCAGTTATACTGGGTAGCGCAGACTTGTCTATACTACCGTATCTCAGCTGTGTCATAGGTTCCTTAAATATGGTTTCAATACTTCTTTTAATCTGCCCAACGGATTTAAAAGTACAATCCTTACAACTTATCTCATAGATACCTGACATTTCTGGCTTTATCCTTATCTTTTGTATTACCTAACAATTTTTTTTCAATTAATTGTTGTCGAAAAAGTCAGCTTTCTAAAAAATGCTCTCGAGACCCCTCGTGATTCTCGGTTTAAATGGCAAAATACAAACTTTTTGTCTACTTTACCTTTTCTGAATGAGCGAATCCATCAGGCGCCAGTAGCTGCATTGTTATGTCAAAAAGTGTTGAGAAATGTCAACATTTTTTGACATAACAATGCAGCTGCTGGCTGCTACAGACGCTTGGTGTCCTCGCCCACTGTCGTGAATTCCGCTAACATTTTCCTTGTTCTGGGTCTATTAGTTAATTTCTCCACTAAGCAAACAGAGTATGTATCCGTTTAGCCGGGATCTTAATGTAATCTAATTCTCTGCTATATCTACTTTTGCTTAATTAGTTTGTTGTTAATAAATATTTAGTAAAAATTTTGGGACACCTAAATTAATATTTGGGATTGCACACCTTTTCCGTTTTTTGGTTCATTTCCGACCCCCTAAATAAGAATTTAACTATTGAATGTTGTCACCAAGGGTTCCTGCAGATTATAAGACACTTTTAAATAACAAAGGTAATTATTTTTAAAATACACTAATAAAAATAAAAATGTAGGTACTTTACAAAATTATAATTTAAATGTGAGCACACTTTTCGGGAAGATTTAGATATTATTAAACAATCATTAAAAAGGTTCGGGACGCAGCAAGTGCGTTATTGTAGCAAATTTTCATTACATGCTTCAAATTTGGATAACCCAATTTTCTATAAACACAGCGAGCTGAATTTTGGTATATAATAAGGTCATTACTACGGCAAAATATCTGCCGAATTTTATCAAAAAATCTTGATTATTTTTAGAGATACAATTTTTTTAACTAGTCCGATTGGGCTGGGTAACGAACTCATCCAAGCTATTAATAAAAGAATGTTATTTGCCGAGGTTCATCAAAATCGGTTAGTTACTTTTGGTGTGATCGATTGGATACATATATATATATATATATATATATATATATATATATATATATATATATATATATATATATATATATATATATATATATATATATATATATAGTGTGAAACACACTTATGGTATAAAATTCATTATTCAGCAAAAAAAAGTTTTTGTGGAAAACGCTGAGACCCGTGAAGTTTATAGGTAAAAAAATTAAACTCCCACCATTTTATCCATTTTTTTATTTTTTTTTAAATAGCAACCCTACATTTTTTCATCACAATTCGATGGATCGCATTTTTCTGAATGCGGAGATACCAAATATTTATGGTCTAATGTTGCAGTTGACGCCCTCGTGGCGCAGGTTGCTAGGTGCCAGCCTGCTAAGCGAGAGGTCCCGGGTTCGATTCCTGGGCGAGCCAAGTTGACTTTGTCTGGAAAATTTGTAAATATTGAATGATGGGAAATGAATGTGCTAATGGCCTGAGATGCCGCAGCCAATAATATTAAATTAAAATTATTAATGTTGCAGTTTTCAATACAGGGTGGAAATTTAATACCGAAATATTAAAACTAAACAGTTTACCCTGAAATTCAAATTTCGAAAATAAACATAATAAAAACGCCCCTTTCTTATAATAAATGTTCAAAATGTTCTCCATTCACTTGCACACAACGAAATAATCTGCTTTGGATTTCTTCCCTAACTCTGTTCAACACGTCAGGCGTTACGTTCCTAATTTCTGTTGTTATTTTCATTTTCAAATCATCTGAATCAGCAGGTTGCGTTGTATACACTCTGTTTTTAAGGTATCCCCGTAAAAAGAAATCAAGAGGTGTAAGATCTGGTGATCTAGCGGGCCATTCTACGAAACCTCTTCGTTCAATCCATATTTGTGGAGAGACTTCGTGTAAATACCCCCGTACTTGTAGAGCAAAGTGGGGCGGTGCACCGTCTTGTTGAAACCATATCCTTTCATGGGGAATATTAGGTTCCATTACATTTGGATACAGTTCTGCTAACATTGGGACAACCTGTTCTCTTAGCATTTCTAAATATCTTGGACCGTTGAGATTATCTATAAAATAGGTACAACTACGTGATCACCAATGATGCCAGCCCAAACGTTCAACTTCTGAGGACGCTGAGTGTATGTTTGTCGCATCCAGTGGGAGTTTTCGGCAGCCCAGTATCTGCAATTTTGCCTGTTTACATCGCCATTCAAAAGAAATGTTTCTTTATCGGAAAACAGAAGGTCAGCAGAAGAAATAACATGTATATGTAACATGTCCAGCAGTCTTCATCAGAATCACCGTCAATCAACTATTGAACGTGTTGTAGTTTATAGGGATGCATTTTTTCGTTTTTGAGACACCTTAAAACTGTTGATTGACTAAAATCATTTTCGCTTGCAACTTGACGGGCAGAAGTTGTTGGTTTTTCTTGAAAACCCAATAAAATATTGAGTTTTACATCTTCTTCAACAAACTTGGGTCTCCTAGACAGTGGTTTAACGTGTCCATAATCACGAAACTGTGAATGTATCTTAGACACAGTTCCCTGAGTTAGTGGGGGCAAATCTGGATGTTTTTCATTAAAAGGGTAACAACTTGTGCCTGTGTTCTACACATATCACCATACCCAATCATCATTAATATTTCTGTTCGCAGAGTTTCATTAAGTATCGCATTATTAGATCAAAAATTAATTGAAATTATCGGAACAAAATTACGACCAATTTATTAGGAGACCGTGCATTCAACACAATACACCACAAAATGAAGCAGAACTGTTAAATTTTCACCTTTCACACTGCAAAAATTTGTAGTTAATAAGAAACGATTAATGACACCAACTACGTTTTAGATAAAAGACAATATAAGAAATTTAAGATAAGAGTCAGTGAAGAATTCCAGAGCAGATTATTTCGTTGTGTGCAAGTCAATGGAGAACATTTTGAACATTTATTATAAGAAAGGGACGTTTTTATCAAGTTTATTTTCGAAATGTGAATCTCAGGGTAAACTGTTTAGTTGTAATATTCCGGTATTAAATTTCCACCCTGTATTGAAAACTGTAATATTAGACCATACATATGGGGTATCTCCGCATTCAAAAAAATGTGGTCCATCGAATTGTGATGAAAAAATGTAGGGTTGCTATTTTTTTTAATGGATAAAGTGGTGGGGGTGAAATAGTGGGAGTTTCATTTTTTAACTATGATTATAAGATAATGTTCGACAAGTAAACTTCACGTTTCAGCGTCTCAGCGTCTCAGCGTTTTCCACAAAAACTATTTTTTGCTGAATAATGAATTTTATTCTATAAATGTGTTTCACACTCTATATATATATATATATATATATATATATATATATATATATATATATATATATATATATATATATATATATATATATATATATATATATATATATATATATATATATATATAAACATATAAAAATTCAAAAGGACCATGGTTTCGGGTTCTAGTGGCCCAAACTCGCGCTAATATGAAAAAAATTTTGCAAAGTCTCACCATCGATAACTCTCAAATAGCGAATTTTTTTAAAATAAAAATTCGCTAAAAAGGGGTAACAAATTTACTGGATAAAAACATTAATTAGATTGTTTATGTGGTTTGATATGATTTCGCTGGAATGACTGTAATAATAATAATGGACATTGAGACTAACAAAATATGCTGTAAATTCGATCATTGTGTGACTAATCTACTTTGGTTACAAAGAAAATTAATATTTAACTCCTCCATAATCAACATAGACTTGAATTTCATAAAAAACTGGCAGATCTTTAGTATTATATAATATTTATCCATACACTTGAGACGATAACTTGATTTCTAATAGGAAAGTGTCAATTTTCACCAATCAACCCCCTATTTTTTCCCTATCTCCTGAAACAATTTCACTTACAGACGGACACGTATTTCTTTACCTTTCTTCTGCCCAGTGGCGGATCATGACTTTGTGAGGCCCCAGGCGCAACCTGATTTGGAGACCCCCCATTCACTGTACTAAGACAGGATGGTGCACAAAATTATGAAATTTTTGATTTTTGGAATTAACATAAAACAAACATAAAAATCAGAGACAAAAATAAAAAATATTATTCGCAAGTACAAAAAAAATCACATTCCTAGGTAACATAATTCACATTCTTAAGTAATAAAATCACATTCTAAGGTAAAAAAAATACAGTTAAATTCTGCATCATATTACTTCCACATCGTCAATACGTGTGGATATCGCATTGGCGACCAAAATTCCAAACATTTTTTTTCGCTGGAACGTCGTAAAAAGTGTCAAAACATACAGAAAACATGATTTGGGAACGATTTTTTTTTGGTCTGTATGTCTGTCTGTAGCCACGATCACTTTAGAAATAATTGAGATATCGTTTTCAAATTTGGTATACAGTTAGCACCCGACAAACGAGATTGTTTTTTGGATAAAATCGCTCCAGGGTGTAGCGGATGAATGGGGGATGATTTGGTAAACGTTAACATTTTTTCGTTAAAACTCGAGTAATATAACGTCTTGGGGTTTGTTTATTATAAAACTTTCAATGTCATTAAAATGACAGCAAACAAACGCTAAGACGTTATATTGCTCGAGTTTTAACGAAAAAATGTTAATTTTTACCAAATCATCCCCCATTCTTCATCCGCTACCCCCTGGAGTGATTTTATCCAAAAAAACTATCTCGTTTGTCGGGTGCTAACTGTATACCAAATTTGAAGACGATATCTCAATTCGTATGTGGTATTCTGTGATGAAATTAAATTAAGGGTTGAATGTGTGAGGGTGGAATATCGGTGACAGAAATTTTGATTATTTTTTGGCTAAAACGGCTTAAAAAGTCCCAAACATATAGAAAACTTGATTCTGGACGATTTTTTTATATGTCGGCCTGTACGTCTGTCTGTAGGCGCAATAACTTTCGAACAAATTGAGATATCATCTTTAAATTTGGTATCCAGTTAGTACCCCACAAAGAAACGCCTCGAATTGTTTTTGGGTAAGATCGCTTCATGGCGTAGGGGATAACCGACGGGTGACTTGGTGAATTTTCACATTTCTTCGTTAAAACTCGATTCATATAACGTTTCCGAAGTTTATGGGTACAGGAAAACGAATATTTTCTTTGTGGTCAAGTTATGAACCTTAAAATTCATTTCATGGGAATGTCTTTCTCAGGAGAGTAAATTATTACAGATATGTGGAACTTAAGATTCAATTTGCAGCACTATTACTTCCACATCGTCAATACGTGTGGAAGTAAATAAATGTCAAAACTAGATTTCGGAACGATTTTTTTTTGTCTGTTGGTCTGTCGATCTGTATCCCTGTCTGTTTGTAGCCGCGATAACTTTAAAACTTTTAAACGAATTTAGATATCGTCTCAAATTTGGCGACAAATGAACGATTCAGATTGTTTTTGGGTAAAATCTCTCCAGGAGGTAGGGTATGAATGGGGGTGATTTGGTGAAAATTGACATTTTTTCGTTAAAACTCGAGTAGCACAACGTTTTAGGGTTTGTTTGTTAAACATATAGAAAACTTAATTCTGGAACGAATTTTTTTTGTCTGTCGGTCGGTCTGTCGACCTGTACTTCTGTCTGTTAGTAGGCGCAATAACTTTAGAACGTAACTAAGATATCATCTTCAAGTTTGGTATCCAGTTAGCACTCGAGAAAGGAACGCTTCGAATTGTTTCTGGGTGAGATCGCTTCAGTGGGTGGGTGATAAATGAGGTGATATTTGGTAAAAAATTAAACTTTTTTACATTTTTTTCTTTAAAGCTATTAAAAATGGAACATCCTTTATGGTTTAGAAGTGAAAAGCATGCCCTCTGCTTCAACTTTTGTATAACACTCGCTATACGTAAAGACTATAGTTTTGGTAATATTTACACTTATAGTCGCATTACCATGATTCATGTAAGGATCGGTTTAATTTTTCTTCAGTTTTTTTTATTAATTTGTAATACACAATCAGGTTATGGGATTATTTAGCGAATGTTTGAAGAAAAAAATCTAAAAGTTTAAATTAACTTTGGTACAAAATAATTAATTTAATAAAATTATGTATGTTTACATTTTGGTTGACTCGATAAATTGTTTTCACAAATGTCAAATGAAACTCGTGTCTTTTGTTTCTTTAACGTCGGCCTATGGCCAATCACCGACGCCAGGGAGTTTCATATCACTATCCTGGAAATTCTGTCGAACCACTGCCTTTCTGTAAGGGGGGTAGGGATCTTTAACGTGTCCAACATCGCATGGACACGGGAGACGGCTTTACGCCCCCTCCGAAGGGCGGAACGTACAGAAATTCAACTTGCTCAGATACAATGCCAGAATCTCGGCTGATGTTAATGTTACAGTTTGTACTGGAAAAGTGAAAGGATAACCCTGAACTTGAACGTAACAGACTTAAAAAACGATCTTATTGATAGCTTGTGACATGAAAATATGAGTATTTATTTATATATATATATATATATATATATATATATATATATATATATATATATATATATATATATATATATATATATATATATATATATATATATATATATATATATATATATATATATGCATGTATCACACCGATAACTCAAAAAATAATATGGGCCAGTTTTGATCAAATTTGGTGAGTACCTTCCTTTTGCAAGTGGTTTGGACAAGTTCGTTATGCAGAAAAATCAACCAATTTTGCGTTTTCTTTCGGAAAATGTTTATGTCCACCAAAATTTGGACGCGGATTTATATCATTAAAAGTAAATTATGTACCAAAATGTAGAGCTGTAAGTTTAAAGATAAAGAAGTTATAGGCATTTAAAGAAAACAAATTTGGGGTTTTCCCCAACACGTCAAAACCGCGATTTGAAACGTCAAAATTGGCAACCTTTAGGCATAGAACTAATACGGTTTATGTAGAGAAGATGTCGCAAGAAGAACGTTTTACAAACCCTGAAGTCTTAGTTTCAACCGTCATTGTCCTTCATTTTACTAAAATGTTTTCAGAAAATTTATTTCAAGTAGACACTTTCTCTGATGCTTTCGCAGTAGTTTTAGCTATAGAGTTAATCGTTTAAACGTATATAATTTTTCGCGATATTCCGTGAAAAATGAATAAAGCTCAATATATCCGTTATTATACAAGATACGAAAAAAATGTTTACGTTAATTATAGTATCTTGAACTTTATCTTAAAAATATATTTCTACAACCACAGGCTGGCCCATAAGTCGTTGGTGATACAAATTTTCGTTTTTTTTTTTTGTAATCGAACACACCTTATTACATTTTTGCATTTTCCACCGAAATATAATTGATGTTTGTAAGAAAAGAAATTCTTAACGCAGCAAGTGCGTTATGGTAGCGAATTTTCATTAAATGCTTCAAATTTGAATACCTCAATTTGCTATTAACCTATAAGGTTCGTTGGCCGGGAAACCAGATTTTTCGGGAACATTTTAAGTTTATTTTCGGAAAATGTTTGTATATTTTCAAACAATAAGGTTATTTTGAAGAAATATGGTACATTATTTCGCCTATATAGGATATACTGGTAAGCAACTTTCATGCCTGCTTTGTTTAAAGAAAACACATATTTGCTACTAAAAACATTTTTATGTAAATTCACTGCCACACTTGCTGCATCCAGACTTTTTTTTATTTACTTCCATTCGACTTTCTGTACAAAGTTAAAAAAATAACTTTTTGAATTGTTTTCAATTTTAATTACAAATTAGATACTTATAACTTTCCAAAGGATCCAAAGCGCTTCCTAGCAACTAGAGGCCTATTTCGCTCCTTTCAGTCGTCTCTAAAGTGATGGAAAAGTATATAAACACCGAATTACTAAAGTTTCTTGAGAAACACAGTCTAATTACGAGATGCAGTATGGATTCCGTCAGCGCAGATCAACTGCCGACTTCCTTTCCTTTGTCACCCATTCTTGGAACAAGTCTATGGAACTACACGGTGAATCCCAGATTGTCGCTCTAGACATATCCAAAGCATTCGACCAGGTCTGGCACACAGCGCTGTTTAATATACTTCCAGCCCATGGCCTACCACCAAAACCCTGTACCTGGACAGCAAATTTCCTCTCCAACCGGGGCATTTCTGTTGTCGTGGATGGCCATTCCTCTAAACTGTCCAAACTGTATCCAATTAATGTAGGAGTCCCTCAAGGTTAAGCTTTAGCCCCTACTTTGTTTCTTCTCCACATCAATGACCTCCTCTAGCACATCCAACGCAGTTCACAGTTACGCGGACGACAGCACCCTCCACTCAAATATTCAATATTCTAAGCCTGTCTCTTTAGTCCAATTAGATGAGGATCGCAGACTTATGGAAGGTTCTGTCTCTGTGGATCTCCAAAAAAATATTAGACTGAGGAAGTATAAATCTTGTACAACTCAACTCCACCAAATCTCAGTCTTGATTGCTATCTCATAAGAGATACACCAACCCTAGACCCATCACAATAAACAACCAAGTTATTCAAAGTAATGAGTCCTTTTCACTTGTTGGCATTTCTGTGGACGAAATCTCAATTGGCACCAACATGTCACATCAATTGCAGAAGCGGCTGCTAAGAATTTAAGTTTCCTCTTCCGGACTCGCAAATACATTTCACCAGCTAATCTCTATACCTTATATACTTCACAAATAAGGCCAAACCTCGAATACTGCTCCCACATCTGGGGTGCCGCTGCTGCTTCTACACTCGCTATCCTGCTATACGTCTCATCGATGATCCTACCCTCACCAAAAGGCTGCCGTCCCTTGCCCAACGACGTGCCGTGGGTGACCTACCTCTCTCTCTCTCTCTCTCTCTCTCTTTATTTCGCTTTCTACCATAGTTCCTCCATCTGCTGTCCCCAACAGATCTACCAAGAGAACAGAGCGAATGCACCTTTTTACTGTCCAGATCACCAGACATAGAACATCTTGTTATGCCCGCTCTTTTATCCCAAGGACTTCCAAGTTGTAGAATTCCTTGCCGGCACATGTTTTTCTTCCCCTCCAAACCCTCAAGTCCAGAATTAACAAGTTGCCTCTTTCCTCCTTGTCGACACCCACGGTACGAGAGTATTTAGGCTGTAAACCCTCGTGGTGTGTTGTTGAAATATAAAAAAAGATTTTTCAGTAAGTTTTCGTGTAAAAAATCTTAGTCATCAGTTCTCGCAGAAATTTTTAATGTTGCTAATTAATCATAATGTTGAATAAGTTACTGTTAAAAAATGTTTTTGGATTTTCGTGAAAAAAATTTTTTAGCAACTTATTGTAAAAAAATTAATTTTTAATAACACTACTTACAATACTTGAGCCAATTTTTGTGAAAAAAATAGTGATTTTTCATGAAAGAGGTTGTTTGCAAATTTTTATTTAAAATTCTTTTCTTTAATTTTTGTCAAAAAGCTTTTTGTGAATAATAATATCTTCGTAGGTGTATATAGCTTAAACATGTTCGTTGGGCACGAAAATCGGACCAGTTTTTTCGGGAACATTTTTGGTTTAATTTCGGAAACTTTTTCAAACAATAAACTTACTTTGATGAAGTATTTTCCAATGTTTTACTATAAAGGTGATGCGATATGCTGTTCACCAAAGTTAATGCCTTCTACTTCCATTAAAAATAGTGCTGCAAATTGAATAATAGCTTCCACATAGCTGTGATAATATACTCTCCTCAGAAAGGCATTCTCATTAAATAAATTTAGGGTCCACGACTTGACCACAAAGAAAATATTCGTATTCCTGTACCCATAAACTTCTGAAACGTTATATTACTCGAGTTTTAATGAAAACATGCCAAACCACACCTCATTTATCGCCTACTTTATGAAACGATCTTACCCAAAACTAGTCCCCTGTGGGTCCGGGAACTAACTAAAAGAATAGACCCAAGGTAACTCCTGCCTGTCGTAAAAGGCGACTAATTGGAATCACACACTGGCGGGAATCTTATCCATATGGGCCTGGAGGGAGGCGGATATCTCTGGGGAGTGATGTATACCCGGATTGAGGCCTCCGCTCTGGGCTTATAAATGGATGGTTGTCCGCGCTTGGTTGTTACTCGGGAGCGGGGTTCCGGATGGGTGTCGCCTGGGGTTGAGTGCTGGCGGGTGTCGTGTGTCTGGACGACCCGGAGGGGGTTGACAAATCTGATGAGTGGTAAACACCCGGAGTTTGGGGCCCCCACTGTGTGCTTCGGAACGGACGGACGGCCTCGCTTGTGCGATGCTCGGGAGTGGAGCTCGATGGGATGTCGCCTTGAGTCTAGCACTGATGGGTGTCGGGTCCAGACGAACCCGGAGGAGAGCTGAGATCTTTAGGGCTGGAATAAAACTAAGGGTTGCGGCCTCTTCTGTGAGCTTCAAAGCAGAAAAACGACCTCACTTGGATGCTGCGCGGATGCAGGACTTCATGATACTGCACCGAGTCAAACACTGACGGATGTCTGGTCCAGACGAACTTGGAGAGAGGTTATCTCTCTTTGAGTTTGAGACGGGCAAGCGACTTCGCTCAGATGGCAGTACATCTGTCAAACAAAGTTTCACCTCGCAGGTGTCGTCTCCTGTCGGAAGCTCGATTTGTTGGGTGAAATTTAAGCTAACGCTGGCAGGTCGTGGACCTGGACGAACCCGGAGGTGGCTGGGGTCTCTAGGGGTGGATTACACCTGGAGACTTGGGCCTACTCTGTGAGCATCGATACAGGCTAACGACCCTGCCTGGATGCTGCTCGAGGGCGGGACTTCATGATACCGCCTCGAGTCAATGAAACACTGGCGGGGGTCTGGTGCAGGTGAGGCTGGGGGGAGCGGGACATCTCTGGGGAGTGATATGCACCCGGAGTTTGACGCTTCCACTGTGGCCTCAGAGACTGACAAATGGCCTCGCTTGGTTGTTACTCGGTAGCGGGGTTCCAGATGATACCGCCCTGGATTGAGCCCTGGCGTGTGTCGTGTGTTCAGACGTCCCGGGGGGCTCTGATCTCTGATGAGTAGTAAACACCTGGAGTTTGGAGCCCATACTGTGTGCTACGAAACGGACGGACTGCCTCGCTGGTGTGATGCTCGGGAGCGGGACTCGATGGGATGTTGCCTTGAGTCCTAACACTGTTAGGTGTCAGGTTTGGAAGAGTCTGAGGGGAACTGATATCTCTAGGGGTGGATTACAACTGGAGATTAGATGCCGCTCGAGAGCGGGACTTCATGATACCGCCTCGAGGCAAACACTGACTGATGTCGGGCCCAGACGAACTCGGAGAGAGGTTATCTCTCTTTGAGCTTCGAAACGGACAAGCGACTCCACTCAGATGACAGTACACCTGCTAAACAAACTCTTACCCTCAAGAAAAGATCGACTCCCTCAGGGAGCTGGAATTGATGGGTGAAATCTAAATTGGACGTGAGCCACAATAGACCTAAGGTCGCGGTGGAGGGACTGAAATAGCCCACTCACAACAAAATCTAATCTAAAATCTAATCTACCCAAAACTAATTCGAAGCGTTTCTTTGTCGGGTGGATACCAAATTTGAAGATGACATCTAAATTCGTTCGAAAGTTATTACGCCTAGTAACAGACAGACGTATAGACCGACAGATTAAAAAAATTCGTTCCAGAATCAAGTCTTCTATATGTTTTGATTCTCTACGTCGTTTTAGCAAAAACATTCGAAATTGTGTCACCGATATTAACCCCCCCCCCACATTCATCCCTTCATTTCATTTCAGCACATAATACCAGATGTTTAATGAAATTGAAACTTTCCAGTTGAAAGTTTTCTGATAAACAAACCCTAATAAAACGTTATATTAACCGAGTTTTAACGAAATAATGTCAACTTGCACCAAATCATCCCCTATTCATACCCTACCTGGATAGTAATTTTACCCAAAAACAATCCGAAGCGTTCGTTTGCCGTGTTCTAACTGTGAACCAAATTTGAAGAGATCTCAATTAGTTCTAAAGTTAGCGTGGCTACAAACAGACAGACATACAGACAGACCGACAGACACAAAAAATGTTCGTTCTTAAATCATGTTATGTGTTTTGACACTTTTACGACATTTAAGCGAAAAAAAATGTGGAAATTTTTGTCGCCAATGCCACACGCCCACAGGTATTGGCGATGTGGAAGTAAAAGACATATTTACCATTCCCATAACGCACATGCTGCGTTCAGAATTTTTTCAAATTTAGTAAAATACAGACTTGATCAGTTACAATGTGATTTAACAAATTATATAATTGCAATTAATTTTTTAATTGCATAATTATGTCTCTCCCTCACAGCACCTTAAAATTGCCTAGTTATGTCAAAAACGGAAGTATGTTACAGGATTTACACATTGGCGTAAAATGAATTGAGAATTGCAAAATTGTGATTTAGATCATGTGAAAGAAACGAACATAATATTTGTAGGAAGCAATTCTTTACCTAATACACGGATACAATTTTGCGTGGGTAGTTATAAAATCTTTACCCAGTCACTGAAACCATTCAATAGCGTGTAATTTGGGTTGCGTAGTTCTTCTCTGTAACTGTATAATATGGTATTTAGACAGTGAGCAGTAAATTATACATTAATACATTGGTCTGTGCAATTCCAAACTAAAATATAGTGGTTTTTATTAAGAAAAACATGATCATCTCAGTCTACGGGCGACGTAGCTTTGTCTTCACAACTATTATGACTCCCTGTCAACAGTAACTCTATTGATTTCATTATAGCTTCCTCACTTTGATTTTGTTTTCTGTAGATCATGAAATTGCAAGAATTCAAATAACATACAGCCACGGTACAAGGAATTGCAATGGCCAATCAGGATCGAAGACAAAGAATCAATATTTCAAACGCCTCAATTAATCTTCATGCCCTGCTTAGAGTTAAAATCCAGTTTAATTCCATACATTTACAACACTCCATACGTATCAAGCGACTTGATGAACTCTTCCTCAAGAACAAGTTTACATATATATATATATATATATATATATATATATATATATATATATATATATATATATATATATATATATATATATATATATATATATATATATATATATATATATATATATATATATATATATATATATATATATATATATATATATATATATATATATATATATATATATATATATATATATATATATATATACCCATACAGCACGCAATATATTCTCAGAATGTTCTCACGATGTGAGAACATTCGTTTTTCAGAATATTTGTTTCGGAATGCTCTAATAACATTTATGGCATTTCAAACTTCAATTTTGAACAATTTTGTACATTCATTTAATCACATCCTAAGAAAATTCTTCATCAATATACTGAGACTATTTGAATAGATTATTATTCCGAATATTCGCTTAGAATGTGCTTGAGATGTCCTTATAATATTATATAACTTTAAAATTTATTGAAAAAGAGATGGTGATTGCGGTATAGTGGTGAGAATTAAAATAGTAACTATTTTGCATGTTTGATTATGTTACCTGTCTATGGTAAACACATTGTATATTTAGGCAATCCCTTCTTTAGGCATGGAGCGCATGTCCATACCGACGAAAAGGGAAGATGGCAAATAGCAAGATGGCCGCTAGACGTAAATGAAAATTAATGTCAAAATGAATAGTCTGTGGTCAATCTTGTAGAACGTTCTATTCTAACATAATTAATTAAAAATAATAATGTGACGTGAACACGGAGAACTGTGTAATTGCAAACATAGATCCAGAGTACAGAAGCAACTAAAACATGGTGTCAGGTTATCTAACACGCACCCAGTAAAGAAACAAGTTTTAAAGCATCTCGTGTAGTTGACACTGACGATGGGTTCGCCAATTTTGCTTGAGACTGGATCACCTTACGAATTAGGTACACCTACATTTTATAATATATAATTAAAAATTGTGTTATGTTCAATAGTACCTAAGTCATGCAATATAAACCACCGCCACCGTTTTATGTGGATGGACTGATGGACTGGAAAAGTGCATGAATACTGCAAATCTATAGAATTGTTTAAGCAACATCTCGGACTTTTTACTCATGTGGAAGAAGTTAATGCTGTAAGAAGTATCACTATAAAGTGCAGAAAATGTAACCTGAACATATGGTGGGACGATGAATGTACAATCAACCTTGCAATTTATCAGATACGGAATCACTTTGCCAAAGTATGCCTTTACAACCAGAATATCCAAGCTGTTGGTGACAAGCATCTGGATATAGAAATAGCTTTATAAGTAAAAATCAAGTCCTCGTGTGCAGAGCAGAAAGCTACAAGGGAAGGGTCTGATCGATGACTTTCAGTTGTAGTTTTGTGTAAGTTTAAGTGAGTGTGATTTTGTGGCATGTTCTGTCCAATTTAGTTGTATTCTATAAAGGTGTAAATACTATTGTGTAATGCAATTCCTTTAATGCCACACTGAAAGCCTGTAGGATCAATAGTCTAGCCAAATTTCAAGTTACTTCAGTGGGGTAACTGCGATTATTCATCTCGGAAACTTTGTATTTGGCTATTAAATTTTCTGGCAACTCCAAGAACTGTATCTTTATTTATTTAATTTTTATGTTATTATTAATATTTTATTCAGATATTTCTTTGTATTTGTTATAAGTACATACTTAATCTAAATAAATGTGCAATACTCGAATTGTTGACTTATTACGTATCTGAATTTGAGTTTACAGGTGTGTGTAGCCACTGGAACAATATGGTAACCTACACGAGGGTGAGTGATTGAAGTTCTAATTCTAGCCTGTTGGCCTTGCTTATACAAAAATATATAAGAGGCCAGTTAAAAGGTGGAAAATCAGTAAATTTCGAAGATAAATTCAATATCTCATATCTGTGCATTTTCTCAATTTCTGTATCATTCAAAAAATCTATACAGGGTGTTTCGCATAATAAACAACACAGGGCAGGGGTATGTAGGTAAACGTAAAATATGGTGGTTTAATGCAATTAACCCCTATATTAAGTTGCACCCCTGAGAAGCTGTAGGCATTCAAAGTGGGGTTACAAATTTCGAAAAAATTAATATCGCTAATACTTTTAACTTAGAAAAACCAAATTTAGTACCCGTTTTGAGTATACCTTAGAAAAACCAAATTTAGTACCCGTTTTGAGTATACCAAGAGTTAATCAATGGTAAGTAGAGTTCAATTAAGGCATTGGAAAGGGTTGATTAGGGGCAATGCACCCTTAAAATGTCACAATTTTTTAACAGATTGGTGGATTTAAGAAAATATTTCATTTTATGAGGAATTTAACTCTAAAACTTTGATATTCCTGTTATTTTCAAAAAACTTTGTTGCTTTCAAGAAAAAGACGAATAAGTAAAGAAACATATTTTATCAATCTTACTAAAAAACATCGAAAATTAAATATTTGCCAATAAACTTATGTATAGGTCAAATTTGACAATCAGGAAAAAAGTGTGAATAAGTATAATTTATTAGAAAACAGACAATTCAAACAACGGAAATAAAAAAATTGCTATCGATAAGTTATAGAAATTCTTCAACATGATAATTTCATAGGCATTTATTGAATTTTTTAGTATTTTTAGTAACATTGATAATATATGTGTCTTTAGTTATTCCGGTTTTTCTTGAAAACGACAAAAGTTTTTTTTTTTAAATAACAAGAGTAAAAAAGTTTTATAATTTATTTCCCCATAAAATAAAATAATAGTTTTTAGTGATATTTATGGGTGCATCACCACTATTCAACCCTTTGCAATGCTTCAATTGAACTCTACTCACCAACGATGCTCTGGGTACACCCAGAACGTGTACCAAATTTGGTTTTTCTAGGTTGAAGTATTAGTGAGATCATGTTTTTTTTTCGAAATTAAAAACCACACTTTGAAGGCCCATAACTTATCAGGGATGCACCTTAGTATAGGGGTAAGTTGCGTTAAATCACCATATTTTAAGTTCCCCTACATGCCCCTGCTCTCTGTCGTTTCTTATGCGAAACACCCTGTATATCTTTTTTAAAAACGTAATGTTCCCATGAGTATATGTATGAACATTTTGATAAGATTCATTGAATGTTCGTGGAACATTTTCAGAAGATACTGGGAGCTCCTAAGAATATATATATATAACATTCTAAGAACCTTATTAGGATGACAGAATCTGTCCCATTCTCATGTTCATAGAATGTTCTATGAATATATATTGTACCTTGTGAGAATGTTCTGGGGATGTTTGAATATTCTTTTGAAACATTCCTATATATATATATATATATATATATATATATATATATATATATATATATATATATATATATATATATATATATATATATATATATATATATATATTGAGAAACGTATTTTGTCTATTGCATGCTTGCTTTGCCATCACTATATCCTTCTATTTGGTTTTCTGCTAGATTTATCACCCATAACCCATAATTTGTCTATTTGATCAAGTTGTTGACCGCTTTTAGTTTTATATCCGGTAACCCTACAATTTAATTCCCTCAGCTTGCCCCTAAAGTAAACATACGTGAAGATCACGCGAAAACATGTGCATAATTACGAAATTTCAAACCACCCATTGTCCAACCCTTTCCCGCCAGCGTTTCCCACCTAAAATACCCGGGTTCGCTTCATTAAAAAGCTAGGGAAAATGAAAAACATGAGCAACAATGTACACCTTCTCCCATGGATTAATATGGTAAACTTAGTGTTGCTAAACTGTAGGATTACCCCTTAGCATTCTATAAGCTGCTTGTTACACACATTTTTGCATTTATATTTTCTTCCCGTCCAGCACATACCTATATCCCATCGCTCATTCTGGTCCCGTAACTTTCTTGGGGCTGAAACAACATTTCTCTTGTGTTTATGCACAGATGGGTGATTTTAAGCATGTGCCTGAAAACATTGTGTCAGAACGTTGTTGGTGAGATAATCTGCAAAATTACCGAAATATGACATACTGTTTTGCTCTTAACTACCAAGTCAGGCTCCGATTTTGATACACATTTAACTCCAGGTGCACTCGTCTATCATTACAAACTGGCGTAGTTTTAAACA